>JARVGS010000760.1:19076512-19093743 GCA_031762315.1 Hypsolebias antenori | reverse complement strand
AGGTCCTAGAACTCATTTTAAAACTTGTGGTGATAGAGCATTTCAGGTGGTGGCCCCCAGGCTCTGGAACGCTCTCCCTATACGCGGCTCTGAGTCAACTGTTGCATTTTTAAAAAGTCTTGAGATTTATCTTTTTAGACAGGCTTTTGGTTAATTGTGTTTATTGATTTTAAAAGTTTAGATTTTATCATGTGTCTTTTATACAGCATTCTGTGAGTTTTATGATTTTATTATCCGTATCCCTTTCTGTAAAGCACTTTGTGATTCCTATGTCTGTGAAAGGTGCTACATTAATAAAGTTTATTATTATTATTATTATTATTATTATTATTATTATTATGATTGTAGAGTCAGATGTTTTCTGTCAATAGGAGAGCTCCTTGCTGGTGTCAAAACTAAAGGAAGGAGGCTGGGAGATGCCCAAAGCAACACTGGGACTATTCTCAAAGAAAATTTGTTGCAAACATGTTTTTTTTTTTTTTGTTTGAACATGTTCAAAATTCATGCAACAGGAGTGTGAGCTTCTGTGATTCAAGCGAGGGAACTGACAACCCCAAAAATGTTTTGAGATGTTTTAGCTTTTGCAGAACCGTTGCTGTTCATTGACTAGTAGAGTACAAATAACTTTAAATATTGGTTGGATTTTCATGTGTACCTAAGTTTCAGCTTCTGAGTTGTAATGTTGCGTTCTAATCGTTTGCTTGTCTTCTCCAGGATGCACATAGTTGTAACATCCCATTGTCACGACATTTAGAAATTGAATGGACCAAATACGGAGCCATGACGAACCCCCAAGCCCGGATTGTGAGCATCAAAGAAGTCATTCAGACCAACAGCAGCAGTTTGGTAAGACATGTTTTGCAGAAGATCCTGTGATGCTGTATATTTTCTGTGTGTGCACACTTATGCAAATCACTTTTTGATATTTTTTTAATTTTTAAAACTTAATACCTAGAATAAATGTGTTGGCTTGACAGTTGATTTGTACAGGATCTGGTACAGTAAAGTAACTTAAGAGTTATAGCCCAACATTATTCCCAGAGGTAGCTTTCAGTAAATAATACACAAACTGTAAAATATTGAATACCGTAATTTCCGGACTGTAGAGCGCACCTGAATTATAAGCTGCACACACTAAAAATCCTCATGACTCAATGAGACTACCTCATTGGTTCATTGTGGTTGACTGCTGGTCACAAGGCCTCAGGGAGAGATTCTGGATAAAATGTATGTTCATTGTTAATCATTTCAGTTAGTGTTTAGCATTGTTCTTTTAGTGATTAGTCTGTTCTTGTTAGTCTAGTTTATGTTCCTCATGTGTTAGTTTGTGTTAGGCCATCCAGTAGAGTAAACATGAATGAGGGAGGTGGTTGTCATGAAGGCCTGCGGGTTCACTCTGGTTGTGTGTAACGAGGACCCACTCCCTTGAGAAGTGCATTGGGCAGCTATATGCACTTCCACTGGACATCAGCACTCAGACTGGTGGTAGCCGTTGCCCGTCCATGTGATGGTACCTAGTATTTTTCTCCTTCTCCTCCTGTCCTGTTTCTTCACCTCCATGTGGCAGCATAGACTTAGTGCTGTGTGAATGTGGCCTTGCAAACTGTGTGACAATTCATTATCTACCAGGTATGAGTTAAAACATTTTAGGCTGAGACCATTCCATTATAGCCAGACAGGCCAATATCCATGTGTTTATCTGGACTGCCCTTGCACATTCACAAGCTGGAAGATACTTTTGAGTCACACATATTGAACACACAGCAAGTTAGAAACAGCAGGTGCTCAGTCCACTATGTTCTCATGTCAGACACGTAGGTGTGAAGAACTTTCAACAAAGAAGTAATACTTTAGTCATATAAATCAACACCTTAGACAGTATGAAAATGTAACTTGAATTCAATACAATTCAGTTTATTTATATAGCACCAAATCACAACAAAGTTGTCTCAGGGCACTTTACAGGAACATTCACATACATAGAAAAGCCAATTAGTAACGTTCTCCATCTAAGCCCAATAATGCTCAGTCAGGTCATCTACTCTATCTAAGGAAGCAGCAGACAAGTTGAATCGTCACTTCGTCACAGTCTCCCATCGTGAGCAAGCACAAGGGCAACAGTGGAAAGGAAAAAACTCCCTTTTAACAGGAAGAAACCTCCAGCAGAACCAGGCTCAGGACAAGCGGCCATCTGCTTTGACCAGCTGAGGGTCGAGAGGACAGGAAGGAGAAACAAATACAGAATGACAGGTCCAGGTTTAGTTTCTCGGGTGGGAAGAAAGACAAAAAAACACGTTAAGGATATAAATACATACAAATACTAACAGAGTTAGTAAAGACAGCAGCATAGTGAAGAGATGTAGTCAATTTGTCCTCCCGTATTCTAGGCCTATAGCAGCATAACTAAGGAATATCTCCAGAAACCCAACCCTAAGAATTTATCAAAAAGGAAAGACTTAATCCTGATCTTAAAACTGGACAATGTGTCAGCCTCACAGACAGAAACTGGAAGTTGGTTCCACAAGAGAGGAGTCTGATAACTGAAAGCTCTGCCTCCCCTTCTACTTCTGGAAACTCTGGGAACCACAAGTAAACCTGCAGTCTGAAAGTGAAGTGCTCTGTTAGCAAAATTTGGAAGAATAATATCTGTTATATAAGATGGTGCTAAGTTGTTGAGCGCTTTGTAGGTTAGAAGTAAAATGCTGAATTCTGAATTTGTTCTGAATTTGACAGAGAGCCAATGGAGAGAAGCTAAAACTGGAGATGTATGATCTCTCCTATGAGCGCTCATTAAAATTTCCCTTCTTTTCTTTATCACCATCATACACTGAAGTGTTGCTTCAGTTTAACAATCATTTGTCTAACTGGATCTTAAAACATGAGTCACAAAAGACAAACGAGCCCACCCCCTCCCCAAAAGTAATGCCTAACTTCTCTTTTTGTTGCATACATTAAAACTTGCGTCACATTCTTTGTCCTGCAGTAGCCTATGATGACCACCAGAGGGCAGCATAATTCTTTGCAAAGCATCCAACCCACTGCAATAATTCTGTCATTTAAACACCCAGCCCACCTTTTCACCAAAAAGTCAATAATTTTGAACCCTCTATGGAGGAGCTAGACATAACAAGCCCAAATCTCAGCAGAATACTAACCTGTGCCTCAGGCATTACTCAGAGAAAACACAGACACGTGAACGAGCACATAGAAGCCTATTATTGATTTCCAAAGTGAGGAGGACAGACTGTGGTGTCTCTCACCAGCCGCTCAATGAGCTGTGAAAATGTTTGGCCCTCTCACAGAGCTGGGATCATTCTGTCGCACACCTAAAAACATGATGAAGGCCCAGCGCTGATCAATACATCCAACTGAGAATAATGGCACTCAGTCCACTTGAATCTTTTTTGTCATTTTTGGATTCTTTTAAATGTTTCTCAGTTATGTAAGCCACATCTTGCAATGGCTTTATACATGTTTTATTGATTTTTTTTAATGGACACATTTTATTTTGAGGGATTTTTGTAGTGAATTTTAAAAATGTTTATTTAAAGTAGGGTACTTTATATGACTGTTTATTTACTTATAAATCAATAACCTTTTCAGCAATTTGTGACATGGTTCGGTTATTAGGAACATGTGAGATTTTAATTTTTGGTAACTTTTTGTTAATCACTAAATCACTAAATGGCCTACAGTCTCTATTTCTGTTCAGTTTTGATCAAACAAATAATAAATATCAATTATATAACAAGAAAATTGACATATAAATAAAGCTGGTATGGTATGGTATGGTATTTCCATTTTTTTTTTAAATTGACAGTGTGGTAAACTATACAAAGTTTTTACATTTTATAAAAGAGGTTATTCTATTTTTTAAGTGTAGTTTTGTGGAGTTATTACAGCAGTTAATAGCTTACCTGCAGTATTCAGAATGATTTTGAATTTCCATCAAGCGAACAACTAGTCAGAGCAGGGCCTGTCCCAGTTTAACAATCATTTAAGATGCAGTTAAATTCAACATTATTTTATTAACTTTCACATCCTTGATGTTTTTGCATCAAATGTTTATTTACAGAGATGCTTGTAAGTTTTTATTGTTTAACAATGCTTTCCACTAAAAATGATTTGTGTTGTAGAACAGTCCAACCTGTTGAAATGTGTTGTATGTGAAACATGTGTTGTGAAACAAAACAAGTTAAGCGTACATTGATGCAAAAGTGTAAATGTAAACAGTAATTCAAGTAATACTATTTTGTTTATTTTTATACCCCTTAATGTATTCTTTTTGCATCAAATAGTTGCTTTGACTGGACATACAAAACATATTTTATTCAGTATTGCTAACATTCTGTGACCAGTGCTGCCAAACTTCAGAGCAAATATGCAAAAGTGATGTGGGTTCATTTAATGTTTTTAAAGATTGATTTAACTGTGATTAAATTAATATGAAATCTGCTCTGAGATGGACCTCGGTTTGCTCCACCGCTAATATCTCCAAGTTTGTTTTGCACTGTCTCTACAAACCCAATATTTTAATGCTGCCAACTGCAGGTAAGATACTGACTGCTTATAACAACTCCACAATCCACCTTCAAACCATCCAAACTGTCATCCATTCATCCATTATCTTTACCCGCTACTTCCTTTTTGGGTTGCTGGGGTCACTGGTGCCCATATCCACAGAGTGAGAGATGGGGGACACACAGGTCTCCAGTCCATCACAGGGACACAGGAGACAAACGAGACAAACCATTCACTCTCTCACTCACACCTAGAGACAATTTAGAGTTACCAGTCAGTCTAACATGTATGTTTTTTGTCTGTGGGAGGAAACCAGAGTACCCGGAGAAAACCCACGCATGCACAGAGAGAACAAGCAAACTCCACCCAGAAAGGCCACCGGCTGGGATTTGAACCAGGGCGACGTGCTTGCTGAGGGGCAGCAGCTCTACCAACTGCACCACCATGCTGCCGTCCAAACTGTCATTTTGTCTACGTTTTAAGCCAACAAATATTTTTCTTTATTCACGTAAAATGTATCTGATTCTTAAAAAAAATTCTGTTTGATCAGAAACCACCCTCTAAAGTGAGCCATTTCTCCTGGAGTTGTGATCTTTGGGTTCAGAGAGAGAGGAACAATTCCCTCTTGGACAACCGAACATCTACCACTTAGAGCAAATGAACTCCTTCCAGGCCAGGGCTTACAAGTTTTCACATCCAGAGTCCATCCAGGGTGCTTGGCCCTCGCTGTGACCCTGTTGGGGGCCTCAAATGGAAGAACAAGCCCAGGGAATCAGCTGTGCGACACACACACACTTCCTACCCTTCTCTCACTCCTTTTTTTTTGTGTGTGTGTGTGTGTCTCTCTCTCTCTCACACTCCCCGGAGTGGCACTTATTGAACTGTGACAAACGAGCCGTGTCAGACCAGCCCCCCTACCTGGGGGATTGGCTAAATGACCTTTCCATTACCCAACCACTGCTGTATTCCCCCTCCACAGATAGAGTTACCCTCACAGACACCCAGCCAGTGGCTGAGCCCAGCATCGCATCAGCTACGTCCAACCCTCCAAGCATTGAGATGCAAACGCCTTTACAGTTAATTTTATTTTTTATTTACTTGGTATTTTAAGACGATATTTAACAGCTGGAACATTAGCAGAGCTGAAGTGGCGTGTCCGTGTTGCACCCAGTGTGGATGCACGGACCAGCTTGCAGGTGGCTGGTTGTTTGGGTTTCTGCACGTGCGTGACGTATCTCTACATTTCTTTTCGCGTGCGAGTCTCCAACCAGAGCGACTTCGCTGGTTTTCACACATTTCCCATCCTTCTTTCCTGCTAATCCCCTGTTGACCAAAGGCACCAGCCCCAAATCCCACTGGACACTCTAGGGAACAAATCCGAGGAGATGAAGAGGTGAGGGTGAGAGGACTGGAGTGAAAAGATTGAAAAGAGAAAGATGGCACAGAGAGGGCACGGGTGACGCAAGAAAAGGGGTGTGGTAAAACTGAGAAGAAGTCAACGAGGCTGAAGGGACTGAAAGAAGTGAAAGAAAAGAAAGCAAGTTTCTAAACTGAGCAGGACAAAACACAAAGTTTGGTCGATTCTGCTGCTCAGGAATGTAAAGAAACGAGTCCTTGGCTGCATTAGTGGAAACCTTTTAGGAAGCTGACAGACGGAGAGCTAATGATGTGAAGGCACAAGAGCGGGGCCTGTAGTTGTTACTGAGTGAATCTGTACAACTTGTCATAATACAGCTGAAAACCAACAGCTCAAGGAGGTAAAAGAGGAGGAGGAGATGAAGAGGAAAGAGCATCACATTCTCACGTTCGATCAAAGTTTTGCTTTGAATGAAACATTTATTAGCTGCTTTAATCCTCAATACGGCTTAGAGCTCCAGCTTTAATCAATTTGATCCTCGTGTGTCTGCTATTCCCTGATGTGCGTCTCCAAACTGTGGGACAAAGGCAGCGAGGGGACATATGTGCTCGCACATGGCTAGTATCCATGTTTGCATGGATTTTTTTTCCTTCTGTATAAATATTTGATTAGCACTGATGTCACATAGGGTGGTCGTTACTGTGCTTCTGTTTCAATGAAGACATCAAAATGTGCATTTTTAAGACTGTAGACCAAGAATGTTGACACTGAGGGAAAACAGTGGGCGTGGGTGTTGCAGGCAACAAGGTGCCCAAATATTTAGGGTGACCTGTGTTCTGACCTGTATTGAAGGGATAACATTAGATTCATATGTCTGATGGTTATCAGATGCTTTTCTGTCGCTCTTTATATTCTTCTCCCACTTTATTTTTACCATCTCTACCCCTCTCCCTTCCTTCAGCTGTTTCCGATCATGCTTTGTGTGCAAATGTCTGAATGCATTTCCACCGTGTGTCCACTTGTGCACTGAAAATGCAAACTGCTGATCTGCTAAATGGGTTTGTCCACTTGACACAGAGTAGAGACTCTGCTGGATTTTCTTTGATCCGGGCCACAAGGGGCGTCCGAACCTGCCCAGATGGGGGCCAGTGCATGCGGACACCTCATGCGCACCAGCTCCCATTTTTTTGCAGAGCTATTCTGTGACTTCAAAGAGTACAAATGGATTTTTTTAAGTGACTGTGTGTGTGGCAGTGCACGTAGGGGGATAGTGGAGTGTGTGTCCGTCTGTCCTCGCTCTCCTTTGTTGGCGTTTGAGTTTAAAGAGCTATAAAGAGCAAAGTAGCCCGCTATTTGATGAACTGATAAAAGGTATCATGTTTGTTGTCTTTGGCTTTGTTGTATGTTTGTTCCACTTTAAAGAGTTGACCACTGTCTCACTTGTTTAACTTGCTACATGAGATCTTGTAGAATCCTCAGTAAAAAATGTCTAAAGTATATATC
Source organism: Hypsolebias antenori (assembly GCA_031762315.1). Lineage (NCBI taxonomy): Eukaryota > Metazoa > Chordata > Actinopteri > Cyprinodontiformes > Rivulidae > Hypsolebias > Hypsolebias antenori. Next base: position 19,086,362 of record JARVGS010000760.1, on the reverse strand, counting down.
AGGCTTATTAAATCTGTCAAAGTCTATTTCTGAAAATGTATGACACAAAAACAGAACTGAAAAAAAAATCCTTTAAATTATATTTTGCATGTACAGTAGTCCCTCGCTTCTTCATGGTTCCATTTTCTTGAAGTCGCTCTATCGCAGTTTTTCAAAGTAAGATTGGACCTGACACACAATTAGTCAAATGATGGGTGAGCCGCATGATCGACATAGAATTTTTATTTAAAATAAATGATTTAAAATAATTTAGCACCTGTGTGCAGCCCACAACTGTGGGAGAAGTTTCCTCCTGCAGCTGATCAGCTGATCTCTGTGCAGAATGGAGAAGTGGGCGTGGCCTAGAGGGCAGCCGAGGCAGAGAGCTGAAATCATGACGTGCTGCGCTCTTAGAGTTTAGAGACATTGTTTAGAATATTGCAAGAGTTTTGGAAGATTTTATAACACCTTTAAAATTTTTAATATTAAAATAAACTTCTACTTACTACTTGAACTACTACTCATACTTGGTGGGTTTTCATGTATCGCGGGGCTTCAGGGTACGGATCCCCCGCGATAAACAAGCAACCAGTACTCCACCATCAAGAGGTCCAGGCAGACTGATAAAAAATTAACTTTTCTTGAGCAACATATCTGATTTCAAGTTTCATGTTCTTGCACTTCATTGAGTTTTATGTTTATTTATTTATTTATTGCTGCTTTATATTTCCGCTCAGCTATATTTTTCACATCTTTATCACATTTACTTTAATTTATATGTAGTTAGCTGTGTGAAAAAGCTTGAACCGAATTGTTAAACATTTTTTTTGAGTTTTTTTTATTATATTTTATATCTTAACACCTTTTAGATTTTATTTAAGCAGGACTAACTTTGCTCACTTGACTTGATTTAATTTTGAATATTGCTTAACTAGTAAATGTGCCCATATTTTGTGTTGAACAATTTAATTTTTTTAATATATATATATATATATTTTTTTTTATTTTCAATTCATTTCAATTCAATTCAGTTTTTTTATGAAGTGCCAAGTTAAAACAGACGTCATCTCAGGGCACTGAACAGAAACATTCATATACATAAAAAGTAAGTTAATAACATTATTTATCTGATATCATCTTTATTATTATTATTATTATTATTATTATTATTATTATTATTATTATTATGACATTATTTATCAGTTTGATATGTTGTTTGAAAGACTTCAAATCTGGTAGAACGAGTGTTTTGCACAGCAGGTGGGGCTGTTGATTTCTAGATTTACAGATGGAGTTTGATGCTGCTGAGGCCTTGCCTGCTCCAGACAAAGAGAGGACTGAATCCATTTACAGACAAGACAAAATCAGAGCTTTGCAAAAATGCACACACTTTATTTGTTTGCGTCTCTTCAATAAATAAGAAGCAATACTTTAATGGCTAAAACTCTTTTTTTTTTTTTTTTCAATTAAAACAAACTTTTACAAAATTACAAACAAATATCAGGCAGGAATCATATTTCACATTCCAAGCATCAACATTTTGAATGTTCACCTCAGAGCTCCAAACAACTTCCTGCGCACCACTGAACGTCTTAACGTAAAATCAGTGCAGCACACTAAAATTTATTAAAGTGTTTAGATTTTTGATTGCGCCTGACAAAGTTAAATATTATATATAACCACTGTGTGCTCAGATGAAGGTCCTCTGGTGTGAGCAGCTTGTTGTGCTGCAGTGTGAGGACGACTGCTGGGGAGACATTTCTATAATGATGATAAAACCGAGGACAAAACAGGTTGAGTTTTACTGAATGTCATCAGGTGTAGACATGGAGGGAGTTCTTTATTCTCAAAGATTCACAATTATCTCAATCTGCTTTACTTTAGTCTTCAGTGGATACATTTCATTTTTTATCCGGCAACATATCAGAGTTAAAATCTATATTTTTTATTAGATTTTAAAGTAAACTTGAGTTTGGTTTATTTTCAGTAAATTAAGACAACATGAGCACAAAATCACGTCAGGATAAAACTATAAAATAATAGAAACTATGTTGTTTGTTATTGCTGTGTTTTTTGCTGTTATGTATTCTTATGCCTATTTCAAATGTGACTAAATGAAATCAAACAAATAAAACAAATAAAACAGGTTGATCCTTACAGGTTTAGTGATCCCGTTACAGCCATTTGTTGAGGTTCAGTTAACCCAACGTTCTTCATCGTCATTACGGAAATTTTAAAGATTTTGTGAAAACAATTATGAAAAGTTACCTTGAAAGTCACGTCCAAACGAGAAGACAGAAGCAACTAGATCCAGATTCATGAAATCAACTTGGACCTGCAGTAGAAAACACTCGAACTTTAAATTGTGAATAATTTGTCTTCAAGTTTGTTTTCTAACCGCTGTAATTCTTCACAGTCTGAGATCAATGGGGAAAAGCATATTTGATTAATTATTTTTTTTCTTCTCACACAGAAGATTGTTAATGTGAGTGTGGCTCGGTCCAGGCGTGTTTGTTTATGCAGGCGGCTGGGCAGGCCCAGGTATCGCAGTTACAGTGGTGTTGTGCTATGCGGTGGTGTGCATGATTATCGACCAGCGTGTCATGCAGGATGAAGCCCAGTGTGCCTCTGTTGACTGCTTTGCGGTCAGCACTGCAGGGAGCAGGATTGTGGTTAGCCTACAGACAGCCAAGGCTGTGTAAAAAGATCATCTGTATATGTGTGTATATGTGTGTGTGTGTTTTAAGATGCTATGTGTTTGTTTTATTCTATTAAATGTGTTTTTTTAATCATCCTTCTCACCGTTTACTCACCCAACTTCTTTTGTTGTCAGAAATGTAAGTATGACCCAACGAGCCTTCTTCTTCATCTGCCTTATTTGAATATTTCCCGCCCCACTTTCCTCTCAGGCCAGCTAACACACTTAGCGAAGCGAAATGCGTGCAGGGTCCGGGCCCTGTGGCCGGCGCTAATGGACGGCTCTCGTAAAAGGCCTGGGTTTTGCAGAGGAGAGGCAGAAATGCCATATTCGCCATGCTCTGATTCTTTCCCGCCTCGATGAAATAGCGCCATTCCGCAGAGCTTCATCAATTCTTCATGGAGCCGAGCACAAAACGCAAACAATATCTGAGGTTTGCCACAGGCGTGCTCCGAGCACGCCTAACCTCCTCCTCCACCGGCTCCTCTCAATGTGTTTTGCGAGCTTGAGCGGTTTCAATACACTTGTGTTGGAACGGGACATCTCATTTAACATCAAGTCAATTGTTCGACACACCCAGTTCCTGTTGTGACAGTCAGTTGTGGTTTTGTTTTTTATTACTAATTAATTATTATTATTATTATTTACAAAAGTTCTGCAAGTCTTTGACGAATAGCTCAAGCATTTACAATTCACTCATCTAAATAAATCAAACCATGCAAAATGACATTGAGCTTTTTTAAAACTCTCCTCTGCGTTCAGCGTTAATGGTACATCATAATATATGATGAGCCTTTAGTTTTAAGTTCATCCTCCTCTGTGTTTTAGCAGCGTCAGCACAACGGTCAGCATTAACTCAGTTCTGTTTTTGTCCGTATATCTTCCCCCGACGTGCACAACGTGATTAATGAGTTTGTTTGAATAACACTATGACCACTTTAACCCAGAGCATGAATGGCTAATTAGTTTTTATCAAATCCATCTTTTACCTTGTTTTGATTTATATGGCCTCCTACATGAAAGGACACAATACACTTCTTGCTGTCTTGTCAAGAGACACTATTTGTTTAATTTGCTGCAAAACACACCAGGGCCTGATCTTCTTTAAAGTCATTTATTCCTTCTCAGTGAAGAGGATCTTGTGTCTGCCCCTCTACTTTAATCGAGTAGATTGTCTCATAATCAGCATAGTTTCCCCAATGATGATGTAAATCTCATTCTAGCTGCTGCTTCATGGTGTATAGTTCTAATATTGATTTGAAGTGATCTGTGGTGATTTTACGTATCTGTCTCGACTGCTGGTGGTTAATGATGAGGGCTGCAAAGAGATCCCATCTGTTGCTCATTCATTTCCTTCAATGGCGAGGCCGTTTCTGCACTTTGTTGTTTTATGTTGCAGGCGCTGTCTAATGATGGTTCATTGATTAGAACATTTTCAGTGGCTTTTTGAAGATTGGTGAAAGTTTTGATGTGCGATTATTGTTTTCCATTTCTTCTGGTAAGCAAAGATGGCTCTGAAATTGGTAAACGATTCTCCGACAGCAAAAACCACAAAAGCAAAGTATATTTTTTGGACACCAGTTTTTTTTGCCTCTCACTGTAAATAAACTGTCTTTCACTATGGAGACGTTTGGTTGGGCAGCACGGTGGCGCAGCTGGTAGAGCTGCTGCCTCTCAGCGAGCTGGTTGTCCCAGTTCAAGTCCTGGCTGGGGGTGGGGTCTTTCTGGGTGGAGTTTGTATGTTCTCTCCGTGTATGCATGGGTTTTCTCCAGTATCCTCCCACAGACAAAAAAAAAAAAAAAAAACATGCATGTTAGGCTGAATTGGTGACCTTAAGTTGTCCCTAGGTGTGAGTGAGAGAGTGAATGGTTGTTTCGTTGTCTCTATGTGTCCCTGTGATGGACTGGAGACCTGTCCAGGGTATCCCCCCTGCCTCTCGCACAGTGACTGCTGGATATGGGCACCAGTGAACCTCACAACCCAAAATGGAAGAAGCAGGTAAAGACAATGGATGGATGAACACTGTACTTGGTTGACTTACAACTGTATAATAAAGTATACATTTTAGAAAAAAAGATAAATTAAAAAATTACATCTGGATTTAAAACCATTGGTAAATCCACTTATCAGACAACCATTGAAGCAACAATTCAGATTCTGATTGTTCTGACTGATAGTATCTTACCTGTTTAGCTCTTTGAGTAGCTTCAGTTTGAAGAAACAGAAGTTAGTTCAGACCCAGTCAACAAGCTAACAGCAGTTCCAAAGCTACGTGTTGCTATTTTAAAACAACTCCAACCTGAAAGATTTAACTGTGGTTTTATATGAATGCTGTTCTTGAAACATTTACCTTTTTTTTTTTTTTTGCTTTACACTGTATGTATAAGGAACCTACTGGATATCTGCGCACACACAGACAACAGCAGCTAGTTGGGGCATTTCTGGTGCAGCTTGAGGCACTTCCTGCAGAAATAGTGACTTAACAATTAATTAAATAATATTCACATGAAAAGTGATGAGATTTTCAAAACTGGAGTTTAATAAGGTTGGCAGTCATTATCAGAAACTTAAACTTAAATTTTTTTTTTGTAAAAAATACAGTTTGTCTAAACTTTGATCCCAACAAGACTTACCATATTTACAGCATGAGAAATATTGCCTTCATTCACAAAACACTATTTCGAAGCTGATGAGATATCTATTTAAAATTCTCATAAAGTGAAATTAAAACATTTGTATCACCTTTCATTTTATATTTATTTCATAGATTGCCAACCAGCGTGATGCCGTTATCGACTTTTTTTGGGTACATTTTTGTAGCTTTTTGTGACGACGTCGTCATGTTTACAAGAATCTTATGGGAACAAATAATACACCTTGAGGTGTTTTTTTTGGGCCCAAAAGTAAGATCATCTGAATATAACATGCATAAAATGGTGCATATTGCTTGGTAGCTGCCAGGACGCCCATTCTTTCTCAGGCTCTCTCCTTATTTATTACCTGATGAGCGTTGGCCGGCACCACCCTCTTCCCACAGTTAACCAGCAGCATCCATAATAAGAGACGGTGGTGGGGCAGACATCTTTCACCAGTTGACTTGTCATTAACTAAAAGCATGGTGGAGCTTTACTCCCAATTACCACTCCTCTCACAGCACATATAAATCACACGTTGTCGACTTTCATGAGCCGCAGTCTTGATCGGATTTTCTCCTCATCCTGTCTACAGGAAACTTCTTCGACCATCATGCCCCTTAGATGTTGGTGTGGCGTCATCAGGAGAAGTAACTTTACCTTCCAACTTGTCCTCGTTGTATTTAGCGCAAACAGTGCTTTGATTGCAGGAGATTTAGGCCGGAGCAACAACAGAGACCTCATCATTTAAGCTGTTATGATCTTTTAATGGTCTTCTATTACTGTATCGTTATCCTAAAGGCTCGCAGTCACTGCCGCCGGCTCTCACTTTCATATCACTTTCATTAAGAGGAGGCCAGGATCATTTGTAGTGGCACTTAAGTCATTTGTTGAGAGTGTGTGGATGTGTTTATGAATGTGTGTGTGTGTGTCCAAAGCAGACTGGCTGAGGTGCAGAGTATTTTTATCAGGAGCATCGATCTGTTTCGACCTCTTCTTCTCTGCTCCTGGGTGTAGAAGTCTTGACCTTCACTGTGGGAGGTATCAGTGAGCCATGTGACCTCTGCTGACACACAGTTTGCTAATACACACACAGGCCCATGCGCCTGCCTGCACATGCAAACGCGCACAAATGCCGCTCGTCACACAGAGCTACAAATATCTGTGTTGTAAAGGTGTACAGTTCCACCTTCACTCACTGTTGCTGCTCATGCAGAAGAGTTGATGACCTGTTTGTTCTGTCTTTCTGACACACACACACACACCCACACACACACACACACACACACACACACACACACACACACACACATAGGGTCAGGGTCTCAAAGCACAAGATTTCTGTTGCCTTTGTTTGCCGTCAGCACCTTCTCAGGCGGTTGAGGTTTCGCCTTCTCCGGAATCAGCCGAGCGATGCGAGGGAGATCCGTCCATGTGTGTGTTTGTGTCGCCGAGTGTGTGTAAGGTATTGTGTGTCTAAGTGTGTGTGTTGAGGAGGAGGTGAAGATCTCAGTAGCTGCAGGGCCCTGTATTGATGTCCGCTGCCTTCCCCCCAGGGCCCGGCTCTGTGGGATAGTGTGTCAGTAGGACAAAGGCATGGCGCCATCCGTCCTGCTCTACGGGCCAGTAACTAGAATTAATTACAAACCAATCGAATCCGCTGCAGCCAATTGGTAAACTAATTGGTAATTTCAGCTGCCCATCTAGTCACGGATGGGCATCTAGCTGTGGCAAACGGTGCTGACGTTCTGGGTGGAAGCCCCTTAGATAAATTCATGTTGTCTGTAGCTGTGCCCAGATAGACCAGAGGCTTCAGCTTCAGGTTAGCCATAGCTTTGCTGTTAGAAAGTCACTGAAATAACTGAGCTCAGTGATTGACAGTTAACTTTTATTACACTGGTTGCGTTATTCTTGATGAAGCTTTTTTTTTTTCTGCTGTTGTTTACTGATTGCTTGGAAAGAAGCACATTTACTTACTGATAAATGTGCTCATAATAGAGGAGATGGAGATGGAGAGGAGATGCTTCTCTCAGCCGGTTAGAGGTAAATTGGAAAGACAAACAGGTGAAGATAAACAATGATGGTGAATCAATCCTGAAGCAATGGTGAGATCAATGATGATCTCCATTGTTCCAGTTCCTCATTTTAAAAATATTTTTAGAGTACTGCTCCTCAGCTGCTGTTTGCACTTCCATCATACAACTTGTTTATAGTGAGAGCTTCTAATTTAACACATTAAATGCCAGGAGTGCAGATAAGACTTGATATCAAGACTTTGAGCTTGCTGAGTAAAGTAGCGTTCCTTGAAGGACTATATCATGTGTAAAGTGATAAGACCTTAAAATGAAGACATGGACGCTAAGTTGGAGCAAAGACCAAGACGCTGTTCTAACAAAAGAATTCAGGCAGCAAACACATTAACTTAAACAAGGCACTGGTAATCAAAAATACACAATAAGCAAACAGTTGAATCAGAAAACCAGAGCACAACTTAAACTGGAGGAGTGATTATTGAGTGAATGCAGCTGGGCTATCAGATGTGCGACAAATGTGTAAATGAGCTGAGGGAAATAATGACTCAGAGAAAACTGAGCAAACAAAACACACTGAACACGAGAAAATGTCTTCAGAAAAACATGACGGAAAAACTAAACGTAAGTAAACTCAACAAAAAAACCCAGGATGACCACAGGAATGCATGTTGTCCACAGCTTTACATGCCAGTATTAAATTAAGTTTCAATCTATCAGTACTTAGAATATGTGAATGATTCAGGTTCTACCACCCCAAGTTAAAGTTCACTAATTATAAAACTGACTGAGTTCCAGCCATCTTTTGTTTAGTAAAATCACTGGGCGACAGGAGCCACCATAAACCAGGCTGCCTTCCAAAGTTAATCAGTTGTAGCTGAATATCCAATAGTTGTCTTAGAGTTTCATTAATATGTTCATGGTGGCTGAAGTTTAAATGGACTGAGATTTCAACACAAACTCACCATTTCTTACCAACTTTTAACACACAATCAGATGTCAAATGAAGTGGCTGTAACTGATGACCAAGCCACAGTTCTAAAATGTTTCTGATGGTGTAGAAATACTTTAAAGTTAAAATATTCAGCCCCATTTTCCATCATTCCAACTCTTTCAAAAGAAATAAAATAGGATTTTGTGCTAGACAATCATTAAACAAAATGTTCCCCACCCCTTCACATCTTCCTCAAGCACGGGCCTGGACATGCTTCAGTGACCCTTGTCTGCCTCAGCTTCTTGTTGCTTCTGTTGTAGAAGCCATAGACCCGAGGTTCATGTTACAAACAGATTTGACATGGCTTATGAGATAGGGGACACAATAAAGCTTCAACCTTTTCTGATAACATCCAGACATTCCCCACAAATAGCCCCATTACCTGGGACTGCTGCTGTATTCTTTAAGCCCAGTCAAGGATGCTCTCTTCCTCATAGCATGTGAAGAAATTAAGACCAGTCAGGTTGTCAATGGAAGTGTCATTACGCTTAAAACTTCTGACCAGTTGTTTCTTCCCTGTGATGCTGTTTATCACTCCTTGCCTGAGAAAAGTCCTCAAAAAAAGGACAGTTGTGTACATTTCAGCAAGTCGTCAACATGTCTGGCTCTTGTCGTTTGGGAGGAAGTGCGAGAAGCACGTCAAGGTGCCAGGTTTCTGGATGAACATCAATCTCCCAATTAGGCCTAAAATAACCTTGCTTTCCCTGACACTTCCTGTCTGCCTGAGGTTGAGATGGGGAGTGAATGGAAGAGAAGTGGGAGGATAGGAAGGAAAAGTGAAAGTGTGGAAGATGAAAAATTAGGAGGAGGAGCAGGTGGGCCACAGGAACAAGTTTGTGTACAAAGGAGGACTTAACTTTTCCAAATATGACTGATTATCAATGACTTCCTTCTATACTACAAGGTAACGGAAAATATTTTTGTTGCAACTAATTTCCATACATGTATGTATGTGTTGTAAACATTTTACTCATTTGTACATGTTGTTTAGTTTCAGGGGAGTTTAAATGAAATAATCTAAAATGATTCAGGAAGTAAACAGCTCAGAATTTTTTTCATTCAACCTTTATTTATACAGGTTAATCCCACTGAGTCTCGGGGACTCATTTACAAGAGAGACCCGAATTTTAACAAAGAGTGATGACAACAATGGACAACAACGACAACAATAGACAATCATAAAAGATGCGTACAGTTTATTTTTAAAGAAGTGAAAATAAAATGATAATTAAAAGGAAAATTAGTGAAAAAACAGCTAGGTTGTAATGTGGTGTAGAAAACTAAAAATAGGAACATGATATTCCAGGAAACAGGAGTGGAGTTGGAGAAGGCCCTTTTGCCTATTTCAGTCCTCACAGAGGGAACATTGCGGGTAATCATGTCCAGAGAGCGCATGCTGTAACTGCACTGATGCAGTGGCATGTAGGAGATGTATGAGGGCAGCAGACCAAGAAGTGATTTAAAGATGAAAATGTACCAGTGGAAGAGTCTGCGTGAAGTTAATGATGTCCAGTT
>JARVGS010000760.1:18869210-18884473 GCA_031762315.1 Hypsolebias antenori | reverse complement strand
CTACTAAAAAGAAACTGTCCAGATGACCTGATTGAGAGTTATCAGATTTGACACCTGGATTACTGAGTATGAACTTTATTTTTCTACACACTTCCCTGCTGCTTTCTGCTTCTTTGGTGGCCTGACATCTCTCCTGCGGAGCTTTTTTAAAGCAGCCAGCTGTCATCACGTCGTCTTCCTGCCATGTGTTTTGTGGACAGACATGCCACTCATACCCAGAGATCAGAGTCTCTCACGGCACAATCCATGTCACCCTCACACCCTGGATGGCCCAAGAGACGAACACCATGCTGGACTCATCCAGAAAAGGATTTTCTTGGATTATGACAGTGGTTTATTTGTTAGACAGCCACTTTCACTAATAACAATTAGAACTTTTTGATTTGTCTACACCTCTCTTTCTGCATATACAACAGTATGTTTATACAGTTTATTAATCTGGCTTCTTTTATGTCTCAGCTCTGCAGAAAGCTCCCTGACACCAGAAAAACCAAAGTTATGATGTTAAAGCTGCAGGACAGACAGGTGGGATAACAGCCCACAGAATTCCCTGAATTCCCATCATGCCAGGAAGCATTTCACCTGCTAATAGTGACATCCAAGTCCTTTGAAGAGCCACCTGTGAAGTGGAAATACCTTTTAAATCTGCTTTCATTAGCTGACCTTTCCCTGTTTATGCCCATTAATGTGTTACTGAGTTATTGTTCACCTAAAAAAATCATATAATTTAATAAGAGTTTTGAATAGGGACTTGTTCATCACACAAAGGAATGATGGGGCACATTTATGTTTAAGGATGAAACAAAAATTTCTCAGGAAAGTATCAAAGTTTTCAAAATTTGGCTTTATTTCTTCTTCTGGTTCAATGCAATCCAGTTTTTAGAAGATGTTCGGAGCTTTTTGGGTGAGGTTTTGCAAAATTATGTGTATGGACACTGGTGTGAAACATTAGGCAGCCAGTTGAACTTTTCATTCAAAAGAACTGGTAATTGTAGCTGAAGACAGAAGAGGTGAAGTAATTTTTCATGCCTCCAAGTTATGAACAAGCTGCCTTACTTCATATCAATTTACTGCCCTCATTCTTTTTAAGTCGTCTTTTTCTCAGACTCATTAACGGACCCACTTTTTCCAAGACAAATCAATCATGAACATGAACATGATGGATCAATTTAGATATTGCTCACTTAAATGAGCATGTGGCCAGAAAAGGCTGAGAAAATGCCAGTAAAAAGACAACAGGTGTGAAGCTGTCCCAGGAGCAGCTGCACCACTAGAACAGACGTTGCCTCCTCAAATTTTAGTGCCAGACAAATTTAGCCCAGTTCTCAGCCAGGACTCAATATAGCCTCTGGTTTTGTGCTGACTCAGAAATGCAGACTTGTTCTCCGAACACCAAAGAGGACTTTGTGTACTTGACATAACTGACCTCTTATTCTTATTCGCCTGAAAACGCCCATTGGTTCTGCGTCCAGTCAGGAATGATGCTCAAACATCAAACATGGACGAAACAGACAGAGAGTGGGGTTGTTCACATTTCCTAAAGCGAAAAAAAAAAAACTTTGAGTGAAATTTAATCACAAGTTAGCTACAAATTGGAAAGAATAAATCCTGGAGGAGTGTTTTGATACTGAACTTTTGTAAATTAAGGTGAAACCCAGCTGTTGCATTCAGGTTGGAAAATTATGGCAAAAGTTAAATGTGAACTTTACTACTTTAAATTACTTATTATACTGATTTAAAAGAACAATGTTGGTAAAATAAAATAAATAAAAAAACCAATACTGACACCTGTTTAGCTTAAGCTACTCTGCCCAAAGTAATACATGAACTGTGAAATAAACAGGTGCTGCAAGATATTAAACAGAAATGTCAAACTATTTCAAATACACTTTATAATCTTTGAATAAGATGCATCAATATGTACTGATTTATAACAGATGGGGCTATTGCAGGGCTTATAATCATGTAAAAAGCATGCAGTGAAGTGCTTTCAAAATTAGAATTACAAATTTACATTTTAAAAGTAGTCTGTCACGTATAAATCACATGAAAACCAATTCATTACAATGAAATGCTTTATTTTTAGTGAATACAAAAAATACTTTCAGTGAGCTCAGATAAATATCTTCATTACTGTACGTTGTAATTCATCTCTAGTGAAGTAACCTCCTAATTTCTTTCCTTTCGAGAGGGAACATACAGAACAGTTAGTACTCCACAGCGCTGATATGGTGACAGATATTATCCAAGTACTCCTATCACACTTATCTTTCAAGAGAATCTTTACAGCACAAAAACAAAAGCTTATCCAAAACCTCAGACACCACAATACACAGTAAAGCAGTGGACAAACTTCAATCTGTGCTGTCGAGAAGCGTTGTGGTACATGCTCAGAACGGTCAGTACAGAAATGTGTGATGATACATGGGGATGTACACGCTGAAAGTACGATTTAAACTGCGACACCTGGCAGACGGTCCCGTCGTCTTCCTCCTGAAAAGGCTTCACATGTGGCAGGGAGGAGAAAGGAGGAGCAGTTGTTTCAGCACTTCAGAGGAACAGTATGTTTAAAAACCCACAGACTTGAACCTACGCGTCTAAACTCGTCTTCTACTGATCAGGAAGCTGTCACTGAAGAGCAAACACTGTATGGGTAAATTAAGGCACTAAAAATTACTCTACAGACTTAAGGGAGGAGCAGCGGATGCTTCCCAACTCATCTCTTTTCAATGCTCTCACACACACGCCAAACACAACCCCCAGAAATGTAAAAAAAAACTGTCTTAAAAGATTAGTTGTAAAGTGAGGCTTTGTGGAAAGGTTATAAACAATAAATATCTGTTGCAGATGCTCTTTGAATCACCACATTTTGGAGAAAGAGAATTTCTGATTGGACTGATGAGCTAATGGCTAGTTAGCGGGTGGCAAAAACCAATGTGGATTCCATCCTGCCCCACGTTTTAAAGGAACTTAAAACAGCGATTCATGCAAACAATGTTTAAAAACCCTTACACGAGCATCAGTTTCCCATCGAAACACCATTTACACTACGGTTACTTGTAAGGGCAATTAGTGCAGCAGCAGCTAGCTGTACCACTTCCAGTAGGAATATCTTAATTCATCTGCCGGAATAACTATTCAGTACAAAACTGGTGACATAGTAAAAGCTCATAAACTAGTGCTTCCATGAACTACTAAATAATTTTTGTGACTAGAGTTGATTTAGGCAGATCTGGCCCTACTTGGACTAGCTGTCAGCACATTCGACAAAATTAAACTATTTCTTCAAACTAAAGTTGTTCAAATGTAAATTACAACAGCTGAGGCATTAAATGTTCATAAACTTTCCATAAAACCCCACTTCAAAGATTTGAACTATCCCATTAAGCTATAAGCTGTGCTATACAGTTACCACCGTATTTTCTGGCGTATAAGTTGCATCAGTCAAAAAAAGCATCATGAAGAGGGGAAAAAAAAATATGTCGCTTCAGCGTGTAAGTCGCGTTTATTATGCGTCACCACTGACCCGTCATGTTTATTATGTGTTTGTTTAATAGTCAAAACAGCTTCATTTCACCTGGGCGGTGCCATCCATCCATCCATCCATCCATCCATCGCAGCCGCTAGCTCTCCAGCGTTCCTCCGTCTGCACGAGCTGAGTGAAGCGTGCGCGCACGGTAGGACTCGCTGTTGGTTATTTGAAATTTAAAGCATCAGTCAAAAATTGCGTTACGAAAATGGGGGGGGGGGTCTATATGTCGCTTTGGCGTATAAGTCGCAGGACTGACAAAACTATGCAAAAAACTGCGACTTGTACGCCAGAAAATACTGAAGCACAAAGCCATGCATTTTTCCACAGCAGGATCTAATCTTATATAGCAGACACTGTTGTATAAAAGTACAGTAAAACACAACGTATACTGTGAGACAGGAGGAAGAAGAACTCACACATTACACTCAGACTTGGTAACAAAAGGTTCTGTTGCAGTAAAGAGCATTCTTCATAAAGTTGCTGAACCCAGAAAAAGAGACAAATATTAAAGATTATCTTTGCAGTCACTCCTATTACAATTTCCCTTAAAAAAAAACATTTAGGTAGTTTATTGCCAAGTTGTTGATTTTAAACTTTCTGATGTTTCCTCAAGTGGAATTAAAACACAAAAAAAACAAAATCGTTCGACCCCTGACAAGTTGCTAATGGGAGGAACAACACACCGAGGTGAATCTACCACACGCTTAGAAGTGGCTCTGCATGGTTCTGAAGTCATCCTGGGGAAATGTCGTCTTTTCATTAAGTTTGAACGGACATGAGGAAGGAGCTAATCTGTGTGCTCAGTCTGTATTCAAATCTAATCATTCCTTAAAACATTCAACTCTGGGTTTTAATTTTGCATGATGTGAATAGAAACCAATGCTACCCCGTAAAGCACCATTCATCTTATTGCATTGTGGTTAAACTGTTCATACTGTGTGTGTCAATCAATACCTGCATGATTAAGAATAATAAAACAAGATGTTTGAAGGTTTGGGATTATATCGGCCACTTTAACTGAAAGCCAAGATATAAATTTTGAGCATATCTGACCCTGAAAAGAAGATCCCGCTCTGCTAAAACACTCATAATAAATAACCATTCTGCAGGTAACACAGGTGGGAAAAAGCATTCACATGGTAACAGAATCCAAACTTATATATAAGGGCTCAGACAGTAAAACATTTCTTTAACCTTAATATGCTTTGCCTAAAAAAACAAAGAAAATGAACATGAAAATTTGAGAAAAAGTAAAAGATAGTTGAATGAAATAATCAGTCTCCCCAAACAAAAAGTACATTAATAAAAATAACCACAGTATGGTTCAAGAAACACCAAGTTGCTAAGTTCTTCCTTCACATTACTTAGTGAGCTCTGTAATAAAGAGAAGACATGCCACTGTTGGTTTATGCGATTCACAGACGTTAAGGTGCAAACTGGAGCAAACAAGTCCAACATTCACACTATCAGAGTACCGAGCTGAAAGGTTTTTGCTTTAGGATTAATGCTGCAGTTATATGGCAAATATCAGTACAATCAGTTCTTCATTTGAAAGTGTTTTTACATTAAGAGCTGCAAACTTAAAAGAGTAGCTTATGAACAAACCAGAGCGTGTGTGAGCTGTGCTTTGTCCTACGTCTGTCACATTCTGCCTCATATCCTATACGTAAGGACAAGAGTAAGTTCTGTCAGGTCACCACAATCTTGATGCTATTTTCCAGGAAGTAGTCAGTTTCACACAGTAGTATTCTGAACTCGCTAGAAGCTGCAAAGATCTGTACATATAAAGAAGTCAGCAGCGTTCACTGCAGGTTTTACACAGACGTCTCTGTAGATAAAATACCTGTGCAGGTGCGCCGTTAGGACACATTTGCACGTGAGTACAGGTGTGCTCTTCACATTAGTGTTATGTGGAAGCAGCAGTGGTTAGTTGCTGTCCTCTCGCAGTTCATTGGGCAGGAACTTGTACTGCTGCTGTCTGATCTGAGCCAGCTTCTTCCTGGCTTCTTCCAGCTCCCTCTCCTTCCTCAGCATCTCTTCCTGCGCTGCAATAATCTGAACGAGGAAAACAAGTTGTTTATAAAACAGAACATCATCGCTGACTTTTAGCACTAGGTTTTGTTTTTCGAAACCTGTCAAGTCCAAATGTGTCACATTTATAAATAATTACTAACCTCATAATAATGGATACTGAACAAAAAATACATACTCAACACTTGTTTATGCTCAGATTTCTCATGAGCTGAACTCAAAGACTTTTTCTACGTACACAAAAGGACTTTTTCTCTCAAATATTGTTCACAAATTTGTGTAAATCTGTGTTAGTGAGCATTTCTTCTTTACCGAGACAATCCATCCACCTCACAGGTGTGGAACATCAAGATGCTGATTAGACAGTATGATAATTGCACAGGTGTGCCTTAGGCTGACCACAATAAAAGGCCACATATGACAACAATGTTAGGGAGAAAAAGGCTTGTTGAGTACAGAGAACAAGTCTCAGATCTTTGAGTTCAGCTAGTGAAGAATGGGAGCAAAAACTAAAATGTTGCGTTCATTTTTTTTTTTTTTTTTTGCATATTAATCCAAAAATTTGTTGCAACCACACTAAACTTTAATTCTTAAAAGTTTATAATTATAAAAACAGAACTGGTGATAAAAGGTAAAATAACTGTGCTAACAACAAAGGCAATAAAAGGAGTTATTACCAGAAGAAGTTTAGGTGGTTTGCATTTATGCATATAACTTTGATAATACACACACACACCAATTATAAACTAAATCAAGCTTCTCCAGTCTAATTTGCTTTATAAATGCATAATAATGGTCAGTGGTGAACAATAAACGTAAAAATCTAACATCAACACAAAAATGTCAGAAGCAAATTAGGGCTGAACAATTAATTGCATTTGCAATAATATCGCGATATGACAAGACGAAATTTTCTAATCGCAAAGGCTGCAGTTTAACTGGTCATGTGATCTTGTTACGTGACTTGCGAGTGAGCGGAGCAGAGCAAAGCAGAGCAGGGAGCGGGAGAAGTCAATACTGTGTTTTAACCAGTTGCGCAATGGTGTCAGGCTCGGCAGAAGCTGACATCTGAAAATTTGGTACCAAATGGGGGCCGCACGGCCGTTGTTTGGAATTAATTTGTCTATTAAAAAGAAGACGCTGTGCAACAACATGTATTGTGCAGAGCCTGCCTTGCTGTTGTTGCTTTCTCAAGAGGTAACACCACAAATCTTTATCAAACACTTAAAAAAGCACCACACGGCCACATTTACGATAGTTGCATGGCTAGAATGCCAACGACCAGTGCTTCAACTTCAAGTAAAGTATATAGTGACGAAGCCTGGGTTTACGGCTTTGGTAAACACAATGGATATGCGGTACAGAACGCCCTCGCACATACATTTGAGCCAGGTTGCTATCCCGGAGCTATACAAAAAAAAAAAAAGCAGAAACACAGTTGCAGCGGAGCTGAAAACAGTGGAGTTTTTGCAACTGAAACAGATTTATTAATTGCTTGTGTTAATTGAAAAATACATTAAGTCATTGAAAATTAATTGCATATTAAATCGCAATATTGAGGTTAAAAAAAAAATCAGAATTACAATACATTATTTTCCAAAATCGTTCAGCCCTAAAGCAAACCATGTTTAGGCGCTAGCAGCTGATCTCAGTAATAAATTAAGAAACATTTTGTGACATAGCAGCTGCACTTCCAGGATGTCATGCCATCAGTTTTGGCAAAAAAAATGTATTTAAGGCTCAGCAAATACTGCGGTACATGTCAAACATGGCAGAAAAACAGAATGATGTTGGTATTTAAATTTAAACACATTGGTTATGTGAGATTCTAAAATGTTTGGAATGTCAATTTTTTTCACATTAAGTCCAAATAAAAATACTATTAAAAATAACAAGCTTTTGGTGAGTGAGTGCAGTTTAAGGATCTTCTGGTGAGGGACTCGGGCTCAGATAGACAATAAAAGCAGCCTTCAGTTGTTACCTGTGCTATTCCACCCACAAACTTTGTCTTGACAACCACGTTGTCTTCATCTGCTTTGTCAAAAGCTGCCTTCTGGGCTGCCCGCACCAAATTATCTGATGCCTTCTTTACTGCGTTCCCAGCAATCTGCAGAACAAAGACAAGTTATAAGATCAATTTTGAAAAAGGAGCTTTTGAAAAACAAAGCTACAAGTTTCTTTTCCAGCATCAGTACAGCTGTGGTTCAGACCTGCAGCCTCCTCATGGCCCCGGAATCCTGGTCAGCCTTCACCTTACAAGCCACCAGCAGCTGAGCGGTGGAGGCCGCCACCTGTTTGGCTGAGGAGATGAGCTTCTCTTCGCTGGCGTGGCCTTGAACAGAGGCGTTAGCTGCTTCGCACAGGTTGCTGGTCGCAGCTGCTACCATACGTGCCTGTGTGACAGGTCACAAAAGTAAATCTATGGCAAAACAAAACCTACGACTGCAACCTGGACAGCATTCAGTGCAACACTTACAGCAGAGATGAGCCCCTGAGACCACTGTCCATCATCCACTGCATTGGCAGGGATGGAGCCCACTTTCCCCTGAGCCACCAGCTCTCTCTGAGCGGCCGAAGCCGACTTGACTAAAGCGCTGGTGGCGGCAGCGATAGACTTGGCGGCCTCCAGAATCTGCTCCTCGAAGTTCAGCGTCTCGTCTGCTTGCTGAGGCGAGAGAAAAGTCCAGTCAGTTATATGATAATAAACAAAGTCATATGATAATAAACAAAATAGAAAAGTAGAAATTTATATTTAACTGTCTGTATTCTATAATGTTAGATATTTAGTTCTTATCTTATCTATTTGGATCTACAGTATGTATGCTGTGTACTCTGCTTGTTTCGTTTCTGCTGTACAGCACTTTGGCTGACCTTGTTGCAGTTTTAAGAGCTTTATAAATAAAGTGCTATGATATACTGATTATGCTGATTTAATTTATAATTTTCCCACAATTGAAGATTCGATTGATGACTATAAAATAATGATATGACAAAAGCCCCCGAACGCCTGATCCGACATCTCAGGAGCAACACAAAACTGAAGAGGGATCAACACTACTCTGTATAACACACACACACATACGCACGCACGCACACACACACACACACACACATCTGTAGACAGAGCGGGACACTGTAGGAATATGTTTGATATATAGTTGGGACTGAATAACAACCTAATATATCAAACATATCAGACAGAGCCCTGCACAGAAGGCCTCCGGTGGTGGGGGCAGGCAGGGGGAGAAGGGGGTGGGGGGCGCAAATTGGGAGCTAGACGCCAACCAGTTGACTGGGACAGACTGAGCTACTAACACGCATGAAGGGAGGAGAGAGTTGGGGGCAGGGAGGAGATGGTGAGTGGTGTTTGGAGGAGTGAGATGTGAATGGGGATGATGGGTGTGGGCAGAAACCTGAGCCACCAGAACTGAATTTGAATTGAGCAAACTGAAACTGAATTTCACTAAATTGAAACTGACTTGTGCAATTCAAATTCAGTTCTGGTGGCTCAGGTTTCCGCCCACAGATCAGTTGAAGATGTTCAGCTTCTGTCAATTTTACACAACAATGAGGAAAAATGACGGCTGCAGACACAAAATTCAAATCTTTGTGAGATTACTGAAGGATGTTCAAAAAAAAGAAACATTAATGGTAAGTTGAATTAGTGTGCACGCTTATAAAGGATTCACAACATTGTTCTCCTGTTTCTTTTAATTTTTTTAACTGTTACATTATGACACACGTTTTTCAGCACATTTTGCACCATTTCACCAATTCATATATCAAAATGTTCAACTCTTTCTGGACATTCCTGCTGTGACTTTAGGTACTTCAACAATTTAAACTTGGAAACATTTAGATTTTCCAGCCATTTTCTTCTTACTGAAAATGAATGGAGCCCTGTTCAGCTCTTAAAACCTGCTTTTTGCTAGCATCTTTATGCTAATAATATTTCTGCTACTGGTAATTCTGCCCAGTTTTAACCAATATTCTGCCGTGCTAATTTTACCTTTTTAATGCTAGTTTAGACCTTATAACATTTATTCTGCCCTTGCTAAGCACTTTTGACCTGTTTTTGCCTATTCAACCCTGCCAGTGCTACTTCTGTACTGCTTTGTGCTAGCATTCAGCCCCGTTTATGCCACTTCTACCCTTTCTACCCTGTTTTATGCTTTATGTTAACATTTATGTGTGATTTATATTTGCAGAAGTCTCAATATAAGCGCTCAAACTTAATTGTTTACACCAAAAGTAAAGAAAAGTACAAAGAAGTGAAATGGTTACATTTTCTATTAATAATATGGCTCTTCAACAAATCATTGTGTATTCACTGTGCATTAAAATATCTGATGGAAGCAAAAACTTATCTTTCATGTTTTATGCCTACATAGATCATGATGATTCGAAATGCAATATTCTGATAAAATATACACTGGTCATACACGTTTCACAAAATCAGTGCACTACGAAGACCATTATGTCCTCTAAAGCCAATGATAATTTCAACAGGATGAAGTGAAAACTCTGGATACGAGTTCTGTCAGAAGTAAACTGGGAGTTAAAGAAATTATTGAGCCAGGCAGGTGCTGGGTGTCAAAGTAAAAAATAAAGGTCCGGGAAATGAGTTCCATCAGTTTAGCTACCTGTGCACACAGATTTGCTAAAAAACATTGTTTTGTTTGAGAACAAGCATCAAATCAATGTCTGGGTTCAATAAAGTTGGGTAAATCATATTCCCAGGATCAAGTACATCTTCTCTTAAACAACAAAGCGGTAGATAATGCCTGAACAAGCTCTTAACAAACATGTGCAAAGTAACAAAAGTGTAAAAATGATCCAAAGTCATAATGATGTGCTTCTAATTCAACAGTTTTCAGCCATTAATGAGTGAATGAGTGAAATCTCACATGATTTTGGTGACACTAAGGTCAAAACTATGGGCATTCCTGAGCATCAGCAGATCTGCAGTACATCTTTTTTTATTCTTTGACTTTAAGGAATACTGAACACCATCACATTTATACAGCAGGTAAATTTCTTAGTTTTCACATAAAACACACCACACACTTGAAAAACCATTAAAAAGCCTATCAATTATTTTGAACAAGTGTTTTAAAATAATTTATTCCTATGTAATCAAACCAATGTTAAGCATTTGACAATAAGTTAATGCCTTTTGAAGTAAAAAAAACAAACAAACCTAACTACATTGAAAAATCTCACTTTTAGAATAAACTTTTCTCCCCTCCCTCCCTTAGCTCAGTAATTCATCAGACAGTCGCTCACCTTCGGCTTGGCTCTGGGCTTTAGCTGCTCCAGCTTCTTGGCTGCTGCTTCGATAGACGCCGCTGCCCCGAGCAGCTCTGTCTCTGCAATCACCGTTGGATCCTCGGGGTCCACCCACTCTGAACCTGAGGTGTGCATATGCACACAGTTAGGATTTAAAAGTTAAATATGGAACTGAAGAACATGCCTCACGCTGTGATCACAAGAAAAGAACAGAACTGTGAACGCAGGAGAACGCAAGGACACACATCTCCACGTTTCATGCAAAGATGGCGGAGGCCACGAAATGAATGAAAATGGAGTGATGCCTTTGAAACACGATGCAAAATAAAGCGCGATGAATGCCTGAGAAGGCCGAGTGTCATTTTATTTGCTTGTATCTGGAGATACAGCTTGTTGAACGGCTCACAACCAGCGAAATAAGGCACAGTATAGAAAACGATGCTATCTTACCTCCGTCTGTGGCAAGAGAAAGAGGACAGGGACACTAAGAGGTCTGTAAAAAAAACATCTGTCTGATACGTGTGTGCACATCTGTGTGGGAGACATTACCTTTCATGGCCTCAGCAGTCTGGATGAGCTCGGTGACAGCCCCCGCCACGCGTTTGGAGCAAGCTGCCAGCAGCTGTTTCTGCTCTGCAGTGGGCTTCTGCAGGACCTAAACACACACATTCACCGACTACCTCAATACCATTATCCTTGATTACAAAGCATGCAAAGAGTATTGGTTATAACACTGAAAAGCGTATTTAAGCGACAATATCAAACATTATTATTTCTTAAAATCTTGTTTTTTTTTCCCTGAACGTCCTTCCTGGTTTGTGTTGAACCTACTAGCAGAACTTTTTCCAGCATGTCAATATATCCAGTTGTGCACTCAGCTCCATACATCAGCGCTCTGTTCTTCACCTCCTCACTGACTTCTGGATGGTAGGCCGCTTGCTACAAGACAAACACACACATATTCAGGCCCCCAGGGCTCAGCAGGAAACTATAGTTTAACATGGAAACTCTAGACTGCATGAGGCGTGCGACACCTTGCAGGTGGTCAGCATGTCAGAGATGGCTTTGCGGCTCAGGTTGGCTGTATGGATGATGTCTTCTTGCCGGGCAGAGTTTCCTGCAGCCACTGCTTTAGCGGTGGCTAAGGTGATGCCCTTAGTCATCCGTATAAACTCTTCAGGTGTGGTGGTTTTGTTTGGAGCATCCCTGGACTGAAACAGCTGGGGAGAAAACGGTACACACGTTGAATTTAGTCTTAATAGTGCAGCAAAACTGTCAAGTTTCTACTCAGCCACTTAACATGCATGAATCCACATAAAACTCTGCTCATATTAGTTCAGACGAAGTTAGATGCAACCTGTATGACACAACAGTAATGTTTGTTTGGCTCTTCGCTCGGCCTCACCGTCATTTCCTGTTTAATGCACTCGATCGTGGCCTCCAGCGCTCTGGTGCCCCGAGTGGCCTCGTCTTCCACAGCCTTGACTGTCTTCAGCAGTGACGTCACGTTAGTCACCATCACCTGGTTAGGCAAAAGTCAGGAGCAGAGTTTACTTCACATCCATGCTTTATGACTGTTAACAAAAAAAGATAGCAATATACAGGGGTGGAAGTAACGAATTACAAATACAGTACTCACATTACTGTAATTAAGTAGATGTTTTTAGGTACTTGTACCTTTATGAGTATTTCTTTGAAGTGAGTAAGGCCATGTAATCTACTTCGCTACTTTTGAAATCAGAAGTCACTATTGAGGATGGCTGCAATTTCAATTAATAAACCATCTGGCTCTCAGATCACAAATGCGCCAATTACCTATGACGTAAGCAAAGGCCAATTCCGTAGAGAGTCATTTATGGACCAAAGATTTGGAGAAAAAGCCAAAATGGAGACAGAGGACAACACTGTCAACAGAGAAAATGACGAAGTAAAGGCTGAGGACAAGAGCCCGTGGCCATACCTGGAGGAATGTTTCATGTACAGAGGGTGAAAGGAGACAACAACCATAGCAGCTTACAAGACTTCAGCACCTAATCTTAAAAAACATATTGCGGTACACAAGGTTTTACATCTACCTGTATGATATTGCTTTTTTATTGTTTGTATGTGTGGGTAATTAGTTTGGTTAAGTATGCAAAGATCTTAGATACTGTCACTGCCATCAGTTTGCAAGGTACTAAAATAAGAGGAGATTCTGAGAAATGTGCTTTGAATGTAGAATTGAACGCCTTCTATTGACAACACAATAAAACATCAATTGGTTAAAAAGTAATTAATACGCTGAGTAGTTTTTTGGAAGAGTGCTTTGTACTAAAGTGGTATTGTTTCTGAACACCCCCAGCAAGAAAGAGGTTTTGTATGAACATTAGTTAGGGACTATAATGGACTTTAACTATGCCAACATGCAGTTCATTTGTTAAACCTAAACCGTTGAAGAGCCACTGTAGATTAAGGCTACTTTAGGTACCATAACCTACACTGGTCTCACAACTTTTCACGTCGATCCGACTCGAATAATTCTATTCGGGGGGGGGGCTATCTAATCCTTTAAAACGAGTCTCGCCGTAAACTCAAAAACATTTAAGGGGAAACCAAAAACTTACGTCGTTCGTCTAAAGGACAACAGACAATCAGACCAGACTATATTCTTGTAGTTTGGAATAAGAGGCCTTCGTTACAGATGCCCTCTTCACCCTTCTGTAGGTATAGACCCCTATATCTAACTTTTACAGCATGATCATGATTGCTATCTGTAGCTGATCCCAAACATGATAGCTTACACACCAGGTGCATATAGGTTAGGGTACTATTTAAGCAGTGTAACAGTACATGTACTTGAGTACAAATTTTCAGTACTCGTTCTACCTCTGGACATATAAGATAATATAGAGACAAGCAGCCATTGCTGTAAGTTTTATGGGTCATCCCTGAAATTAAACATGTGCCCAGTCAATAAGCTACAGTTGAAATCACACACCAACAGATAAAATACCACCTTATATTAGAACAAAACGAACAAACTACCCATACGTTGCATTAAAGGTGTAATACACTATACTGAGCAATAAGAGGCGCTCAGCTAACAGAGAAAAATCTACCGGTAACTCTCAAACTTAAAAAAAAAAAAAAAAAAAGGTTTGCACTTTGCAGATTTAAAAAAAAAAAAAAAAAACCCTCAGAAGTGGAAGCAGGATTTGTTTTATCATCTGTAAGGCACATCACACCAAACTCTGTTACTGACTGTGAACAGACTTCCTCTCAGCTCAGAGTGATAATAAGCAGCAAGTGTCATCAGTGAATAATGAACTGTGGCTCCAACACTGCAGGCGTGTCAGAGCGCAGGATTCAGCTGTTTCATCTTAGATAAAACTAACAGCTTCTGTTATCCTCAACACCCAAGCTATTTCCATTACTGAGACACCGTGTTCATTTGAACTGTTGTTAACAAGGTTTCACAAGGGTAAGGGGGGTGTTCGAATTGATTAACTGCTCCGGCTGAGAAAGAGGAGAAAGTCTGGATTGCATACAAACAGGTCGTGGCAGAGAGTGGCTACTTTCATTAGGTAATTCTGTCAGTTTTCTGATAAGACTACATGTTTAACTGGATTTTTAAGAGATTTTTGTTAATCAAATAAAAGTAAATGCTTGTGTTTGGTTTGAAAAAAGAGGAAAAAGTGCAAATAAATACAAAGTCAGCCCCTATAGAATGATCCCCTCACCTTGGCAGCGCTCTTCAGCTGGTACATAGATGGATCTTCTGCTGACTTGCCAGCAGCACACTTGGTGGCACTGATGAGCTCAGCCAGTGCCTTGGCCACGTCTTTGACAGCATTTATCAGAACCACCTAAAGAAAGAACAGAGTGACACTCACTGAGCAGTTCTCCCAATAAAACGTTCAAGGAATAAAAGACAAACAGAAAGACGGTCAAACCTGTGTCTCAGGATCATCAGAGCCAATGCTGGCAGCTCCCAGTTTGACAACATCAGTAAGCTGCGTGATGGTTTTGGCAGAAGACTGGGCAGCCTGAGCTAACTTGTCCTGACCTGAAGCAGCACCAGAGACCAACATTTTTGTGTCCTCGACCAGAGCCTTCGCAGTCTTCAGAATGTTTTCCCTGACACAGAAAAAAGAAATGGAAAAACAAGTAGAAAGGTAGGAGAAAGATGAGAGGAACGCAAAAGCAGAAACTTAGTTACGACAGCCAGTCGGCTGAGCGCTGAATAACCTGGATCTTTGTTAAGCTGAAAAAAGCTTGGGTCTGGGAAGTTTGACTCTGGGAGACTAACTTATTTGTGAGCTACTGTCAAATTTACCATATTTTTTGCCCTATAAATCAATTTTTTGGATAATTAACATGCCCTGCGACTTGTACACTGAAGTAATTTATTTATGGATTGGGGGGGGGGGGG
>JARVGS010000760.1:18778436-18789310 GCA_031762315.1 Hypsolebias antenori | reverse complement strand
GAGCACAGGATGCTCTCCACTGCACACCTGTAGAAGGAGGTGAGGACTGATCTTCCAAGTCCAGCTCGTCTCAGCCGCCTGAGGAAGTAGAGTCTCATTAGCTTTATTGATCAGGCTGATAGTGTTGTTGCCCCAGATGAGGTTGTAATTCAGGTGTATGCCCAAGTACTTGTAGCTGGAGACCACTGATGGCCAGATTCTTAAAAATATCAGAAACAACAATGAAAGATTGCTTTATTTTAATAATGTACTTTACATTAATGCTGTTTCAGTTACAAACCAGAAAATTGAAACTACCTTGTTGTTCTTCCAAATAAATTGTGTTTTGTTCTGTTAGATCAGAGGATAATATCTAGCAATGTAAACCCTGGAACAACTTTCCCAAGAATAGTTACCGGTACTAGTTTTCTAGCAAAACAAGCTGTTGAACCATTTTACCTCTGGATGGTTTCTTTTGTTGAAATGTTTCATCTCTCATCCAAGAGACTTCTTCAGTCCGAGGAGCCACAACAAACTCACGTCTTTTAAGTAGCACACTCAGTCTGCCCTCTCCCCCGCCGACTCGTCTGAGGCGGCCATGGACAAAGTGGTTCAAAACATCAAAGTTTTGTTTCAACACAAAGAAACCATCAAGTCCAGAGGACCTAACTTTGTTGGATTTATTACCTGGATTTGACATTTGACCTGACCTTACATATTGTTACAATATAATGTATATCTTGACACATCTATTACCCCCTCCTTTTACCATTTTTGTCTTTCTAACATGTACTTAAATTAATACACACTATTCTTAATTGTAAGTTCATATTGTGATCGCCTCAACAGCTAAAAGCACAAAATTCTGAGTTAGTCTAGAAGGGATGAGCAGTTGCACATGTGCATTTTATTAGGTCTTAAAATGTAAATAGTGAATTCAGCTTAACCAGCTTTCACAGTAAATGACGTTTTAGAAAGTGAGTATTTTATCTCCATGTAAATACACCACAAAGACGCCATTCCCTGCCATAAAAATAGAAGATGAGTTAGTGTCTGCTTCAGGTAAACATCCTGCCTCAATAAACCCTGCGTGAAGGAAGGCAGAAGAATGTGCAGTGCAAAGCACAAAGCAATGCCAAGCTGCTAAGGAGCATTCACCTGCTCTATAATAGTTATTTTAATACTTTTTTTTAAAAAAGCTTTCCAGCACATAAAACTTTAATCCGGGAACAATCTGCTCTCAACTTTAAGGGGTACCAAAAATAAAATCCCAGTTTTCACCTGCCACATAGGCAATCCCTGCAGTACTGGTTGCCAAATAAGTCCTGACCAAGTGTCTGCATGAACATCCTTATGAGCAGTCAGCAACAACTGTTTGCCTACTCGTCTTACAAGCACAAAGAACCTTGTGGCTAACGGAGAAGATGCCTCACTTGAACAATATAACTAAATACAGGAATGTCACTTCAGCTTGGAGACACACCGCTGAGTAGGTCTTAAAGGGCTAGAGGGGAAGGTGGGGAAACCTTTCCTAATAATTGTTTTGTGGTTGTGCGCTGCTCTGAGAAGATAAGTGACCCGACTGAGGACAAGGCTGGCATTCTCTCCAGAAACTCAAAGACAAAATGCCTGAGTCCATCTAAACAGAGGGATGTGACAATGCAGCATTTGTCTCTGTTCCAGCTGGAGAACTTGCTCCCCACACACATGCCGACATGAAACAGCGCAGACCAAATTTAAAGTCACAACAGTAGCAATCAATCTTTTTTTTTTTTTTTTTTTACATTGACAAAACCAGAAACTATGAATCTCAATTTAATTATGTCAACTGGTTGAAGTGACTATCTTATTCTCACAGACCTAAAAAGAAGAAGTGGTGCTTATTTTCCATGATTGAACCCAAAACAACAGCAAGCTGAAGAAAAGACCTTAAAACCACAACAGTAATGTGACAGCACACTAATGCTTCAACAGCAGGGAAGATTTGCCCATTTAGGATTTGTTCATTATTTGTTCATTCTCTGCGTGCATGGAGAGCCCCCTCAGCAGGGCAGCTTTCTGCCTGAAACATCAGTGCACTGCTCGTTCTTTACAAAAAATAATAAAACAATAATCAAACTTTGTGGATGAAATGAGCAAAGGCTTAAAACACAAATGATGACTTTCTTTAGTCAGGAAAACAATGAGATAATTTTCAAGAATTCCTTTCAGCTGGATAAATAACATGACGAATGGGACTGAGTCTACAAAATCCACCATTTAAAAGAGGAACTTAAAAATATCTGTAAAAAAATGTGGAAGAAAAGGATCTGAAGAGCTCATTTAATCTGACATCATTTCAGTCAACAAAATTAATCTGGAGTTGCAAGGCAGAGGAAAGATCCAGCAGACCTGTTTTATTTCATAGCCTTGGGTATTTATCAAGAGGGTTGTTCAGCTCTTTTGAAGCAAGGGTCTGCAGAAACGTTATAAACAAAAATGCATTTAACCTGTTGTAGCTAACTCTGAACAACCTCCGTTTAGAAAAATATTTAATTCCCTTCAAACCGACAAGACCAAGCGTGGTCAAGACCAAAGTGGATCGCTGCCGTCACAGACGTTCCAGTGAGCACTATTTTCTTAAACCTTTACATTGTGGTCAATTTCACATTACATACACGGTTATTTCCGTAGAAATAAAATCATATTCCTGCAGCAAATGCTCCTGCTACTATTTTGTGCTTTCAAATGACTTTATAATTTGATGTAAAAAGCTGTGTTATGAGAAACAGTGAAGTTAAATATCTGAATTAGTCCTTTTTTAGATCCTACACCAATTTTAGCCTCTCTACTACCTCTAAGTACACTGACAACAACCATGAGACAATGATTTGATATAATAAGTAGGGACGCACAATATTGGATTTTTGGCCGATATCCGATATGTTAAAACTTATTTGGCCAATAACCAATACCAATATTTTATATACTTTCCTTTATCAGAACATAGCCTCTTATTTAGGCTCATTTGCTACTAAAATTGTGCAACAGCTGTAAGAGCTGGTGACATATTCAGTAACAGCCATATGATATTCATAGCACTTTAACTTAAATAAAATGAAAAGTGTTGAATATTATTTATTAGCATTAGTCACCTGCGATGCTGTCTCACTTGTGGAGGCTTGTTCCAGGTTCCTAGCTGCAGTGTGGGATCCTCTGCACTCTTGTGCCTTTTTACATTCAAAGTTTTGGTCTATCCATTGTGTCATAAGACTAATCATGCTAACAGGGGCTAACACAACGTCCAAATGTCTGTGGTAAAACTCACCCAAGTGCTATCGGCTATTAGCTTCTCAATGATGTCAGAAATTACGGCTTGTAACTCGAGTAAGGCTACGTCGGAAAAATATCTGACTGGGGAGGAAGTAGCAAGGCTCAACGTAGACCATAAATCTTCGGAATCCAACATCCTCAACGGAAAAAAAAAACGTCCACACTGCTGACATTTTGACTTCTTTCTCTCTGCTGTGATCATATCAGGTAGGTGCATGTAACGTCACCTCGATGTGCTGGCGCTGCAGGCATCCTTGTCACTGGGTTGTCATAAAACAGCGCCTTTTACATCGGTGAGTTATTTTGATAGAATGGCCAATGTCCGATATTTAACTTTAATGTTAATATCAGCCGATACCGATATCATTCCGATAATATCCTGCATCCCTAATACTAATATATAATATTTAGTTTTTGCTTATAAGAACCCTGTAAAACTGACAACTAAGCAGCGTTTGCAGTCACCGTTAACTTATACAATTCCTGATATGATGCAATACACTTGTGTGAAAAATGTCTAGCAGCAGCTAATATAAGCATGGCTTCCTTGTGGTGAACTGCATTAGCATCCACTGCCCACTAGTCCAATAAAAGGCTATTTTCAGGCATTTTTATTAACACAGAGCTTCCCACATGTAATGTAGGCTAGCTGCCACAATCATATTGCTGCCTTAAAAAAAAGAGTAATGTGTACAGCTTCACATAGCTGAGCACACTCTGACTGGAGTTTGGTCTTCTCTCTGTCCCCATTTTCTATTCTGAGGGCCTGGCAGCACTCCCATGTACTCTCTC
The DNA here is from genome assembly GCA_031762315.1 of Hypsolebias antenori. Lineage (NCBI taxonomy): Eukaryota > Metazoa > Chordata > Actinopteri > Cyprinodontiformes > Rivulidae > Hypsolebias > Hypsolebias antenori. The sequence goes on along the minus strand of JARVGS010000760.1, from coordinate 18,785,227 downwards.
CCTTAACTAATAAACAAAGAGCAGTTTCCCTTATATAGTTTTGTTCAAACTCTACAACCTCAGTGAGCAACTCTGGAGCTTGCAGCAAAGCAAGGATGTCAAGCGAGTGTGTTGCAGACAGAAAGGTTTCGACCAAGGCCATGGCGCACTGACAATACGAGTGTGTAACAGTCATACATTAACAGCCACTTAAAGTGCTATTTGTGGTGCCATCCATCCGCCTAATTCTGCAAAGTCAGCTTGACTGGATCTCTGAGAACTGCTAAGTGAGACATGGAAGACGAAACGACATGAACTAAAAACACCAAGCACTTTTCTTGCGGTGGCTCAAATTGTTATGTCATGATAAATATCAAAAGAGATGTGAGAGCTGATGCTCGTCCTGTTCGTTTGGTACCAAAGAGGGGCAGCACATCTGTTGTTTGGAATTATTTTGGCTATAAAAAAAGAAGACACTGCACAACGACATGTATTGTGCAGAGCCTAGGCCTGTCACAACAACTAATTTTGCTGAGTGATTAATTGTCTCAGAAATTATTGCGATAAACAATGATATTGTTTGAAATTTGATAATAATTAGTAATTATTGTAAAACTTAAGGAGAAATGGTTGTTAATTTGTTTTGCATGTACAGTAGTACTTTTTCCAACCACAGGACAGCAATATAAGACTGAACCGAAGGATGGATAGTAAGAGAGCAAGCAGCGTGTCTCTAAGAAAAATGGGAGGGAAGCCCATTGACGTGACATGGGCTGTCTCTCTTTGGTTCTTAACATTGCGGACGCTCCGTGTGGTTTGAGCTCTTTTGCATTGCATTTTTCATATAAAGCTTTTAATGAAAATTAAAAAAAAATCAGTAGACAAGTTCTCAGCTTCTTTTTGCAGAGAACAACAACTTTTTACACTAAGGCATGGGTTTCAACTGTAAATTTTTGGAGCTTCAACAAGACAGAGAATTTTCCACGAGGTCAGCCTGTTCACTTAGCTCGTAGCTTAACTTCTCAGCTTAGCTGCTTTTAACGATCAAAAAAATGTGATTTTGGTCAGTTAAAATGGATTTTAAAGAGAAAGAGAGGGGTCAGTGAAGAGCACCGGAGTTAAGCCTTCTGTCATCCAGTGCTTTCAATAGAAAGATAGCGATAAAGAAACAATAAAGCTGATAAATGAAAATGAGGTCGATCATTTTAATTTATCATGCGATTAATTGATAGATTGTTTATTGCGAAGGGCCTAGCAGAACCTGCCTTGCTGCTGTTGTTACCTCTTGAGATAACATCACAAATCTTTATCAACAATTTTAAAAAACACCACAAAGCCATTTATGATAGTTGCATGGATAGAATGCAGTGATTCAACTTCAAGTAAGCAAAGTACCAGCTGACAGGGATCACTGACCAAACTGTTAGAAGGTATTACTCCGTAAGAACATAATTCAAAACGGCCAGCAGAAATAATTGGAGCAATAACAGAGTTCATAGCGAAAGACATGATGCCCATTAATATAGTGACCAAGCCTGGGTTTACAGCTTTGGTAAACACAATGGATAAGTGGTACAGAATGCCCTCGTACACACATTTTAGCCAAGTTGCCATCCCGGAACTACACAAAAATGCAGAAACAGAGTTGCAGCGGAGCTGAAAACAGTGGAGATTTTTGCAACTGAAACAGATTTATTGCTTGTGTTCGTTGAAAAACTACATGAGAATAAGACATTGGAAAATAATCGCATACTAAATCACTATCGCAATATTGAGGTTAAAAAAAAAATTGCAATTGGAATATTTCCCAAAATTGTTCAGCCCTAATGTATTCTTCAAAAAAAATTTAAGATGGGGAAATGAAAACATATTCTAAATTTTCACAGCCGTGATCTGTTAGACACAACTCAAACAAAACTGACAGCATTAGCTTGTAATTTTCGTATTACGCAACAAAAATGAAGAATTTAAATCAGGATTTGCATCAAAGGGGAATAAAGTACTTTTTTGGCAGTGATGGGAGATTAAAGTGAGGAAACATATTATCCTAGGAACTAAATAAAAGGTTTGCTGAAGTGATGGAGGTGGAGAAGAAAGAAATAAAGGTGGATGATAAGAAAAAAAATGTTCTGACCTTAAGCTATAAAAGAGAAAATGAATTATTATGTCTTGTTTCTGGTAATTAATTCCTCACACTCCTCGCAGATTATTCTCACTAGACTTTATAAAGCTCAGCGTTTACACATAAGCAGCAGATGGAAACATGCGTGTCGGGGCTAAACTTTTCTTAGCGATAGGAATGATTCCTTGTCAGAGTGTAGCGTTACAAACAACCAGACAACGATTTCCTGTCAACGTTGAAGATAAGTTCGTTCTATAAATGAGGCCCCAGGAGTGAGAATAACGAGTCTTTAGGAAGACAACTTGCTTCCAGGCTTTCAGTGGTTTAAAAGTAAAGTTTTGTTGTTGTTTGATTTTCCTTTTCCTTTTACAATATTGTGCCTCTTGATCAATGGAGCAGCACCGGCCTCATTCTGAGAAACAGCCCCGTGGGCCTCGTTCACAACGAGCATTCAAAAGTGGACAGTGAACGCATCGATGGCAAACCGAGACCTGATCAGTCACATTTAGAGGCAGTCTGGGCTGACGCTCTTTAAAGATGAATGTGTCCTGAGCCATATTAAATGATTAAATGGTTTCCTTTGGCCGAACAAGGGCTGCTTGTTTACTGAAAAAGAAATGTGTGTTTAATAGACCACAAATGACTGCATGTACAAAAACCCTTCCCTGCAGCAGCAGTGAACAAAAACCAGAACTAAACAGAGTCCATCTTGTTTGTTTTCAAAGAAATGCAAATTATTTTCTGGATATATAAATCAAAGACTAACTTTGGGCCTTTATAACTGATATTATCTTTCTATGAATCAATCTTGTGTCATCTAAAATGTGTGTGTGGGGGGATTTGTTGCATTCTGAATGGTGTATTTTTTTCTTATCATTATATATTTTTTTCCAGCACACAAACTGACCCATTATTTAAAAATAAAAAAAATTCAAGGTATAAAGCTTCATGTTGTGTGTTTAGTCAGCAGAGATGCACTCGCAGAGCTGACCAGTGTAGCATCAATCATTTCATGTATTTGTCTTTGGTTCCTTGTCTCACACAGCAAACATACTGAAGATTTCATCAAAACACAGTCAGTAACAGGACCCAGGCTGGTTTGAAGCGTGTCAGACTGATGTCTGGGTTTTACGTGTGTCTGAATGTAACTCTGGATTGGAGGTCCTACGTGTTTCTTTGCAACTTAACGTGAATCATGTTCTACTGAGAACCAAAATCTTATTGATTTTAAGTCAATGTGAATTTTATTCATAAGCTAAATAAAAATGAAAGCTCTAGCGTTCCTTGAAGGAATGCATGTCACCCACTGCCCTTCATACAAGAGTTTTAAACTAAGACCATCTTTTGTTGATGATTGTTGCATGTATGTGATCTTGCAATATCTGTCAGCTCTTGGAATATGTTTGAGGATGACTCTCAGCTACTACCGCTCAAAAGCTTAGCTCAGACTAAGTAAAACAGACTGAGTTGTAGCAATCTTTGTGTTCGTTAAAGTTGATTAGCTGTGGTAGCCATCTTGAATTGTGTTGACTCCAAATCCCAATCAACTGTAGATGTAATGAATAATTTCTGAGTTTCATTGAACTTCATCCAGTGCTTTAAGATATATTTTGCTAACAGACAAACAGGGTTGATTTCAAAATTTTAAAATAAAGATTTTTAGCACTGTGTTGTGTGAAAATTCTGTGTTGGAAACATTGTTTAGCTACCATCAAACTAAGTATTAGCTCAGTATTTGAAAAGCTGGTTTAATTTAATTCATTTTTGTTTCCTAACATCAGCTGGCCATGATGGCCATCTTGAACTGAGTTGGCTTCAAAAGCTAATTTATTGTGCATGTCAGTCCGGTGCTTACATTTTGAAAATATCATTAAAATCTGTTCAGTGATTCATGAGATGTTTTACTAATGGTTCAAACAAATAAACATATGCACACATACAAAACTAGAGATGCACAAATCTGATATTAGTATCGCTAGCTGTATCGATACTGAAAAGTTTATAGATCGGGTATCGATGACAATGTGACCAATAAGGACATAAGCTGATCTCAGTTTATTTTAAATATCTGCCAACCAAGCTGTTTTGTTCCTTTTATTTCAGCTCCTTTATTATTTATTTTACATTATATTTAGAATTTCTGAACCGCTTGAAAAGTTTGTTGAGGTTTATTTTTTTCACGTTTGATCAAAGTTGTCTGCCTATTGTTTTTGTCATTTTCAGTAACTTTATTATTACTTATTTTGCATTGGATGCAAACTAACATAACTGCACTGACTGAACAAATTAAAGTTGTTTTTACATGTCTGACCAAGCTTGTGAGGCTATTGGTGCATTTAAGTGTGTAGAATTTTCATTGAATTTGTAATTCGGTACATTTATGTCTGTGTTTTAAAATTAAGTTTTAAGTTAATTCAGCAGTTTAATGTATCGGATCGATATCGGATCGGAATCGACCCATATTAAACCTCAGGTATCTGTATTGGAAGTGGGAAAAAGGTGGATCGGTGCATCCCTAATAAAAATAAGCATCCATCACCTCCCTCTTTTCTTAGAGCTCAGGAGATCAGAATAAAAACGCTCAACACAAAATCTCAAAGCTTAAATTATGATAAAGAAAAGGCTGCTGGTCCACACTGGAGGCTGTTTTCCACATCTCTCAAATGTCTGGGCACTTTCTATAATCACCGCCAATTGTATCATTGATTAAATCCAACCAACCTCTTCATTCGATGTCTTGAAATCCATGTGCTACAATGCAGTGAGAGAATCTGCAACAGAGAAGAGCAAGCTGGAGTTAGACTGTGGGGACAAACACTTAATGACACAACCGAGCAAAGCAGCAAAAGCACACAGCTGAGTTAATTCAGCATTGTTAGCAGGATGCCTATACTCATTATCCTCCAGTATTTCTCATATGGATTGCAGACAATGCAGGGAGGTGTTTTTTTTTTTCCTATTTTGCAATTAAATGTGCCTCTTCTCAACTTAACTGAGCTAAAACCTCCATGGAGCAATTTTCTGGAGAAAACTGGAGGCCATTAGGCATTGATGAATAATTTATTAGCAAAGGTGAGAGCCAAGGTATCCTGATAAATGTTTCAATATTGAATCCATCCTTCCTGAAATTAACTGTGTTACAGTGTCTGACATCTTGTCACTGAGCCGCGGAGGAATGAGCGACGATCCAAGAACCGCCACCGAGGAAAAGTGGTTAAAAAAAAAAAAAGTTAAGGATCAATAACAAATAACACATTTAAATCATCCTGTTGCTTTCTGTGGAGGCTTCAGGTTTGCTGCGTGGAAGCCTCGGCTACATAGAGAATCAGTTTTGATCAGACGCGACTGCCACTTGACTCGACTAAACAAGTGCAGGAGAGAAATGGATCACGCTTGAAGGAGACAACCTGAGCTGCAGAGGGAGACTGAGACTTACCTCAGCAGAAAGGCCCCCAGCTCTTCGAGTGCAGAGGTCTAGCCATCGAGCAGCGAGCTGATCCCTGATCTGAGCCGTAGCGGGGGGCCTCTGTGGATCATGGCTGTCAGATTTGGGTGGTGGGAGTGCAGCGCTGTCACTTGTCTTGGTGTATTTCCCACTGGAGCAGATTGAGGCTACAGTTTGGAGGATTTTCTACCTGAAGCAGGATGATGCTAAGGTATCATTCTGTTACGATGCGTGCTTGAGAGCTGGAAAAAAAAAATAGAAAAGAAGAAAACGTTAAGTCTGAATGTTGTTGATTACATGCTTCCGACTGGGACTGAAAATATGTAATCTGCGTTTGCCAGCAATCCAAACAGGAGTGTTTTCAGTGAGACGGCTGCATGTATGAGGGATGTCAAATCAGAAGCAATTCCAAGCTCTATTTGCCAAATAAGCACCTAGATAGAAAAAAAAGGGATACTCGAATACAAAACTACAAATTTGCTTCTCGATGAAGGATCGCTTCCTCCCACAAAAACCTGTGAATTCATGAGCACGAGTGGAAAAAATAAAGAAGTAATTAACTCTTATTCTACTTTCTTGGATTTCTGAATAATGAGCAGAATTGTTTTTTTCACTACATGTAATAAATTCCAACAGCAAACCCTTGAGAAATGCTTCTCGTTAGTACCATTGTTGACGCAATGCCGCCTTTCTGTTGAACTGCAGTGTAGCTACTGATCCTTGTTTTACAGTACTAACTACTAAAGAAATTTCGATTGACATTATAGGTGTTTAGATTATTTTCTGTCTGTTGTTCAGAATAAAATAAAAGATTTTTCAAAGCGTCGCTCCCATTCATGTCCGATTTGAACAGAAGTTGCCATAGTGACCAGTCTTGGCTAGATTAGCCACCAGTCTAGATCAACAGAGTTATATATAACTTTAATTTAAAAATAATGAATGCCCACCACTGTGAAAAGTGGAAAATCTTATAATTGCTTGTACGTGCCTCTGTCTGTATTCAGTTCAAGTTGGCCACCACAGTCAACTTTATCAACTACCAGAAATGATCGTAAATTGGTAATTCTGACAAATGTGAGCTAAGATTTGGTGTGGTAGTAGCTGAAGCTTGTCCCCAACTCAAACTTTGAGCTCTTTTGTTTAAAACTTGGGCACCCAAGGTGGTGGACAATGTTTGTTCAATGAATGCTTCTTCCACTTGGAAGTTATTTTACATTTATTTTGATGTTTTACCAATTTCAGCTT
>JARVGS010000760.1:18768147-18778336 GCA_031762315.1 Hypsolebias antenori | reverse complement strand
AGACATGATGCCCATTAATATAGTGACCAAGCCTGGGTTTACAGCTTTGGTAAACACAATGGATAAGCGGTACAGAACGCCCTCGCACACACATTTTAGCCAAGTTTCTATCCCAGAGCTATACAAAAAAAATGCAGAAACAGAGTTGCAGTGGAGCTGAAAACAAAGAGTTTTTTGCAACTGCAACAGACTAATTTATTGCTTGTGTTCACTGAAAAATACATGAGAAGGCGTTGAAAAATAATTGCATATTAAATTGCAATCGGAATACTGAGGTTAAAAAAAAATTGCAATTAGAATATTTTCCTAAATCGTTCAGTCCTAATTAAAATCTGTCTTTAATAGCATTCACTGTAGTCTATATTGCTGCCTGACCTGCAGAGATGCACAACCGCAATAACAAAAATGGAGAAACGGTGTCAATCTGAATGCTAATTCTACAACACAATGATATACACCTTCTTGTCTCCAGAGCATTTAGATTAGTTTCTATTCTGCGACGCTGAACCCCGCTGCAGGCGTGGTGGCCAGAGGGGGTTACTCCTAATTCAAGTCAGCTGCAAAACATTTGAAGCATGAATGTATATTTATGAAAAACCTAAGAATAGCTTCCCTGGGCTACAAGAGGGACGAGGAGGATCGAAGGGAATGAGAAATATCAGTACTCCCTGCAACGATCACTCAGCCCTACTAAACAAAGCTGTGAGCAGCTTCAAAGTCCGTCCTGGGGAGTTCCAGCGCAGGATAACATTCACAGACCACGTCACAGAGACAGAAATAATTTAATGAGCAATGCAAATGTTGAAATTTGTCAACAAGCATGGTGAGTAATGAGAACACCATTTGTTGACGACGACCAATAGATTCAGTTACATCCAGCTGCTGAGGGACCCCCTCAAAATACCCAATATATAAAATTAAATACCAAAAATAGCTGGCTGGGAATTACCGTAGTTTTTCATTGTGGATTTAAATTTCCTGGTTTACAACAATCAACATCATATTTTCTCCTCTTAATGGGAAATATCTATACAGAATAACAAAGGACTGCAGCTGCAGTTAAACATAGCATCCGGCTTTAAATCTAATACCACAAATAACATGGAGTATTTAATTATGTAGGTTAACGAGTCAGTATTGAAGCTCCTCTTGTAATGGAAAGATATCTGCCTAGCTCACTATAGCTGCAGACACTCAGTCTGTGGATTCAACCCTGAAATGTATCCCACTTCTCCTGCAACCTCTGGGCACCTATACAGTTCGCTCTATGGTCAGATCAAATGCGCCCAAGCTGAAGGAACAAGCAGAAAGAGCAAAAAATTAGCTGTATGCGTGTTAAGGTAAAACTAAAAAAAAATAATCTGAAGCTTACAGTATGTTTTATCAATAAATGGCTACATCTTGTTGTGACCAAAACATCTATGTGGACAATGTTTGCAGAGTAGCTGTGCTTCTGTTCTGGGAGCCACAGACACCTGATTAGGTTACATTTCTACCCTGGTGACTAAGAGGCATGAGCCTGGAGGTGGCAACCATGGCAGCAAGGATCTTTGCCAGAGATGGAGCCGGTAATAGCAGAGGAGCTCAGCAGTGGCCTGAAACTCGTCTCAGAGCAGATACTCTTTCAGCCAAGGGTCACGATGACAGTTCGCTTGTTAAGGACTTCAAATCAAACGCTGGTGTTTCACTGTAACCCCAGGAGCTAATGAGCTGTAAACGGGCCTGTTACGATAACAAATTTTGCTGGGTGACTAATTGTCTCAAAAATTATTGTGATAAAGGATAATATTGTTTGAAATTTGACATAAATTAGTCATTCTTTTCAAATCTAAGACAAAATAGTTCATTTGTTTTGCATGCAGTACCTTTTTTGACCACTGGATGACAGTATAAGTATGTTTGAACTGAAGGATGGATAGGGAGGGAGCAAGAAGCGTGTCTCTTTCAGAAAAATGGGAGGGAGGCCCTTTGACGTGACATGGGCTGTCTCTCGTTTCTGTTCTTCAGTTCTCAAAATGGCAGACGCTCCGTGTGGTTTGAGCTCTTTAGCATAGCAATTTTCACACAAAACTTTTAATTTAAAAAATCATTAAACAAGTTCTCAGCTTCTTTTTGCAGAGAAAAACAACTTTTTACGCAAAGGCACGGGTCTCAACTGTGAATTTTGTAGCTTTGACAAGACAGAGGTTTCATCCCGAGGTCGGCCTGTTAGCTTAGCTCATAGTACGGCTGCTTTTAACGATCCAAAAACACTATTTTGGTCGGTTAAAACAGATTTTAAAGAGAAAAGAGAAAGAGAAGGATCAGCGAATAGCTTTTTGTTATACAATGTCTTCAATAGAAAGCGAGAGACACGAAGAAACAATAAAGCCGATGAAAACAAGTCGATAATTTTCATTTATCATGCGATTAATTGATTTATTGTTTATCGCGACAGGCCTAGCTGTATACAGATGTTTGTAAAGCCCATGAGGACAATAATTTCCTGACTGACTCCATGTTAATTTTACAACTAAACAAAACTTCTGTTTACAAAGAATCAAAAGGCATAATGAGAGTGGTATGATTTATGATTTACAAATCTAGCAGTTTTCAGATAGTTTAAAGCATGAAAGATGAAAGGAGTGAATCCTCAGCCATTGCAGTATAACTCGTTTTTTTATGTACTACAAATATAAATGTTCTTTTTTTCACAGCTTGCTTTAGGATTCTGATACTGTATACGAACACCTCTGCTCATGTCACTTAGTTGAATTTTTAAAAGGCAGCTAGTCAAAAATTTATTTAGGCAATAGGAAGCCTGACTTTATCTCCCATTTCTATGACAACCATACTGGTCCTTTTGAGCATTTTGTAGCCAGCATGTTCAGAATTTGATTTGTTTAAAGCCGACTGGACGTTCTCAGATTCGTATTACAGAAAACACAAAGCCACATATGGAGACAACTGCTGGGCACGGACAACTCAAACCACACTTCATGTTTAATTATAGACGAAATACGTACCGAAACGTGGACATGCTCTATCCTAGAGACATGCACCACATTTAAAGCCAATTAATTAGCAAAGGCTCATAGTGCAGAAGCAGAAATAGTTATCAGCAGGGAACTACTGCACAGGCATCCACTTACAATGCAACCTAGAAAGGATGGTGGACTGTGTGGGAGGCAGGCAAACAAGAATTTAGTAGGAGTTGGTGGAAGGAAAAATAAATAAATGTGATGGCATGTGCCAAAAAGACAGCGTCAACTACATCTACGCAACACACACTCACAATTACACTCAAACTACTTGAGAGTTGTGTCCCCAAATACAGTCTTTGTTAGCACACTATATTTTAAACAGGATTAGTTTATTCTTATCCATTTTATAATTAAACAATGAAGTTGGGACAAAAACTTAACACTTATACTTGTTTTATGACACCGTCACTTGTTTCTAGCTATAAAACGAGGGAAAGGGATCGAATGAGGCCACATTCTCATCAAAATTATTGCTTGGAATCTTGACTATGTTTCTTCTTGTTGTGTTTAAAGGTTACACAAGCCTGGCTGATCACAACAAAGTGTCAAATTCTGTTTCATCGTTGGCTTGAAACAGAAATTCCTCCAGCGTCATCCAGAACCTGGCACAAAGCGCACTGCCACAGCAGGCCGGCATGGTCAAAGTGTTCTGGAGCGGAGTTTTAATAAAGTTCAGCCCAGTGAGATACCTCCTTAACCCTACCTCCCTACTACCACTGAAAAAGTACAAACACGTGCAAATAAAAATGTTAGGCAGCTCAATGCTTTTAAATATGACTCATGCATAAACAATTTCTTAGTAAGAGAAAGCTTACTTCCATTTTTAAATCCAGATTATCAGCAGCGTTACTGATGTTTGCAACAAATATCAGAGCTAAAAACCTCTCCCTAGCTTTTGTGCAAGACCTTGAAATCAACATAAAAGACGCGCGGTGAAAAACGGAACAAGTAAAAATACATAAATTAATAAATAAACAAAATTTATAAAGTTACTAAAGCAGATCCAACAAAGTTAAGTTAGGTCGTCTGGATGATTTATTTGTGTTGAAAGATTTCGTCCATCATCCAAAGGGCTTCTTCAGTCCGACAAGCCACAACAAACTCAGTCCCACAAGCAGCACCCTCACATAGTGGACCAACCAGTTTGATGATGATAAGATGGTTTCCGGAGTCCACCCTCTCCCCCGTCATCTCCTCTGAGTCAGCCATAGCCAAAGTGGTTCAAAACATCAATGTTCATGCTCAATAATCCAGGTAAAATGATGGATTGGTGGATAAAGGACTGATGAAGTCCTTTGGATGAAGGACTTCATCAAAGTTCATGCTCAATAATCCAGGTAAATGATGGATGAAGGACTGATGAAGTCCTCTGAATGAAGGACAAAACATTTTAACACAAATAAACCATCCAGAGGATCTAACTTAACTTTGCTGGATTTTTTTTACCAGGATAATTGAGCATGGAGTTTGATGTTATTAAAGCAGACGTAATAGTTGTTTTTTTTTTTCCCATTGTAGAACAGGTGTCATGGATGCAACTCAGAAATGTTGCAGTTCAGCTACAACACATTAGATAAATTTGATGCAAGCGAGTTTTCCCTGCAAAGTTGTCAGGTCATCTGGACGGTTTCTTTTTTGTTGTTGTTGAGACGGTTCATCCTCCATCCAAAGGACTTCATCAGTCCAACGAGCCACAAACAAACTCAGTCTTGCAAGCAGCACACTCCCATAGTGGACCAACCAGTTTACTGATGATAAGATGGCTTCTGGGGCCCGCCCTCTCCCCCACCGACTTATCTGAGGCAGCCATAGTCAAAGTGGTTCAAAACATCAAAGCTCATGATCAATAATCCAGGTAAAAAAGTCCAATAAAGTTCAGTCAGGTCATCTGGACGGTTTCTTTTTGTGATGAATATATGTTTTGAACCACTTTGGCCATGGCTGCCGCAGAGTCGTCGAAGGGGGAGAGGGTGGACTCCAGAAACCATCTTATCACCATCAAACTGTTTGGTTCACTGTGTGACTGTGCTGCTTGTGGGACTGAGTTTATTTGTGGCTCCTCAGACTGATGAAGTCCTTTGGATGAACAACAACAAAAAAAAAGAAACCGTCCAGAGGACCTGACTGAACATTGTTGGGATTTTTTTACCTGGATTATGGAGCATGAACTTTGATGTTTCTCTGCAAAGCTTTAAAAGCATCCTGAACAACATTCAGCATTTTTATTTTACAAAACAGTCCAAAATATTACAAACCTTATACCTTTTACTGTGCACCACTACTTGCAACCTCCTGCAGGAGATAACCAAGCTGGATTTACTACAAGCCCAGCCCTGCAGCTACGATTGATCTGGAAGATAATGACACTTCCTGCACGCTCTTTTTCCTGACAGCACAGCTCTCCTCCTCCTGTCCTTTGTTTTCCACGCGGCGCAGAGGCACGGATCGATAAATTAGCCACATGCAGACAATAAATAACACCATAAGAGATTAACCTTGAAGGCTAAGAAGTGCGTGGTCAATACGTTGTAGTCACTGAAAAATTATGGGCAAACCAAAAGACTAGTTTAAATATCACGCACCAAATGGACACAGATTTGGTCAATTAAGAACCAATCTTGAACAAATTGTCTTTAAAGAACGACTCTTAAAAATGTGAGCTGCGTCAGGATTTGTTTAGACTCTGAAGTGATTTCAGCACCTGAGAAGTGAACAGCTACAAGTGTGTGCGTTAACGCTCCTGCCTTGAGAACTTCTAATAACCTGACATGCTCTCCTTATATGCCGGTGCAGTTAATGGTGCTGCTGATTGTTGCCGTCATGTCAGGAGAGACGCACACGTTGGCCAGCTGAATAAATGATTTGTCGCCTGTGGCAGAGCTGCATACCAAACAGCTGAAGGTTCACCGTGGAGCTCAGGAAAGAATGAATCAGACGCTCCTTAGACGAGGCGCTGCCATTTTGAAAGGACACGTTCAAGAGGTCCTCCTTGCTCCAGATTTGAACGCCTCCAACGCCACTCGTTCCTCCTGAGGCGCTGCGCACACGTTGCAGCCTTTAGGGTCATGTGTCGTCTTCTGACAAGCAAAGGTCTGGGCAGCCACAGGCAGTGAGGGGAGGGGGTGCGGTGTGAGAGGTGTGTGTGGTGGAGGCTTCAGGTTCAGGGTGGATTTACTGTTGCCCATGCTACTGTCAGAGAAACTCACCAGAAGCTGCCACAGTCTCATATGGCCCATCGCTTCTGCCTCTGAAACCCACTGATCGATCCACAACCACTAGTAACCATGATGTATTGATCACCCCCCACCATCACCACCACCCAAAAAAAAAAAAAAACTTGGCACAGACACAGAGCAGACAGAAGGGGTGACATTTGGAGATATCACGAGATTTCCCAGCAGCATGTGATCGTGAGTATTAAAGAAAAGAGGCTTTTCAATGAAGGGGTGTGGCAGCAGGATGGCAGCCATCCCCACCATGTCTCCAACCCATAATAACCCTGCATGCTGCTTTCAACGACACACCGTGCAACGTTCATGTGAGCGTTAGAGCGTGGGAGAAAATCAATTAAAAGTTGGACATTACAGGTGCGACGGGTTAAATGCAGAGAACTCATTTCGTCATTGTATGGGAACATACAGTGATGACTTATTATTATTATTATTGTTGTTGTTATTAAAGTGGCAGCTTGACTGACATGGAAACATGGCGGAGGCTGTGGTCAGTAACTTCACGCTTCTTTCACTCCGAGTCCACACTCGTTTTATTTAAACACTCGCCTCTAAATATTAAAAATTAAATACAATAATTAAAAAAAAAAACTCTTCAAGACAACAGCTGCCCTTTTCTCAAGCAGCATCACAAGTTAACGAGGTCTGCTGCTCCTGCTGGGGGGAGAAGAAGAAGAAGATGGGCACCGGACTAAGCCGATTAGCGGACAGTGAACGTACCTTCAGATCCTCTCTGGGGCATTTCAGGCGCGCGAGCTCCGGGGAGATGCTCGTTAGCGGACAGTCCGTCCGTCCGGCTGCCTCTAAAGCGCTAAAATATCCTGCGCCGTGCGGGGAAACGTCCGAGTGAGCCGGACAGTCCGTCAGTGTGCCAGCAACCGCCGTGGTTCGGCGTGTGCGCGTGCGTGCATGCGTATGTGTGTAAATGGGGGGAGTGGGACAAAAAGGAAATACGTCATCATTAATGGCCCGTGTGGTTTGTAGTCCGAGGTGGGACTATTAATTCTGTCCGGAAATTGCTGAAAACGTCCAAGATACAAACAAACAAATAAATAAATAAATAAATAAATAAATAAATAAAATGGTTTGTAAACTCAATCATCCAGGTAGGTTAAAAAAAAAGTTTAATCATCTCACTTAAAGAAACTTGTCCAGATGACATGATTTAACTTTTTTTAATCCAAGTAAATACTTTAAAACAGGAGAAAAAGTTTCAGCGACCCCCTCATAAAACTTTACTTTATTGTTATTATTTTGCCTCTTTAATGAAATGGAAATATTTGTGTAACATAAATACTTAAGACCTGTTCTTTAATAGTATGTTTATATGTATTTGTAGAGGTATTTTTCATTCAAGACACAAGATGTTCAATGTCAACTTCCAAAAATTACAGTTCTGAGAAAATTAACAGTATCAAAAAACACTTTAAAAATTTACCTATTCACATAATGAACATAGTAAATGAAATTTACCTATTCACATAATGAACATAGTAAATGAAATTTACCTATTCACATAATGAACATAGTAAATGTAATGCCACTTCAAATGATTACAGAAAGCTCTTTACACGAAACTGAATAGACTCTAGCAGCAATAGTCGTACCAAGTAACAGGCTTCATTTGCAAACTGATCGATGCCGGAACGCAAATAGTGAGTGGGGTGGTGCAGGGTGTCTGGGGGATCCTCCTCCAGAAAATTTTGAATAAAGTAGATGTGATTTCCTGCAAAATAAAACTGTGTGTGTGTGTGTGTGTGTGTGTGTGTGTGTGTGTGTGTGTGTGTGTGTGTGTGTGTGTGTGTGTGTGTGTGTGTATTTTAACAGGTTGTTAAACATCTCTGTGCTTGTAAATTTTTTATTTTTTTTTATAGACCACCAAGCATCGGCTCATGGACCCCCAGGGTCCGGGGACCCCAGTTTGAGAACCACTGCTTTAAAAGATGGACATACTTTGTTTTATTTAGTTGCCTGTTTTAATTTGATATCAGAGGCTTTCTTGTCTTAGAACTGATGATGTTTATTGAGTGATTATGTCAGACTTTTTTTTATTCTTTATTGACAATTGTAAATACAATTGTTTATTGTATACTATATTTATATTTTACTGTTTTGCCTAACTGTATTGTTTTCCTTCCTTTGACCAACCTACACTGTTGGTGCTCGCCAGGCCAGCACTGTAAATAAAAAATTGTTCTTAGTGTTTATGCCTTATATAAAGGTGAAATGAAAAATTAAGATGCTGATGTGTTGAGCTGAAAACTTTTCCTTACATGGGTTTGTTTGAACACATACAGATGGTGTTTAGACTACTCTACCTGGATAATATGATTACTGATCCAGTCTGAACAATCCAGCAAACAGCTTTTGTTGCTCTTTCAGTAAAAGACAGCCAGTTTGAAAAACAGACCAGTAAAGGACCATTCTGGTTTTTAGCTTTTCATTTATTTTCTGGAGGCTAAAAAAAAAAGGAAAAATCCACCTAATACTTGTAAAAGTTATACTGTATTGTGGAGCACGGCTTGGTTCCAAAGCAGCTGTAAAACAGAAAATTGAGCCTTTGTGTGCCACTTTTAAACAGCGACAGATGAACACAACATTTTCTCTTCACCACACACGGGTACAAACACTACTCAAGCACCAAACTCTGCCCAAACAGCCCTCTGAACACAAATATACATGCATTGGTGAACTAACCACAAAACCAGATTTGTATTCTTGCTAAAAAATGAAAACTCAAGCTGTGTGGTAATCCTATTATTTATTTTTAATATAAATGAAGTTCTCTCTCTCTGATGACATCATATGACTTTATGAGGCTCATAATAACGTTTTTTACTATAAAATTATACTTGAACAATGTTAATCCTCATTCAGCTCTTTAAAGTATTTTGCTGCAGCACGTCCATTTAGCATCCGAGCCTCCAAGAACCCTTTTCCTTTGATCAGCTTATTCATTAACAGGATGCAAAAAGCTTAACAAACTGCTAAAACAATGTATAAAACTAAGTCAGGTTTTATGTTTGTGTTGCAAACTTGGGTTACAAATAAAAATGTTAGTCAGGATTAATTTGGTGGGAGGACAAACTCCTTGTGGTTTAGACTGCTTTATATTATTCAGTGTAAATATGTCACGAGCAAGGAAAAAGTAACTTAAAGCAGGATAAATGATAAGCATATGTGTTTTCCACTTTGTACTATATTCATAGCTTTTGAATTACATTTGTAGGGGTCAGTTAGGTTGACTGAGGTTAAAAATATGAGCTGAGGGATTGGAGGCAGTTGCTGCATGTGCTAAAATTAGAGACTGGGTGTGTTGTCAGGGTACAGTTGCATCCTGATGCCATCTTGAATGGGGAGCGGTCAGAGCTTAAGGATGTTGCAGCTGGTCCAGGACAACCACTGCTACAGTAAATTCTACACATTCATATCATATGGGAGCCCCTTACTGAACTGTTAACATGGTCTAGCCCTCTGCTACTGTGAACTCAACACTAAAACACTCCCAACAGGTCTTTAGTATTAGTTTCTTATTTTTTTTATAAAATGACACACTCCTTAAAGTGAAAGTAATTTAATTTGTAGTCACAAATTAAGAAACTTATATGTACTTCAATGTTGTATTTTGTTTCAATTGTTAAAAACACAGAAAATAAATGGCCTTTTGTTGCCTATCAAACTAGGTTTAGACTGTTTAAGTGGAGTCATATTAAATTACATTTCCTTTTTGATGAAACTATCCTAGACTCAAAACTCCAACACAGAGAAAAGCAAGTGAGCTCGTTAAAGTCTAAACCGTTAAAACTTTACTTAAAACTGACAAATGTCGCCACCGTGTGGCCAATAACTGGTACTACATGCTTTAGATTAAGCACGTTTTCAGGTTTAAAAATGGTGAGGAATAAAAACAGGCAAAAACTGCAGACTTCTCACTAT
>JARVGS010000760.1:18685082-18695276 GCA_031762315.1 Hypsolebias antenori | reverse complement strand
ACAAAAATGTATTTACAGGCCAGCAAGCTTGTGCTTGTCAACACGAGTGCCCAGAAACATAAATGTTTCCCAGTTTTACAGAGAAAGAGATTAACAATGTCCCACATCGGGGAGTGGTGGCGCAGAGGTTCGAGAAGGCGAACCTGTGATGTGAAGGTCTCCGGTTCAACTCCCCGGACAAACAATGTCAAAATGCGAATGGGAAAGTTGAAACACCCACACCTGCCTCCACCCTCATTTGCCTCACTCTGGACACTTAACCCCCACCATCTGCTACCCCAGGCACCCTAGACAGCAGCTCTCTGCTCCACACAGAGGGCTGTGGTAGCTCGGTGGTTGTGTCAGGAAGGACATCTGGCGTAAAACAGTTGCCAAGTCTTTGTGCGACTTCACTGTGGTGACCCTGAAGAAGGGAGCAGCCAAAATAAAAATACTTTGTAAAAGGGATTAATGTCCTGTATTATTTTTACATGAAATAATTGTTCTCCTCTCTAAAAGTTATTTTCAGTGGGCGCTTCACTCAGAATTTGATACATGATACATGAGCTGTGAAATGAATTTGGCAAATTGTGGCCAAGATTTCAAAAAGACTTTTCCCCAGAAGTTGGTGTTCAAGATTTCAAGCCAAAAAAATACAAGAAAATCACAAGACGGGCAAAGAAAAATACATCTGTTTGTATTTAACGTTAAACTTTACCTAAACCTAAATTTGTCAAAAAGTGATATGTATGTGTGTGGTGTTTAACAAAAATGTTAAACATTTAGAAGAGTTAGGAACCTGTCCTGTTTAAAATCATTTGAAATACAACAATTAAATCAGTGTGTTAATGTGTTGGCATGTATGTGTGTGTGTGAAAGTCAGCCGTTAATCACATAATTATTGATAACTCCTCTTTTGGTGGCTTTAAAGAAAACCGTGGAAGGAAAATCTCATTTCCACCAAACGCTGCTGCTACTCTTCAAAAACAATGGCAACCGTTTGCTGGTCTTTTCACGTGCAACAAGTGGAAACAGACGTTCTGTCTCGTCTTTCCAGGCCCTGAAGAGAGTAACGCAGAGGCCACAAGGCCTGAGTGGCTGCCAGCTCTGAGCTTTGAGTTGAACAGAAGCAGGACGAGCCTGGAAATCCTTCTGTGGAAAAGAAGACAGGCTTTCGAGCTCTCATTCTGTTGACTCAATACAACAAAAAAATATTCATTTAAGATTATTCTTTAAAAAGTTACGATGTGCTTTAGAAGAAAGATTAGGTACAAGTACAACTTATGAAAATAATCACTTATTTACTCTTATTTTGCACTTTTTGAGTGCATGCCAGCACCACTTACCAGGTTTATTAATGCTCAAGTGAGGATTTGATGAGCGAGATGTTAGGTTTGTACACGTGGAGCTGAAGTGTGTACGTAATGTTTTGGATTTGTCTGTAAAAAAAATGAGTTTTATCATAATTTTTGATGGAGCTTCAAGCTTGCTCTGGAGAGTTGTTAAAATATCATGCAAACTAATTTTCTTTGCTCCTCATTAAAACTGGTTGGGATTTAGTTTGAGTATAAATATATTTTTGAAGCAGAAACAAGTTCATTTTACATCCTATTGTTTTATCATTCATTGTTTTGGGGGTTGCTGAGCTCTTCTAATGGCCACCTGAGCATCTTTCTCCTTAAAGTGGCTGGTCGTCTGCAGGGGGAGCTGCCGTCATGTTTCACATCAAACGCTGATGGTTTAACATCAACTCCACAGATGATTCAGGGACGAGCGACTCTGAGAAAATGAAGCGGCTTCACACAGTCAGCTGTTTGCTCCAAAGTGAAATCAAACTAAAGCAATAAAAAAAAAAAATCTGTTGAGCCGGCCTGGAAGATTTTAGCTCAGGTTTTATTCCCTGACCGTCTGTTTCCGATGTGTGTGTGTGTGTGTGTGTGTGTGTGTGTGTGTGTGTGTGTGTGTGTGTGTGTGTGTGTGTGTGTGTGTGTGTGTGCTCTGTGTGCTCTGTGTGCTCTGTGTGTTTTTGACTTTCATGTTGTTAATGAAGCCAGCAAGTGGAAATTGTGCGTTCATATTCCTTCTTGTTCTTTTCGCACAAATGGTTTCCATCGTGCCATGTTGTCTTCATTCTCTGGACTGAACAACCAGACACTCTTGATATTATTTGCTTTAGCTGCTTTGCCAGAATTACGGTCTTTTTTTTCTGCCTGAGTTAGGGAACTTTGTTCAGTGTGTCATAGCTAGTTATATTAATTACCCATTTTCCATTTCCACAGTAGGCATGTTCATCATTCTAAATGTCTGCATGACTTTTTTCACTTCTGTTTTGTATTATAGAATTTTTTTTTTGCCCCTTTGATATGCACTTGAGAAAAAGAGTAATCAGATTACTCAGTCGCTGTGGTCTCCTTCTAGATTTGAAACTTTGGCTGGGGGGACCAGAAGCCTATTTGTTCACCATCTGCAGACTTGACAATATCTTTATTACTGTTTATGATTTAAAATCTTCACATTTTCTCAGTGCAGCTTGTGTTTTGTTTTTTTTTTTGTTTTTTTGCTGGAAATGATCAGAACTATCTATTTAATCTAGATCCTTGCATCCTTTTTAATTTTTAGATGACAACCGAGGTAAAAGTTCATGTCATGCTAAAGATTAGAATAACAATTTGAACTTCTTTGATCTTAATCCATGATTTAAAAAGTTTGTGTTGGATGATAAGCAAGAGAGGGTTTGGTGTATTTTCTCCAGATTTCTAATCGATATCTAATGATTTCTTAGTTTTATTTAAAGTGGTAAACGCAGAAAGGATCAGAGCGGTCCGCAGGGGAAGGATCGATCTGATGACAGCCTGCTGGTTGTAGTAGTATTAGTATTACTCACTGCAGATGTATATTTTGCTTGGGGAGCCCCCCTCCCAGTCATTTGCAGAGGATCTCCCTCCGGCTGAGACATTCGGAGCAATAGTTACTACGACAGGCAGCGCTGAATCACTGGCTTTCTGTTGCACTGTCATGAACAGAACCAGTAAACCTGAGAAAACACTATCGGCTTGTGAAACCTGTCAGAGGCCGTCCTCGACTCAAACCTCTGTTTCACTTCTGGATTCCTGACGTCTGGAGCTCCACCTCACAGCGTGTAAAGGTTTTGGACGTCTTACCCTTCTACTGCTGTTATAAATCAGTCCTGCTCCAAATAAACTGAGCAAAAACACGAGAGTTAAACGTGCGAGGGGGTGAATATTTTTACGGGGGTTGTAAATTGACATTCTCGTGCTCATGGTGGCAAAATGATTTTGTTTTATGTGGGTTAACAAATGATTGGGGACCACCATCGTAATGCATGGAGAGCAGCGCATTGCCTTGCTCTCCATGCATTACATTCTGTTACCAAACCACAAAGTGTGCCCCCACAAAATCATATCAAAACGACAGGCTAAATCTCAAGATTAGGGTTATTACTTTTATTGGCAATCTGAGTTACCATGGCGACGTATTTTGCTAACAAAGTTGCCATATTTTCCCATACGAACTGAGTGAGCGAGCGCACTCCACACTCACTGCTGCTGTCAAGTCGCATGACAGAGTGTAGATGTCCCTGAAGACGACAGCAACTCACTGTTGGATATGTTTGAAACTCACAGAAAGCAATAATCAGATGAATGTCTAGAACTGATTAATGTTTGGAGCCATTTTGATTCAAGATGGCTGCCACAGCTACCACAGCGAACACAAAATTGACTATAACTCGGTCATTATTTGACATATTGAGCTGAAATTTAGTAAGGTTGTTGCTGAAAGTGAGTTGTTAAACATTCCTAATGCAAATCAAATATCCAAGATGGCCACCTCAGCTAAAAGGGGAAAAAATACGATAACTCAGCCATTTTTAGAGTGATTCAGCTGAAATTTGGTGTAGTTGCAGCTGAGAGCAAACCCCAACACATAGTACTGTCAAATCAACAATTTAAATTGGCAACAGCCTGGCAGTCCCCCTCAAGTTTATCCAGGAACTTTCTAGTTATAGTTATGATTTATTTTCATGGCTTTTAGAAGGGATTAAGTTTTTGTTTTGAGGTTTTAGATCGCCTGATACAACTTTCCTGTAAAGTTTGTCCAATTGCGTCCACTGAGAGGGAAAACAGTTGAGGGCACCTTTCATTTGATGAGAGAAATAACAAAACAACTACTTTTCTAATCAGATCATCCTGATTTACATTTCTCAAAGCTGTAATCTCAGAACTGAAGCCAAGCAAAAAAAAAAAAAGACAAATGGTGTGAAAACGTCCCGTCGCCCCGTTTTTATGAGAACTCTGAATCAGGAGGAGAGGAATTACTCTGAAGTTGCACTTGGTCGAGTCACAGGTCTTCAGTTTAATTGATGCTAACTGCTCTGAGTTTGGCTCCTCTCTATTCTTTTATTTTAACCCGTCCACAGTTTGGCGTTTTCAACACTCTAATCATTACAGCAGAAAGGGAGATGCTTTCTGCAGACGCCCACTGAACGCTGGTTTTTCACAGTTCGCTCGATGTCGCTCAGATTGTGTCTAATATTGGAGCGGATGCCTCCCGTGAACAAATACAGCTCGGCAGTTCACCAACACTGCAGGAGGCCTGTGTTAACATCGCACTGTTAAAATTAAATTAAATGTTTTTACTTAAAAAAAAAAAAAAAAAGCTCATTCTCGCATTCACTGTTTGCCAAGTGGCACTTAGATGCTTTTCATTTAGACGTGATCATCACAGCTGCTTCTCTTTAACACCAGCGAGATAGTTGATTATTTTGATGCCGGCTGCACGGCTCGTCTTTTCTTTCAAAGGTCACGACCTTTAAAGGAGACCCACAGACGCCTCATCACCGTTTTCTTGTTCACATAATTTTTGTTACAGATCAACAAAGTGATGCCCTTTTCTTCATTTTCACCTCATTGTTGTGCTGCGTATGCAAAGGTTTGCTTTGAAAGTCACACGGTAGACTCGAACGTGTGTGGTGCTCTGCGTGTGTGTGAACATGGCTGACATGGGAAAGGAAGAGCCTCCCACGCTAACAGGATGATGTGAGTGCTGGTGGCCAGACACAAAAGAAAGCACCAGAAAACACAAATGATGCACAACATTTAAAAAAAAAAGGGCTGGACGTCTTAGCAGGGACTGTAAAAGAAATTGATGTTTAATTTTTTTTTAAATCACGTCTTAAGTAAAATTTTTGTTTGATTAAATGTAGCTCCACAAAAATAAAGATCATTCTGATGTGCAGAGTTTATGAAGACAGTACGGTTTCATTTTTGTGTTTCTTCTATTCAACATTTTGCCGCACGTCAGATCTAATTTAAATATGACTTTGGTTTTCTTCAGAAACCAACCGGGTGCACTTGCTCATTACTCACTGATTCACTCCCTGCTACCTTTTCAAAGATCACAGTTTACAGTAAAGTGTTTGTTTTTTTATGTCCCGGGGAAGGTCTGATTGTTCGCTCCAGTTTGGGGGCGGTACAGCTGCATGTCATCTGCCATGTACAGACTAGTCTCCTCGTAAATCTCCCAGTGCTGAACTGGGCCACAGGTCTTTACTGCACCCTCTGAAACCAGTTTACCCTGTGCGATCTCTGCGCTGCGCGTCTGACCTTTCATCGTCACATGTAAAACATCTTGGCGGTTGAAACCACATTAAGAAGTCTCATCACGAAAACTGAGCGCTTATATATCCGTAGAGTGGAAACATGACAAGTTTTC
Organism: Hypsolebias antenori; assembly: GCA_031762315.1. Taxonomy (NCBI): domain Eukaryota; kingdom Metazoa; phylum Chordata; class Actinopteri; order Cyprinodontiformes; family Rivulidae; genus Hypsolebias; species Hypsolebias antenori. Next base: position 18,689,564 of record JARVGS010000760.1, on the reverse strand, counting down.
CATAAGTTTCAATGAAACGAAGCTCCTCCATCTTCTTTCTCACCATGACACTATTTGATGTTGATTTACTTCAAGGCCGCGGTTGTTTTTTTACGAGCCTTTTTGCCGTGTTTCTTGTGGTCCAGCTGTGAGAACTGAACGGAGGCAGCAGCTGTGAAACAATCACACGTGCTGGCTGAACATGAGACTTGTTGTTTTGAGTCCGGCTCTTAGCTGGGACGAGGGAGTCGTCAGCCTCGCTGAGCTTGAAGTTGAGATTGAGAATAGCGAATTGGATTTACACTGCTCTTCAGCTGTGTGTGCAGACTTCACAGGGGAGTCTGGAGAAATGCACCGAACCACCAGGAAAGGTCAAGTGAAGTATGGTAATGGGCGACCCAGCTGCACAGACGTGTATGTTGTTGCTACAGTTCCTGGACTCAAACAAAGGCCTGACTGGCCCAGTCGCTGTCACTCGTCGTGTCAGGAGCTATTAAAGCTCACATCAGAGAAACGGCTGTGGAGCCTCTGAGTTTTACCACTTTGTTCAAGTTTTTTCCACTTTGAGCTTCTTATTTATTTATTTTTATTTCTGTAAAGGTCTGTGCAGGTCTGCGCTGCCCCCTGCTGGAGATAAATGCAAATTGTTTCATGAACAGTACATTATGTTGTTGTTTATGCAGATTAACACAAGGTCACCAGTGCAATTAAATGTTCAGGATGAGAAGAACTGATTCAACTCCCTAAAAACAAACAAGAAATACTAAAGCATGCAAGGGTACAAAATAAAGTGCCAAAAAGTTAAAAAGACATATATTTACAAGGTCCTGAACAGAGATAGTAAACAACAACAACAACATGGTAGAATATAACGGTGCAAGCAGAATGAATTTGTATGAATAAGTATTTCACGGGAGGCAACGTAAGCTTAAATACATGATATATATTGCACATAGCTAACATAAACTGCACAGGGTGCAGGTTATTTCACATTGAGGAACACTGACCAATTGAATTATGGTAAGATGGTGACATAAGATGTGACATACATGACAGTCATACATGATACAGCCACGCAGTGCAGCAGCAGCAATAAACACATTAGGTGTCACAGATGTGCTTTAGTGCAGTACATGAATACTTTCAAATACATGTGTACTCATTGTTTAATTCCATCCAGTTCATTATTGCAGAGTCCAGCTAAGAAACAAAGGATCAGATCAGTGGTCTTTAAAGAGACCACTTTACCTGGACCTGGTTTTAGCAGCGTTGTGGTTATACAAAGTAAAGCTGGCAAATAAATTATAAACATTACGACACTTCTTCTCACCCAAACAACTCTGACAAGCTGGACGACGAGTGTGTGAAGGTGTGTGTTATTTGAGCAACTGGTCCTCCAGGACTTGCAGGTGTCGGGTGCTGGGTTCCCCGTGGGCTGAATGTGCTGTTTAGATCATGTGGAGGCCAACTGAAAACCTGTTCTTGAAGTCATCGCTGAACATCTCATGGGTTGTGTGAGGTGGAAATGTTCGGACACCTTGTGCTGGTTCAAAGTTGTTTTAAAGAAAACCTCTCTCTCTGTGTTTGTCCCTCTCCGCAGTGAACGAGATCATCGGCAGAGACATGTCGCAGTCGCCCAGCGCTCACGCTTCTCCATCAGTTCACAACCAGTCGTAGCTCAGCCGTGGCTCAAACTCCCGACGCTCCAGCTCCTCACCCTGCGGACTCCACAGAGCCAGGAGACGAGGCTGTGGGTGGGAAACTAAAGAAAGTTCCTCTGGTTTCATTTCAGTGATGCTGTAGCTCTGATTTACAGATGTAGATGACTTTATGCAGATGTGGAACAGAAACCAGAGCAGGTCGAGCCACAGCAGGACATTTGGAGTCTCACAGCTGTAAGTTCTCAGGCGTGTGTTTGATTCCCAGTCCCTTCACAGCGCCGCTGGCTTCCTGCCAGTCAGCTCTCGCCTCTGTGATTTTTTAAAAATCCGTTTCAGCGAACACATCACAACAGAGGGTTTGTGTCACCGACTCACCAGCATCGACTTGTTGCAGAGACCCAAAGTGTTTGTCACTTCTACAGGTGGTTGTTTTAGACTACGTTTCTGGCAACACTGTTAAAAAAAAAAACATAAAGGGACTAAAACTTCCAGGGATGCTACAGACAACATTGAGGATCTGCAAAGACTGATGAGCCATTCTGCTGCATTACCAAATTAAGATAAAACCTGCCTGAACTTCACCTTTAAGATGAAAATAATTAAAAAACTTGTTTTTACCCAGAAGAAAAAAAAAGCTTCAGGTCTGGAGTGGCTGCTGCTCCTGTGGAGCTGATCTCAGATCTGCAAAATGTGCAACATTCCACCTTTTAGGAACCTTGCAGCTGTCTAGATATCTGTGCAATGTCTATTTTCTGCCCCCCACCCCCTCTCTCTTCAGGTAAACACCCCCGCCCAGGTTTCCTGATGGGTTGATTAAATGCCTTATTGATGTTAAGCAGCTTTCTGTTGTAGCTACAGCTCGTGTTGTTTTGCACAGCAGGCACAACGTTAGATATTTTTTTGGCTCCTGTGATTTTATAAAACAAAAATTAAAGATATTTTAGATTTTTCTTTAGTTTTTAAATGCCATTGTTTCTGTCACAAAGTAAAAGTTTTCATCGACCCACAGAGTTGTAACCCTGCGTCCTCTCCTCACTTCTCCCCGGGGCTTTTTTTGTGCCTTTATATCCTAACGGCCATCATTTCAAACGACAACTTGCACAGAATTTATTGGGCAATAATCAGAGGAAAAATTGTAATAAGATGTCTGTATATTGTATTTCTGTATCATGTCCTCATCTGTCAAGAACAATGAGTAAATCCAGACAGCAACATCTGGACTTACTGGGGTCTTCCAGCATCTCCCTGCTTGCAACAATCAACGTTTGCTGTTCACAGTTGGTTTAAAAATGTCTTCTGCTCGGCTTGTTCGTCCCTTTCATTTTGTCCTGCTCTTACACATTTGCATCGAGTGCCTGTCTGGCAGCAGTGACACAAATCCCAGGACAGAGACGGCTTTTCGCCTTAAGTCTGACCACTATGATGCTCTGCATGTTCGAGCCAGGATCATGTTGCTTCTGATGGTTTGAAGTCAGTTTCCAGGTAAAATAAATAATTCTGCTATGCATTGATATTCTGCTTAATGCCTTTAAAAATAAAACAAAAAAAGACAAAAAAATTTGACCTTGATGCCTATAGCGGTAGACTTGTAGATGCTTGTGTTAGCGTCCTGAATGGAGGAAGCATCTTAATTCAGTGTGTGTGAATGGATGGTAGATGTTTGTACCAAATATCCAGATCCAATGAGTCCTATTTTCAGTAACACTTTTAGGCTATGCAAAATGTAACAGCAAATGTGAAATGTGTCGTTAAATAAACAAGTTTTTAGATTTCACAAGAGGGAAAAAAAAACCTTTTGTATGAGGACAATATCACGTCACTATGTGAACTATAGGATGCCTTAACTCTTGTTTGAGAACCAGTTCATCAATGCTCTTCAGGATTTAGTTTCCCTCCAAACGAGTGAAGCTCATGTCAGTAACAGTTGTTTTATACTCTGGACAAAAAGGGTTTGATGGGAGACTAGGTGCAGATCTTTGTGTTGGAGCTTTAGAAACTAGTCTGCAGCAGATGAAAGAAGAAAAACAAAACCAGCATGGACTCAGGCCCTCTTCTGTCACAACCAAAGATCAAACAACTTGTTCCTGTTTTGGACGTGAGTAAAGCTGCCGTTGACTGTACTACTCTATTTTTGATACTTGGAAATGGATGTCATTCCTTAAAGGTTAAAAACATGTGAGGGTGTCTGTTGAGACTGTAAAATTAAAGGGAAATACAGGTTTAGCTGATGTGTTTACCAAGCCTTGCATTGATATTTCTTGTATATTTTGTATGGTAATTATTTTCTTCTTTGTTTTTGTTTTTTTGTAATTTTTAAGACTGCAGTGCTTTTTGAAATTATTCAAAGGGAATAACACCCTGCATCAATACGGTAGGCTCTAATGTAGCGTATGTCAATAAAACAAAAAACTCAGTGTCGTTTGTTTCCTCATCTTTACAAGAGAAAACTATTATCTGGACTTGCTTCTTTTCTCCTAAGATGTATCCTGATAAAAGACGGTGATATTTTAGTCTGATTATCCTCTCTGACTGTTTAATCTGATCTAAGAGACTAAATCTGCTTTTATGATGGAGTTTCTCTCCTACTTTATTACATAGGGGGGTAAAGCTACATATTGTGTTAAATACAAAGAGCAAATACCCTTTAAAAAAATCTTGCATGGATTTTCAAGATTTTTTCCCTCACCTCTTCAAATACAAATGTATATGACCTCGGGGGAGTGGTGGCGCAGTGGTTAGACGGTGGGCTTGTGATCGGAAGATCCCCAGTTCAAACCCCGGTACCGACAACATCAAAAAATGTGGGTGGAAAAAGGTGAAACACCCACACCTGCCTCCACCC
>JARVGS010000760.1:18665432-18678455 GCA_031762315.1 Hypsolebias antenori | reverse complement strand
TGACTTGTGTGCAAAACTGCACTTCGTTTTCCCCTCATTAATGCCTCAAATGCATTAAATACCGTATTTTCTGGCATATAAGTCACAACTTTTTGCATAAATTAGCATGCCTGCGATTTATACAGCAAAGCAACATATTTATTTATTTTTTTCCCCCATATTTATAACCCAATCTTTCACTGAGAACTGACTATTTCATTCATTCTGACATGGAAAATATTGAACACTACCATTTTCAGGCACCAGAGGGCCCTCAACTCATATGGCAAGCCAAGTGTCTCATTAATAGGTAAAAGTGGCTATTAATGGGGCACTTTGATTACCATACCAAGCCACCTTCGTCTCGCTCCGGAACTCCAGGAGCAAACGTCAAATCAGCTGCATTTCGTCACGCCACCCAGGCGAAATGCAGCTGATTTAACCATCCAAGTGCATTTATTAAGGAAAAGTTAAACTGAGACACACCTTTATTATAATTTCGAGCAAACAAATAATTGTTTTTATGTGTTAATCTTGTTAAAGTCTAACGTTAAAGTCCTCCCGTGCACATTCCTGAGGCCGTCATTTGTCAAGCTGGGTTGTCAGCGGTGACGCAGAATAGATGTGACTTATACGGCGAAGCCACATATTTGTTTTTTTTTCTCCACTTTATTAGACATATTTGGACTGATGCGGCTTATATGGCGGTGTGACGTGTATGGCGAAAAATACGTTGTTTAATTTTCAGCTGGAACTCAGAACAAGATCACACACCTACACCAGGAAGGCAAATAAAGGTGGCTGTCATTCCTCTATCTGTTACGGAAGCACAATCCGTAGTGTACTTTCGGGTCACACAGATCGCCGTTGTTTCTGAATTAAAAAATGTCTTAATTTACTTAGAAAAGTACTTATTCTATCTCCACCGATCTTCATGTAGCTAATTTATGCCACATGTATTTCCGTTATAAATCACTGGTTAAGATGTTATGTCACACATTAGACCTGACCCCCAGCCTGGGCTGAATGAAAAAAACCCTGCAAGATACAGAATTAATTATTTCCATGGTGAAACAGCGCTGCTCAGTGGTGAAGCTGCATGTCATTTAAACCATGACGTAAATATGTCAAATGATTTTAAAAGAAATACGAGTGGCGTAAATGAGCAACATGAAGATCGGCAGAGATAGAGCACATACTTTTCTAAGTAAATTAAGACAGTTCTTATGCATAAACAGAATTACTGTATACTAGTACATTTTCCTTAATCTAGCATATTCAACGGCGATCCGTGCGACCCGGAAGTATTCCTTTTAGCACATGCCTAAATGAGCTACACTATGGACCTTGCTTCCGTAACAGATCGGGGAACGACAGTGGCCAACAGGCTAACAACAAGTTTTACTCCGTGTATTACAACCCTGAAGTTTGCGGGGGTTACCGTACGCTCTTAAAGCTCCTGTGAAGAGTACAAAATGCTCATTTTAGATGCAGTAAAACAAAATTATTGCCAAGTACATTTGAACATACAAGGATTTTAGTGCAAGGTTAGAAAAGCCAAGCCTGTGATGTTGAACTCCTGAGACCAACACCCTCTGGTCTACAGGCCTCCACCCACATTTGCTCCACTCTGGGCCCCTGACCAAGGTCTTTAACCCCCTAAATGTTCCTCAGGTGCTGTAGATGGCAGCCATCTGGGACTCTCAGATAAATGTATCCATTATGGATTAATAAAGTATGCTATAGGTGGGTTTGGTTTTTTATTTTGCTTTGGGGTCCCGGTGCTACACAAATACTTTAAAATCAAAAAAGTTCACATAAACAAAAAAATTAATATGTTCGTTCCACACACGGAGAGAGTTGGCTGCGCATGAACTGAAACTTCACGAGCGTTCACTGTACTGCCATTATTCTGTCATGGACATTTTTTTATATAATTAGACAGAAAAGCTTCTAAAATATAAGTTTTCTATTAAGGTTATGAACAGACAAAAATATTTTTTATATTAAGTTTGGTCAAAAATATAAAGAGCCCTGCAGAAAAAAAACAAAGAGCTGTAGATGGTAGACCCCAACCTAACAGAAGAATAATCGGCTCTGAAACGTGTACGCACATACACGCACACACTCACAAACACACATGCACACCTTACATTCTGTTGGTGTGCAACTCAATAATTAGCTTTTTGACTGTATTTGCTCAAACACAATTTTAAAGAAAAGTTGCACCAGCACTAAATGACATGAAGACCAAACATAGACCCAAACATCCTGTCCCAACAACAACCACAACCCAACAGCAGCAACACAGTCAGCCCTTCCCCACCTGAAACCCCACCGCTCTCCCTTCTCAACCTGTAAACTGAGTGCAGCCACACCTGTCAGGGTTCGTACCTGCTTCAGGGGACTCCACCTAATTTGGGCTGGCAGCAATAAATGTGCAGGGGCAGAAGGAGGGGGAGAGCACAAGTGCACACACGCATCTTTACTCAACAGTGCAGTGGTGAGATTTTGTCAGACAGCTAGAAACGTTAACAGGTGGTGTTGCGGCTTGTGGGAAAAGTTCATGATTATCAATCGCTGCTAAAACAGACAATCGTTCCGCGAGCAAACACTTAAACTTCATGAAAACCTGCTGCAGCTTCAAACATTTAGAAACAATGAAACTGAACTCATTGGTCTCTGTTTCTTACAGCACGTCTGTTTGAGTGATGCAGGTCCTCACCTGATACCCTTGGAAGAAGCCGAGGATGTCTTTGACCCCGGTGTTGTAGGGCAGCCCCTGCATCCTCACCAGAGCACCTGGCTGAGGCAGCACAGAGGACGCGGCAGCGACAGGATGGTGGGGCTGAGCTGCAACCGCTGCTGCCATGGCTCCGGGTGGAGCTGCAAAGTAGCCAACTGTGGAGGGAGACACTGGGGGGCTGGAGAACCAACGAAGGAGGAGACACAGATAATAGAAGTGAGATGTAAATACAGGAGAAGTGTTTCCGGTCTGATGAAGCTGAACTGACCTGGGGTAGTAAGCTGTGTAGTTCATGTTCATGTAGAGATGTGGCTGAGGGGGGTAGTAGGCGAGAGCATGAGCGGAGCTGTGTATGGTGGTCTGAGGGGGTCTGGGAGCAGCCAGCAGAGGGGGCTGATAAAGAGCAGCCTCAGAGAGAATGGCTGGAGGAGTGGGGAAGGCAGCATAGGCTGTGGGCGGAGAAAGACCTACAGGAAAAAACATTTAAAGATGCCTTCATCAGTTTATTTTAGTCCTCAGTGAAGTCATTTATTATGAATTTAAAGAGTGTTTTAGAGCTATTAAACTGTGAACTTCTGATCACAACTATATTCACAAAGCTTATAACGTCCTTCAAGTTGTCATCCTTTCCGTGTGGACATCCAGACATGACATGGATGTATTTACGTGCAAACAGCCTCTATGTGCTGTGGGCAGTTGTGCTTTTAATGCCAACTCCATGGTGGCACAACACAGCTGGGTTTGTGGAAAATTAACAGCTTCTAATTCAATTCATCTAGTTAAACTGTAAATAAAACAGCAAACACTGTTAAAGAAATTGCTTGTTAATAAGACGCCTACATTAATGTTCATTATGAAACAAACTTTTTGTTCCAGTCTAATGTCTAAAAGCAGAAATGGCAGATATAAGCTGGAACAGAGCAAAGTGCAGTTAGGAGGGGCTTTCTGCTCGGCCGTCACACTTTCGTTGTTGTTTAGATGGTAAACAAGAAGCAGTGAAGAGTGAGGTCACTAAATATTACGCATTTCCACCAGCAGATGACGATCATGTGATCGGGTGAAAAAATTTGTCTGAAAAACAGCTGTTGATTACTACAGCTAAGGTAGAAGGATTTACAAGTAATTGCTCAACTATTTCAGAAAAGAAAGCAAACTAAAAACATTTTACAGACTGTTAAGTTTCACATCTGTCGAATATTTCAGTCTAGAAGAAAGCAGGAAACAAAGTAAAGGAGCTGTCTCTTAAGTGTAGATGTAAATCTTGACAAATTAATATAAGCGATACTCCGATGTTTTTTATTTGCTTGTTTGAGGCAGAGTGACAGATCCTGGTAAGTGAAGGGAGCAATTTTATTTAGCACCAGGTGCAATGGCTGAGCCAGAGGGTGGCCAATGGTGGCTGTGGCCACCATAAATTATTCTTCGGCAACCCTAAAGGCCACCCCAATTGTTTGAGGAAACTATACTTTTTAGCACAGAAAGTTCATGCTCATACTTTTTAGCAATATAAAGACTTGAAGGCATAGTTTCCTTAAATGATCAGAGTGGTCAGTTTGCCTATACATATGACTGTGGCCATCTTGGATTTTGACACGGCAACCCAATTTTTAATAGGAAACTTTCTTACACCTAGGTGCAGACACACACCAAATGAAAGATGGTACCTCGATATTTTTAAAGTAATCAAGCTCACAAGATGAACAAGCAGAATTTCCAATTCCCCTCTTTTCTTCACGATGGGGGACAAAAGTATCCTTGTGATAACTAGGTACTGCTGGGGAAAACAGTAGGGGGTGGGGGTAACCTACATGGAAGCTTGCAGGGTGGAGGGGAGAGGCCACTGCGATTCAGGGTTCCTCCCATCAGAACGATGCTCATCTCCTCCGTGGAGCACTGGAAGACCTCAACGTAGCGATCCTTCATCATCTGTTTATGGCACTTTTGGGACACCAGGAACGCCTTGTCAGGTGACTTCATCTGGATGAAGGCGTCCCCCGAGGGTCGACCCTGAAAACAAACAGGAAGAAATCAAAAAGTCAGACATAGCATCACAAGTACGAATATTTCTGCCACAAGTAAAAAAGATGTTATTTTTGTGAGGAACATGAGATGTTAAAAATATCAGTACATAAACTGTACACTGTAATAACTTATTTGAAGAGATCCATGAGATGAGTGGTTTGGGCAGTTTATATTTACTGTAATCATGAGCCCAACTCATCTCACCTGCTGGTTAAGGACCATGTGCACGCCGTGAGGTTTGATGTCGACTGTGTGCTCGCCCATAAAGTCCAGGATATCTTCTATGCCGGCTGTGTATGGCAGACCACGCAGGCGCACGCAGTCTCGGATGCTACTGGATGTCGGCAGGAAGGGAGGCGTGGAGAGAACCGGCAGAGATACCATAGGTGAAGGAGGCAGCGTGGAGATCAGAGGTGTGGACATGTAACGATTCAGGACCTGGCAAACACAAAGTTAATTTACCTCTTAAAGATGAAGAAAAAAAAAATAAATCACACTAAAAACTAGAGCCCCAACCATATCTGTAGGGCCAATGTTTTAGGCCAACCTTTAGGGACCTCTCGTATCAGTGAGAATTGTTCCATTATTAGGCGATATCAGCACTTCTAATTTTTACCCCTAAAATGCTGGAACCAGCTGTCAATGTGCAATACACCCAGCAGAGGGTGCATGAAGACAACTTTCAAGCCCTTGCCATTCACTTAAGTTTCACTTTCAGGGCAGCAGAAGCAGAGAGCAGCTGTGTAGAGTATTTTGCTTATGAAACCATGGTAAGTTTATTTTAACTGATCTGTAGGATTAAATAAACATCAATAATAATAAATTCTCTTCAGTCCTCCAACCCACTCGTCAATAGCTATGTGCCTCTCAAGTTAACAAGCTAACGTTTAGATAACCTAGCATGGACTACTGACTTGCAAAACTTTAGCCAGTACAATAAATCTAACATAGAGGTAACAACCTAACTAATATATCAGTGTTAGTTAGTAACGTTATGTTTGTTGTCCTCAATGACATGCTTTGTTTGTCTGAAATCTTTACTTTTCTGGAAAAAAATAAAATAAAAATACTCTGCTGCAGTCAATACTAATTGGGCATTCACCATATGTGACTGACTGTTGAAACAATGAACAGGGAAGGGTGTTTCTTTGTTTAATTTATATTTTTGTAATACACTTGATAACTTTATGGTGAATAGTGGAGGATAAAAAATGTGAACGCACATTAGGAAGACTGTTTTTATGACCATTGCTCCACTTGTAAACCTACTGTGGGACTAGGTATAGCACAGATCTGATCTGTTTAGCTTTGTGGTTGCTAACAGCTGCACTAAATAAACAAGGCCCGCTCCACTCGCTGTTTTCTTAGATTCTTGGGGTGGACAAAGCTCTAACATTTCTAGCCATTATATCAGTTATCAGTGATCGTCTTCCCTTCCCAATATCTGTATCGACGATAGCCAAAAATTCCATATTAGTTGGGCTCTACTTAAAGCAATATAAAGACGGTCAGTTTGGGTTTGCTACGACAAAGATTGTAGAGAGACCAGGGAAGCAGCTGCTATAAGCTGGTTTTATATCAAATAAGACCTCAGATAATCATGAACATGGGCACATCTGAGGCTAAACTAGAACACCATACTTCAAAGTTGCATTCTTCATATTTCTTTTTCTTTTATTGATTTTTATTAATTTTTTTATTTACAGTTTTTAAACCTTTCTAGAAATACACAATAAATCCTCGAAACCCCTTCTTTTAGTTAAAGGACCACTGAATAATTCACCTGTTGCACCTCAGCGGCTGTACTTCGAAACAGCTCGATGTAGCGCTTCCCCAGGATCTGCTTGTGTTTCTTTAGAGCGTTCTGAGCGTATTCCTCACAAGAGAAGAGCACGAAGGCGTCACCGGTGGGCCGTCCATCGGGGTACTTCACAAAGAGCAGACCCTCAGCCCCGTCTGTAACTGGGCTCTCTGGGCTGAGAAAAGTCAGCACTTCCTGGGGTGTAACAGTGAATGGAAGCCCTCGCATCCGTATGATCACCTGGTTCTCCTTAGACAAGAACTGAGCCACCTCGTTAGATGTTCCTGAAGTCACAGAGAAGTTGGTATATCAGATACATTTTACACAGATATATGCAATTTTTGTGTGTTCTAGCAAATATAAAAATGGCTATAACAGTCAATTTCACAGATATCAAGCTAAATATAATCTGAGCACTAACGGATCACACAAGAACTTTGAAACTTGGGCATGCAAGGCGAAATGCATTTTCTTCAAGAAATGCCAGTTTTCAGGTATGCATTTTCTAACTTTATTTTATTGGTTCAGCTTCCCTGTTTCAGCTTCTTTCATGGAGAGTATGTAATTTTGTCACTTTGTTCACTGGTGTAAGTCAATTGAAACTTAACATGCATCTCATATGAAATGGTGCAAATCTTTGTTGATAAACCAACATCTGCTGATTCCACATCTTATCATGATTAAACACTCAGTTCTGTTATGTTGCAGCAGACTTATAAATGCTCTTTTTGGAAGGAAAAAAAAAAAACTATAGTTGAAGGGGTTGAATAGGGAAACTGACATTAAGCAGCTTACTGAGCTGACAGAAGCAGATAACCTGCTCAGGGTTGTTATGAAGACAACAAATGAGGCAGCACACTGTTCTTGGTTGTATATAAAGTTGATGACTGTCCTCTCTCAATCACGCACAGTCTCACCTGCTTTGGAGTTTAACACAAGTGCTTTAAATCTTTTTTTAAATTTTATTTAGAGCATTATAGTTTTAAATTTGTTAATCCCTGCTGTGAAACCAGTTACGAATGACACAAATGTCCCTTTCAAATAACAGCAAAGTCATGAAATAAAAACAGAACCTGGTTACATGGAAAGAGGCAAGTTTGTTTCCAGGTAAAGTGGCACTGACTGCTGCTCAGCGACGTGCACAGACACAGGTAACTGAACCAGGTCTATGTTTTCAGAAAACTTTATTAACTGACATCACATTACAAATCTGCATGAGGTTTTCTGTGTACACTACAAGGGATGCAGTTCATTAACAATGTGTATTTTACTTGTCTATAACATATTCCGTTTACTTTGATTTTGTACAAGATTTTACCCTAGAGTTAAAACTAACAAAGAGTGGAAAAATATTAGGAATGTACAATATTGGATTTTTGGCCGACATCCGATAATATGTTAAAACTTATTTGGCCGATAACCGATACCAATACCGATATTTTTTCCCCTAGACCTACTTACAGAGACTACATAGCTTTCTCTGCTGTGGAATTACAATACAACATTATTCTGCATGATCTTTGTCAGTTTGGCCTGCTACCAAATACAGATGTCAAAAAGGGGTTGAAAATGATGTAACACTTCAACTTGGATTATGTTTAATGTCAAATTTATTCATGACATTTACTCTAACAAAATGACAACACTTGAACAGTGCAAATTTGTAAATGTTCACAAATCTAAACTCAAAGGTGCACAACGTTGTGCTGGTGCTGCAGGCCTCCTCGTCACTGGGTTGTCATACAAAAACAGCACCTTTTATACTGGTGAGTTATTTCGATGGAATGGCCGATGTCCAATATTTAACTTTATCGCTAATATTGGTCCATACCGATACCATACCGATAATATCATACATCACTAAAAAATACCTTTTTTTAACCACAAATAAATAATAAAGCCTCAAACTGGAAGTAATCCCATCCGGTGCTGGTAAACAAGCAGTGAAGTCACAAAGTAAAACAAAATAAACATGTGAAGTAAGTATAATTTAATAATCAAGCTGATAGAAACTGCATCAATAAAATTGAATAGCTCATAGATTTGAAGCGGATTTTTGACTTTTAAAAAGTAAAAATCAACAATTCCTCTGAGTCACAATATTAACGTTTCATTTCCTGAAACATCGTTGACTCACACTGCAGATTATGCACTGTGCATTTTATTCCCATTTACTGCTTCCATTTGCATTAAAAACAATCTGTCTGATTTGTTTGTTTAAAGTCCAGCGTGCCTTCGATCTGTGATGATGTCCACTCGTCTGTGTAAAGTCCAGGGTCTGATTAGCAGCCACTGTAAGATATCTGCTGGGAGTGTGTGTTTTCTGTCTGCTATCTTTGTCCTGCCTTACTGCGGGCTGCTGCTCAATGATCCAGAAGCCCCGAGTAGTGCCTTTGTCTTTTCACACCCCCTCTGTAACAGAACAGAGTCTGTCCTTTCACCACATGTCCGCCCCTCACTGCCCCACGGGAGTGGAACCCAACAGGTGAGCTGCTCCGAGCCCTGTGAGATTTCTCTCCAACTGGCCTCAGAGGGGTTGGCCTTGGGACGAGGAAGTGAGGAGGGGTTAAGAGGGGGGGCACGGGGGGACGATCATTACAAAGTGTCTTTTATTTGGCTAATAATGGCCGCCAGAGAATCACTGGGGTGAGGCAAAGGCACACAGGTAACAGAAGAACTACAGACACACACTGTGTGCGCACGTGCATGTGTGTGCATGTGTGTGTGATGGACGACGGAAAGGCAAAAATAATCTGAAATCTGACCTCCAGCAATCTTGAGGAATTCCTCTCCTGTGGCTTTGTAGACCTAAAAAAAAACATTCAGTCATAAGTTACTGTTTATTTCAAGGTGACACACATCTTGTGCATTCTAAAGGAAAATGCTAAAACATACTACAATATTTACAAAGGACACAGTCAACATGTAAGACATTAAAGTAATAACAGTTCAGATGGTTTTTTTAATGGTGTTCTGTAAAAAGATTACCGTATAAACAATATTTTACTTGTTGGTGGTCACTTTCTGAACGACCTCAGTTTGAAGAAATAAGGGTTTGATTTTGACCAGATTGAAGAGCTAATGGCCAATCAGAGTCGGGCCAAAACCAACACAGATTGTAATCATCTTTAAAGAACACTGCTCCGTCATCACAGTTGATGCAAATGTAATTTTATACACCGTTATCTTTACCTGAAACAATTATTCAGGCAGAAACAATATGGTATTCCTACAAGAAAAGCTACAACTAGATGCTGAAAAACCGAGTAAATAACCAAATAATATAAACGGACGAGTTTAAAGGTTTATAAAATGGCGTTTGCGTGAGCAGCTAGGACATTCTTGAGAATGGAGAAGTTTTAGAATGACAGAAATTCCTTTTGCTCATGGCCACAATCAGATTAGTCGTTAGCGCATCAATGCAATCCGAATCTAAACATTTCTCATGCAACTTGTTCGTTTGTTCAGAATCTTTCTCCAGAAGCCCACTTCACAAGTTTGAACTGAAATGTGGGTGTTTTGGTCCATCTCTTGATGATTTATTCAGTTTAGATCATTAAAAATAATACAAGTTAAGAAATAAACACTAATACCTAAGGCTGGACGATATGGCCAAAACTTTTATCATGATATGTTTCTTAATTTCGGTCGATAACGATATAATTCCGATATCGATATGAACAATATAAATGCCTTAGAAAACTACAAATAAATTAATGTTCACCTTTTATTTGTATTTAGCCTTCAAAAAATTTTGAAATCACCATCAAATAAACAAAACTCTCAGCTTTGTCAATAATAATCGTTTTAACTTTAAACAACAGCATAACCTAACGTTCGCTGCATAGGTTTCTCCTTTGATACAGCTGGGGGTGTTGTTTCAGGGACACGCTGGCTCAAACTTTTTGTGCTTCACCTTCTGACTCTCAGCAGATTCCATTGAGTGGAACAAGTTAGATGTGTTTTGGAACGACTCCATCACATTTTGCAGCTCACTGAAACCTGTAGTTTATCAGATCTTAAAGCTGAATCACTTCCACACCACTGAATTAGTCGTTCCTCTCTCATCAATTATGTCCTCTGCTTTCTCTTCACTTGCGAAAGCTTGTTCAGTCACATTCTGACGGTCATGGGCACTCATTTTGAAGTGAAAACTTAACACGTGTTGGAGATTAGCCTAGCCTAGTCTGCTACCGCTAACGCCTTCTGGAGCACAGCTCTGCACTTTTGTAGTTGTGTTACATCTTTTTCTGTCCGGGTTGAAACTGAAGCGGCCGCTTCAACACAAACAGAAAAAGAAATGCGTCAGTGAAACGCTGTAATCATATTGAAATATTGAAAATGGGCTTAAAACTCATATCACAGTTATTGAATAGAAGTATATCGTGATAAATATCGATATCTAATTATCGTGCAGCCCTACTAAAACCAACCTCTATGTATCGGCTGCCCATGTGGTGTTTGTGGCGCTCCAGAGCCAGGTCTCGATGTTCGGAGTTGATGAAACGAACCAAAGCTTCCCCATTTCTCCTCCCCTGAGCATTCAGACACAGAGCCACACCACCCCTGACACACAAGAGAACAGACATACCCTGATGCAAAGAAACTTGATTTATACAGTATATGTATTTAGAGTTTGAAGAAACTACTAAAGAGGAACAGAGACACCTACTTGGCAATATTAAGTCCTTTAAAGAAGCGAGCAATATCTTGGTCTGAGGACTGCCATGGAAGCCCTCGAGCTCTGATCACCGTCTCACTGTCCACAGGTTCTGTCTTACTGCTGCACAAATCATGAGAAGAAAAAACATTTAGAAGATTCTAAAACAAGTGAATAAAGAGGGCAACAAATGAGCAAAAATAATGAGAGATAACTGGGACTTTTGATTCTCTGTAAGGTTGAGGTAGTCGTCCTCAGCCAGCAGACAGGGGCCGCTCACAGTAAGTGTTGAACAAAGTAAAACACTGTCATGGTTAAATGTCAGAGGGCCGGCAACGTGATAGGCTTAAGTCTTTCTGAAAGCTGCAGGATCTGCTGCACCGCTACGAAATATCCAGGTAAGCACTTGATGGCAAAGTTGGACTGCCTTAATAGCACACTTGTGGTTTTCATGTTGCTGTAATTAATGCTCAGAGCCCAAGGTCTGAGATCTGAACCCAGCTGAAAGGAGGGGGGAGGTGGCGTCGACCTTTAAGCAACGCTGCTGGCTGACAGGTGTGGCAGCAGCACAGAAATACAAGACACTTTAAGTACGAAAACATTTCTACACACCATGTGCCCGAGTCAAACTTGCACATCACCGTTTCCATGCAGGAGAATTTGTGACCTGAAAAACAACAAAACACCATTTAAACGTGTTCTTGGATGACTGGGTTTGAAAACAATGTTTTCTTTTTTTCGTGTAGAGGTTGGCACAGTAGCTTTTGAACCTGCTGCATTCCTGCAACTAATCACACCCAAAGACAAACTTGGCTGTTATTAAGAGGGTAAAGCCGGAGGGGATGGTCGAGTTGGAACACTTTGGATTAAAGTTGGATTTTTTTTTTAGCACAGTAGCATACCTAGCTTGAGTTTACATCTGTCCAAGCAGCCAGATAATGTCTAGCAGAATAATAAAGTATTGATTTTTCTGCAGCACACTATTAATAATCAACACGTCTTCAGTGTTATTTGTGTGAACAACAGTATTCCAGTTTTCAAACACGAGCAAAGATTTTGATTGAGCAGTCACAGCGCTCATTTATTACTGCAGGACACAACCAAGGGTCACTTTAAAGCTCTTTAACTCGACTCGTTTCAGACTTTAGGATGAGCGACTAACTGCAATGGAAAATGGAAACCATTTCATGAGGTTGCTTACTGTAGGGCTCAGCCAGGAGGCAGAGGCTAAGCTGCACCATGCTCCTCACCTCCCTCACCCCTATCATCTGCTCCGACACAGCGGGGAGACCAACATCTGCACACACGTTAAGGCTGACCACTGTTGGTCATTATTCTGGTTTTCTATAACCTTTAATTATATTTTACTGGAAAGCTCACGAGCCTACAATTTGTGGATTAGACGACTTGAAGTGAACTGGTAAATAAATGCTTCAGTGGTGCATATTTTTTTAAACACATTTCTGATGGTACAGCAGAGTGAAAGGATACATTCCAACATGGAGGTGAGTGCGAGCTTCTGCACAGGGCCTGCGTTCGGGCAGCATTTGTGAAACTCTTTCCTCATGTCGAAAAATGAAAAGAAACATTCAGGTAGCACCAGATTCTGGACAGGAAGACACAAAAATAAAATTAGTAAGTGCGAACGTTAAAGATACAAACTCAGGATCTAATGGGAAGATGATGAACAAAGATTTCTTCAAAACACGAGAGCAAAAATGAAACAAAAAAATGTTCTTCCAAAGTCCGACAGAGTTCATCAAATCCATTTTTACATCTTAAACAGTACTAAATTATATATACAGTATATATATA
>JARVGS010000760.1:18633466-18646301 GCA_031762315.1 Hypsolebias antenori | reverse complement strand
TTATATTACTGTATAAATAAAGGTTGAATGAATGAATGAATTTTAACAAATGATCCATGACACCTGTTGTAATTTTTTTTTATTGCCTGCCCTTCTGTAAATCTATTTTACAATTCCTTTTCAAAACTAAACATTTTCTCTGCGCTTTCTGTGAAGTTTGAGCAGTAAGTTACTTGGCAGAATTTTATTTGGGTCAGCACCACTGAGGCTGCAGACTCACATCATTCTTAAGATTTCCTTTGTTGGGTTAGTCATATCTTTTGTCCTTGCATTTTTATTTTTATCTCTTTTTTTCTCATTGAAGTTCATGTACATGAGTGAGTGAAAATGTGCATAACTCGTCTTCATAACGCCATAACTGATGTCGTGGCTGACTACTGGTTTGACACCACCTCAAACATGACCAGACTCTCTTTTAACAAATAAAATAATGTGAGTTTTTCTTATTTGCATGTTACTCATAATGTCACAAGGGCATAAAACTTCAAAGTAATTGCTTCAGTAACCTCCCAGGGCTTTAGCTTTCTTGAGTTTTTCAGTAGTCCTTGGCCCAGTTCCCAGAATACCATGTTTTGTTTCTGCTGACACTCCCTTCTCTGCTTCTTTTTTCTGTTCTTTTCCTTTCACTCATTTAAATCCCCTCTTTCAGGAGTTGTTGTGCCTCCTTCCTTCAGTTTCTATTTCTAGCGCAACCAGTCTGACTAGTTTAGACATACACACGGTCATTTTTAAGCTGCAATTCTTGACTCCAAAACAAAAATAATAAATTAATAATAATAATTATCCTGATATTTCCTGGTAGCGTTCATGGAGATTAGTGATGAAGCAGAGTTTTTCTCACAGCAGCTGTAACCGGTAAAAATGCTGTGTTTGCAGTGTTTTACATCATGTTGTATAAGGTTACAGGCATTGGCAGGTCTGATCCTGCAGCGCACCATACAACTTTACGTAAATTATAGTAATCTGATTACAAAATGCACAGGGTGTAATCGATGTGAGTGAGAAAAGAGGGTGATGCTCCTCACCTCACTACATTTGCATTTGCACTTGTTAAAATGGGACACCAGGTCAGTTTACTGACCAATAACAGGTTAATACATTGTATCTCCTTTTCATAAACAGACTTAACAGAGACAAAATAACCATTTTACAGTATAGAAATTCAAACATAAGACAGTCTGTTTAAACGCTGATGTTAAGTGGGATTACAGCTTTTTATAATAAAATGTCCAAACAAAACATTAAAAAAGGACTCAAAGTGTTTTGAAACGTTACAAATCATGTTGATGGTTCATGCATGTCAGGGAATTTTTAGTCAAAAACAATGCCCTTCTTTCTTTTGTGAGAAAACACTAAAAATATATTCTTGAGTGATCTAATCTGTCACGCCCTTTGCTGTGATTTTCCGCTGTCACCATCAAAAAACGCTCGACTCGCTGATATTCTGTGGGTGTGTTGGAGCGGCCAAAGCCTTCAAGCTGGGTGTGTTCACTCTTCATTTGGAAGTAATTACCACAACATGCAGTTATTTTACAACAGCGCTGATCCAAAATGACAATTCACCCAACTCATTGTGACATTACACTCATGTTTGAGCATTGTAGCGTTTCATGAAGACCAAAGCATGTGTAGTGTATTTATTGGCCCTTTGTCTTCGTCTGAGTGTCCATTTGACCCCACTGTTAGCAATATATGTATGCGTTATTTATTTACTAACCTTAATTTAACCAGACAAATCCCATGGTTCTCTTTTGAGAGGGAGGCCTGGGCCTGAACACAGCCTAACATGTTTTGGAAGAAACTGAACTACAGAGAAAACTCTGCAAACAGGAGAATATGCAAGCACCACATAGAAAGACCCCAGGCCCAAAGCTGGGACTGAACCCAGGACTTTTTTCCGTCTTTTTTTACCCTTTATTTATACAGGTAGTCTCATTGAGTCATGAGAACTCATTTTCAAGAGACCTGGGAGCAGATGGTGGGGGTTAAGGGCCTTACTCAGGGGTCCAGAGTGGGACAAATGAGAGTGGAGACAGGTGTGGGTGTTTCACCTTTTCCACACACATTTTAATGTTGACGGTACTGGGAGTTGAACCTGCAACTTTTCAATCACACTTTCTCTAACCTCTGCGCCACCGCTCCCCAAGTTTCTTGCAATGAAGCAACAACACTAACCACTAAGATGTCGTGCTGTGTGTGTGTGTGTGTGTGTGTGTGTGTGTGTGTGTGCACAGCACGGCACATACAGCTAATCGACTATCAAATTAGCCAAAGCAGCCAAGACTCTAACTCAGTTGATTTTTCAAACAAGTGAAATCGCCCACCACACCATTAAACACAGTCTGAGCTTTTTCTGGTATTCAAGGTCAGTGTGCAACTCTAATGTTTTGTTCCTTTAAACCTGTTTATAACTTACTTTTGTATGCAAATGTAATTATAGATTATTGCTATTTTACACTGTGATAGCTAAATGTCCATAATGGGCAAACAAGTCTATGAATGTTTGCAGAGCACAGTTGAAACTTGGGTAGAAATGAACACTGTTTAGACCAGGGCTATTCAACTGGCTGCCCGTAGGCTGTGACTTCAATCTATCCATATCTATATATATATCTATATCTATATCTATATCTATCTATCTATATATCTATATCTATCTATCTATCTATCTATCTATATATATATATATATATATATATATATATATATATATATATATATATAATGCAAAGATGAAACATCAACCTTAAGAATAATTTCTAATCAATTTGAAAACCCACATATGCACAGAAAGGATATGCAAGAACCAGAAGTAATAAATGTATCTAGACCACAGTGCATCACAAAATACTGACTTTGAGCATGTACATTATTAGAAACTTAAAAAAAAAAAAAAAGTCAATTAGAAGATGGTCCTAGTTTAAAACTCGGGCATGGAAAGTGGTGGGTGATAGTTTTTAATTTCAAGAAATGTTAGGTCTTTAATTGCAGCTTGTTTTCTGAGGAAAAAAATATACAGTATTGTTATTTTTGCATTTTCCAAACAAGAACATTTGCAGTTAGT
This sequence comes from Hypsolebias antenori, assembly GCA_031762315.1. Classification (NCBI taxonomy): domain Eukaryota; kingdom Metazoa; phylum Chordata; class Actinopteri; order Cyprinodontiformes; family Rivulidae; genus Hypsolebias; species Hypsolebias antenori. The sequence goes on along the minus strand of JARVGS010000760.1, from coordinate 18,643,237 downwards.
TTGCAGACTTGCTTCATTTGGTCAGTGACAAGACTGCTTAACTGCTAGTATAAAAACGTTTTCATCATATCTAGTCACATGCAGTAAACAAAGGTGACAAAAAAACAAACGTTAGTATAAATTAAAACTTGTTCATATGAAGAATTGCAATGTCGAAAACAGAAACGTGTTATCTGACTGCCATCTGCTGGTTAATTAATTTGCAGGGATAAATCAGACCCTAAAGTCATGAATACTATGAAACAAATAAACATTTAAAATTTGAAATAACAAAAACTGGACACTGTATTTTCTCTGTCCCAAAAATTTATGTAAGTTTATTTAAGGTTGTGACATCCTTTAGGGCACAATTCCCCTTTTTGCATGTCGGCATGAGGAACGTGCAGTTTTTTTTATTTGGCAATCTTTAAATGAGAGGAAGTTGAAAGGATGACTGTTGTAAAATGTTTGCTTATTTGTCACAAAACAAAAAAAGTATTACAGAAACTGTATTTTTTAATGTATTTATTTAAAACGTAGCATAAGTAGTGAAATGAGACGTTACAGTTCTTGTGCAAAAAGTGAGAACAAAAAAATGTTCTCGAAGAATGTTTCTAAAGAGAGGCTGGGCCAAGACACAACCATTTCACTGGTTTCATTTCACTGGAATGTAACAGATAAAATAGATTAAACGCAAGCTTACCACCATAAAGTCCTTTCCTCTTAAAAAGGTTCAGTTACAGACTTAGATGCAAAATGTCTATTCTTTATTAATATGAATGAAATGTGAAAATACAGTATTTTTATTATTATTTCAAACAGTCATTTGGTGTTTTATGGTAAAAGGCATTCAAACAAATATACAGTAAAAGCATGTCCACTTAACATTTTATAAATATAAATTAATAGAAAACATGCTAAATGGAAACAATGTATTTTTGTACACATTTTCCTTCTTATAATAACTGAATACAGTATGAACACTAATATTTACACATACCGAGCACACCCAACGTCCTCATGCAATTTCAGTGTCAGGGGGTGGATTACTTTCACACATTTTTATCAGTATATTCATCTGGTCTTTTGACTCGGTCATGCATGTAGAGCTGTTGGTCTGACTGCTGTGCCTCCTGGACACAAAGGACACCTCCCTGTTACCCTCTCCCGGGGAGGTGCTGGAGATGTGGTGGAAGAGCTTCTGGATCCCGGTGTCACGCAGCGAGTTCCTGAAAGAGCGGGCCGCGAACATGTAGAGGACTGGGTTAATTGTGCTGCTGATGAAGACCGTGGCTCCTGCGATGAATGCCATGGTGCTTCTGACATTTTCCAGCTTCTCCGCTGCGTCTTTGAAAGAGCCTTCAATAGCCAGGATGATGATGGACAGAATGTTACCTAAATGGTAAGGCGTCCAACAAATGGCAAAGGCGACGACCACGCTGGCGATCAGGACGGTGGATTTTCGTTTAGACCTGAAGGTCATCTGGGTGATGCGGCTGCACAGGCAGCCGTAGCAGACCACGAGGACGGAGAACGGTAAGAAGTAGCCCACCACTGTCTCCAGCAGCACACACACCAGCTCTTGGGTTGCAGAGGTATAGCTGCGGTACAGACAGTGCTCCTTACCAGAGTTTTTCCCAACAATCTGAGTTGGGATGATGGGTATGCTGAAGAGAAACGCTGCTATCCACAAAACCAGCAGCAATTTATTCAGAGCTTTCTTTCTCTTCCAGACAGCCGACATGAAAGGGTAACGCATGGCGACAAAACGTTCAACGCTCATGAGGGTGATGAAGAACACACTGCTGTACATGCAGGCGTTGATCAGGAACACCATGGCTTTGCAGCAGGCCTCTCCAAACACCCAGGAGTGAGCGAGGGAGTAGATCCACAGGGGCAGTGTGATGAGAACCATCAGATCTGCCGCAGCAAGGTGGAGGATGAGAACCACGGTGTGGGAGCGCTTCTTAATGTGCTTCAGGATGGTCCAGATCACGAGCAGGTTCCCCGGAGCTCCAATCAGAAAAGATAGACCCAGGATCACACACGCCACCACTGTTCCTCCATCAAACCCCTCAGGGGCCATGTCTGCTGAAAGAGACTCTTCATCGGAGTGGTTCATGCTGCGAGTGGATGTGCTGACTGTGATGTCTGGATGGAAAGAAGGAAAGTCCTCACTTCCCCTTTGTGCTGAGTCTATACAGGAACAGGGTTTCCTGACTGGGCTTTTCGAGACACAGATGTGAATCATACATGTGTCATTTGCATTTTTTTTTTTAACCTGAGGTCATAAATTTGGATTGAAAAGAAGGAAATAAATGTTCATCTTAAATTCCTTAAAATGACAAAAAGAAAAAAACTAAAGGAAGGAAACTGTAAAAGTCAGTCAAACACGCTTAAAAGCAGTTTATAGCTGGTGAACTGAAGGTTTTTAAGCGTAGAAGAACATGACGTTATAAGTAGTCATTTCTGTGTAAATGAAGAAAATATGTTAAAAATAGTAAACTAAGGGGGTTTTGCGAGACAAAAGACGTTGCAGCTATCGTTATTGACAGATATGATGAGTGATAATGTAATGACGTGGCTTTCTTTGAAAACCACTCAACATAGGAATAAGATGGTTAATTATACATGATGTCCAATCTTGATTTGTTAGTTGAGTCATTCTTTGAATTCATTTTAATGTACTTTTTAGAGGAAACAATCAACATGCAGACCAATAAATCAAACATAAAATACGTAGTATTCATTGACTAAGCTTTTAAGATACAAAAATGTCAGTGTTTGTCTTTGTTATTGGATATACTGTATCTGAAATAAAGTGTGGATATAACAAAAAGATGCACCATATTATCGTCAACCATTTAATCACATTTGTACTCATCAACCCACAAAGACTCATGTTCGTGCCGCTGTTGTTTGGTGTATTGTTTTGCACTATGAAAGACTAACGTATATCGTAAATCCTCATTTACTGTTTCTTTTTACGCTTTATATTTTTGCTATTGTTGGATGTAACTGTGGGACCATGTGTACACAATTTTGTTCCACCTCACGTACCACATGTGATGTGATGTGAATGACAATAAAGAACCTTGACCTTAAATTTTATTATCAAAATTTTAAAAAATCAATTTAAAGTTTTGTTTGTTTATTCATTTCAAATTTAAAATACAAACAGCAAAAAATATACAAAACGATGTAATCAAGAACCAATTTAAAATGAAAGGAAGCAGAAGAAGAAAATAATCTTATAAAATCTGCCCCTTTTAAAAAAAAATGGAATTCCATCTAAACAATCATTTCAAGCAAAATTTATCCATGTTGTATTTTTAATTTATAATAATACAACTAATTTGTAGAGATAATATAATTAATTTAGAGAGATTTTGAATATGTAACATTCACACATGACTTTTCAACAGTCTTTTCTTAATCATTTTCTTAAATACAGTATAGACATTGACTGTGCAACTTTAACATCATTTTCTAATCCATTCCATATATACCAATTCCATGTATTAAAGTAGAATGACCCAAGGCTTCAAGAACGTCTATTTTATGAATTTTACCCACATGTAAAATTACAAATGCTTCTTGAATTTTGTTTGGGAAACACATAATCAAATACAAAATTTAGAATTTCACCCCACCCCCTAAAAAAATAAAATAAAATAAAATTGACATAAAACTTTTAAGACACAAAATTGTCAATGTTTGTCTTTGTTGTTCGATATACAGTATCTGAAAACAAACAAAAGAAATTGTACCACATGTTCATTGTAAACCATTTGATCACATTTCAACTCACAACTAAAGTTTAGTCCAGTAGCTGCAGAACAAACACTCACATTGCCATGTTTTTCCATAAACACAACTTCTGACAAATTTTCTTTCTTTTCTTAGGACAGCGAACTCATCATAGTCTCTGTTTGTGTACTTGCTGCCCTCTGGTCGTTTTGCTGTTGCATTGCATACTCCCAGAGTTTATTTGTGTTTGTGGCCACTTCCTTGAACAGCCTGACCAGGCGAGACTCGCCGAGACTTTCTGTGGTGTTCCTGGCGAAGAAAGTGTACAACACAGGATTCACTGAACTGCTGATAAAAACGAGTGCACCAGTGCTAAGCACAAGACTCTTCGGCATACATTCATGTGTGTCAAAAAACAGATGACACACCACATCAGTAATGTTAACAACGTGATAAGGCAGCCAGCACAGTATGAAAACAAGCACCACGGTGTGAATGAGAACTTTGGATTTCGGTTTTGAGGCGAAACTCATTTTCTTGAGCTGCGCATCTACAAGACAGTAACAAACACTAAGCGTAATTAAAGGAAGGACAAAGCCCAGTGAGGTTTCCAAACACAAGAAGGTGATTGTTAGGGTGTCCGAAGTGACTTCCTTGGTCAAACAATGTGCAGCACCATCCCTTTCATCTAAAGTGTGAGTGATCAGTGCAGGAACTCCTAGAAGCAAAGCAAAAAGCCACAAAAACAAAAGGCATCTGTTCATGTTGCGCTTACTCTTCCAGCGCATCATCAGAAAAGGGTGACAGATGGCTAGAAAGCGCTCCACACTGATTAGGGTGATAAAGAAGATGCTGCTGAACATGCACACCATGACAATGTACACAACGAGCTTGCAGACTGTCTCTCCAAACACCCAGGTGCGCTGCAGGGAGTAGATCCACAGAGGCAGGGTGATGAGGGTCAGCAAGTCTGCCACTGCCAGATGCAGGAGGAGAACCACGGTGTGAAAGCGCTGCTTGATGTATCTCAGGATAACCCAGATCACGAGGAAGTTCCCTGGAGCTCCGATCAGGAAGGCAAGGCCCAGGATCACACAAGCTGCTATTACCGCCCCATCGACATCCTCAGGGGCCTCTGAAGGAGACGGCTCAGATGAGGAGTTCATGCTGTGAGAATGTGTTTCTTCAGTGGTGTCTGTAGGAAAAATGAAACTGCTGTATAAGCAAGGCTTCACTTCCTTCTAAAGAAAGTACTGCCCGTTACTCGGGACAGCCTCGAAAGAGTCACTGCCAGTGCACAGGGGGTGCTTAAAAGTGTGTGAACCCTTTATAAATTTCTATTCTTCTGCATAAATATGACCTAAACATCAGATGTTCACACGTCCTAAATGTAGATAAAGAGAACCCAGTTAAATGCGAGACAAAAATATTATACTTGCTCATTTATTTTTTGAGGAAAATGATCCAATATTACATATTTGTGAGTGGTAAAAGTATGTGAGCTATCTGGTGTCCAACCCACCCCAGTCTGTCTGATTGTAGATTGATGGAGTCCATACTCTTGAGAGATGGTTTTGTAACCTTTTCCAGCCTGATGAGCATCAACAACTCTTTTTCTGAGCTCCTCAGAAATCTCCTTTGTTCCTGACATGATCCACTTCCACAAACATGTTGTGAAGAGCAGACTGATATATCCCTGATCTTTAAATCCAGCAGGGTGCCCACTCACACCTGATCATCATCCCATTGATTGAAAACACCTGACTCTAATTTCACCTTCTAATTAACTGCTAATCCTACAGGTTCACATACTTTTAACACTCACACATATGCAATATTGGATCATTGTCCTCAATAAATAAATGAACAGGTATGTTTGTCTCATTTGTTTAACTGGGTTTTCTTTATCTAGTTTTAGGACTTGTATGAAAATTTGAAGTTTTAATTCATATTTATGCAGAAATATAGAAAATTGTAAAGGATTCACACACTTTCAGTCACCACTGTATGAAATGTTATGTGACATGGAAACAGTATAATACATCTCCACTTCTGTTTTTATTTATAAAAGAATCAAAATTCTTCAAAAAACAGTTTATTGGTGTAAACACACCAAGCTTACAGTTATATTTATCGATTCTGACTCCTGAATCTCTAAACATTGTCTTCCAGCATCGAGAAGGTGTCAAAGATCCCGTCTCCAGTGCTCATCATTCACGGTACGGAGGATGAGGTGATCGACTTCTCTCACGGCCTCGCCTTGTTTGAGCGCTGTCCCAAGGCTGTGGAGCCCCTCTGGGTGGAGGGGGCGGGTCACAACGACATTGAGCTTTACAGTCAGTACTTGGAAAGGCTACGGCGCTTCATCAACCAGGACCTGGCTGCACAGCATGCCTGAGAAACAAGCAGGCTCTCTGTGTTTGTATCTCTGACACTGTGCGTGTGCATGTGCTTGCATGTGGATGAAAGAGGGCATCAGCATGTTTGCAATGGGTGTGTGTGAGTAACAGTGCAAAAAAAGGACGTGTGGTTTTGGTCACATCTGTGTGTCTTTACAGCAGCATACCTACAGGATACAAACAAACAGTCTATGTTGTGTTTCCTGTTTTTAAAAGTGAGAAAATTTTATAATACATCATTAGCTTTATACATTTGTACAGTGTTGGTAAAACACTAAAAAGAAATAAAAACGGAGATGAAATAATTCACCAGTTAACGTTGATCCGATTGAAATTGGGATGCGAGTTTGTTTCGTCTTAAAAGGCACACAGATGTAATTTAGAAGTGAAGCTGGATGAATGCGTTATGACGTAAGTGTGTGTATGTTCAAATCTCTGTGGCGCCTCGGTGATGTGTGCACATGAGATTATGCGTGTGGGCGCTGACAGAGATGGACATCCTGACGACTTGGAAAGCTGCAAGCGTAGGAGGCTAACGGAGTCTCATCAAGTTGATACTTTTTATTTTTGTTCATGCGCGTCTGGAGAATACCTCCACCGCTTGACCAGCTCTCTTTCCAGTGGACAAACACGGGTCAAGCACGTGCTCCCCCTCCACCCCCTCCCTCTTTGTTTACCAATGAAGGGACATCCATATGACTGCCAGAGCATCCACCAAGTTTTTGTTCGGCTAACACTACTTTTTGTTGGGTTTGAGGAGGATTAATCTCTGATTTTATCACGTTTATGGAAACTAAGGACTGGTCTTGAAAACTTTCTCCAGCTTGTCTGGCTGTGGAGTATTTCAAACTTTAATTCATTTTTTAATTCTGAGGAGTCCCTAAAACGATCAATTCTTTGTCTTATTTCCAAGATTTTGGAAAACGCATCTCACATGAACTGTTCTCCAGGATTGACCACGTTGTAGAAGCTTGAGCTTTAACGTTGTGATTTTCCCGTTTTGTTCGAGTATTGAGACCGCTTCACATCCTGAGTGCACTAACAGATGCTTTATAAAAACAAAAGTATGAAGGAATACGCTAGATTTAGGAAAATTGCAGTCAAGAAGTGACTGCAGTCCAGAAAAGAAGTAGCCAAGCACATAACACCCCATAAATCCACTTCATGTCTGCGTCAAACTGTGAGCTGTAGAGCGCTTGGCATGTCCTTTTTATTTTTACTTTCAAAGAGAGCCAGTTTAATTCCCCCCCCCCCTTTTTTTTTTTTTTGCTGGAAAATTACTGGTTGCCACTTCATCATGTTGAGATGAGTGGCTTTTTGTCTAAACTGTGGCATGGACAAAAAAAAAAAAAAATCACATTTCATAAACGTTAACCTACACTTGTAAATCTGAAGTGCAGCTGTGGAGGACGCTGTGAGGTATTGTCGTGAAAAGAAACTTTTGGCGTTCGCTCTAAAAAGCAACTGCCTGATTCCCCCATACTAACAAAGATCATGTTTTATTTATTCAGAACTATCATGCGTTGTTGGAAAAATAACGATTAACTTCTTAATCTGGTCCTAGTAGCACTCGTGTGAGTCAGCCTCCCGTTTGCCTCATTCTGCTTCTCTTGTAAGTAATCCTGACAGCTTTGTTCACGTGGGAGCGTCTTGGATTGTTTCATAACCTTGATGTTACAACTAAACAATGTGATTCAGATCAGGTGCCGGGACGGGACATGGCACCCCCTCTGTTTTGACCTCTGGCCCTAAATGTACAGCAGCTCTCTTATGGGTGGCAGCACGTTCCAATGTGTGACACAAGCCATATTTGAGCCTCTCACTTTTGGTGTGGTGCAGGCTCCACCACATCTTTGCACATCATCTCACACACACACACACACATCAAACAAACATACACACATTTACACACACTATACTTACATTTATATATCTATGTATATCAGATCACGCATGAAAAGAGCAGGTCTTAAGTTCAGCACTATTGTACAAAGCATCCAAAGTGTAATAAGGGTATAAAATGTAAGTCTTTGTGTCTTTTGTTTGTTATTATTGACTTTGTTCCACAAGCCAGAATCAAGTATATGACATTTCTGGGTGGACAACAGGTTCTCGGCCTGCTGTAGTACAAGAAGGTGCTTGCTGCTCAGGAGATCCATCAGTTTCAGTGGTAGTACGTGCGTTTTATTAAAGGGAACATTTCTTAACTATCGCTGACCTGATGACTCCTTGTTCTGGGAGGGCAAGGGTCTCTGTAAGCAGCCTAAAGGGTTCCGAACATCACTTCACTTCCTGTCAGCTCGAACAGGGAATAATTCTGTTCTCATCCTGTGCTTTGTGTGTCTATGACTTGTTTTTTTTTAATAATGAGAATCTTCGTAATACCAGGAATCTGAGTCTTCTGTAAACTTTGAGAGAGCAAGTGCCTCTCTCTGAGATGGACTTCTGTGTTTCCTGGGCAGGTTGGGGACTAAGTCAAACTTCTGGAACTACATTAGAGTCATTGGACTAGTTTAAAAAAATGAGGTGGAAACTTGCTGTTTTCTTAATGCACCACTAATGTTGGCATATATATTGTATCCTCTGGCCTTGAATGTGTATTGATGGGGTTGGGAGGGGGTGGTGGGGTGGGGGTTGAGCAGTAAAAACTGTATGCATGTCTGTTGTGTTTTGCAGAGCAAATGACAGGACGGATTATTATCTATTGTGTAGTCTATGTGGAGGTAAAGCTGAACACATGATATGGAAAGCTCTTTTAAGAAAAAAAAGATGGGAAGTTTTAATTGATTTTTTTATTGCTGATACTAATTGATGTACTGTTGAGTTTTGTGCTAGAGTTTGAGTGTGATTAAAATTGGCAGGAGGGTCTAGACAATATAAGTAGACTGTTTATATGGTTACTGTTCTTATCTATTCTATTCTTTGTATTATTTGTAATTTTATGTTGCTTTTTTGAACTGAAAATATGTAATGAAGTTAATTCATGGACTGAACCTTGACCTTTTTATGGAAAACAAAATAAAATCACTTCTGTACAAAATGGAAATGCTTGAACTCGTGTTTTTATTTATAGTGTGTATTAAAGTATTAAATATCTTGTAATGTGTGTACATGTACAACATGGGCAAATCATGCAAATGTGCCAGATTTAACCTTACAGGCAAGTTTTCATTGTCAGGCTGCTGGAACCAAAGTTAAAAAAAAAAAAAAAAAATACAGATGAACTACTACCAAAAATGCAGTATTATTAAAACTACACGATTTTGGATTAAATAAATTGCACAAAAACACGATACAATACAAACCGGATTCCAAAAAAGTTGGGATACTAAACAAATTGTGAATAAAAACTGAATGCAATGATGTGGAGATGACAAATGTCAATATTTTATTCGTAACAACAGATGACAGATCAAAAGTTGAATCTGAGCAAATGTAACATTTTAAAGGAAAATATGTTGATTAAAAAAATTTCAGTGTCAACAAATCCCAAAAAAGTTGGGACAAGTAACAATAATGAGAATATAACGAACAGCTGGAAGACCAATTAACACTAATTAGGCCAGTTGACAACATGACTGGGTATAAAAAGAGCTTCTCAGAGTGTCAGTGTCTCTCAGAAGCCAAGATGGTAAGAGGATCA
>JARVGS010000760.1:18002714-18014393 GCA_031762315.1 Hypsolebias antenori | reverse complement strand
TCCTAAATGTATGTGGTTTTTGATAATTATGTAGGGTAATGTGTTAGGATAGGCTAAGTGCTTGGTAAAAATACAGTGCTGTATGTATGAGGTGCTTGGATGTATGAGGTGCATGTATAAGGTGCCGTTTGGACGTATTTTCCGACTTAAGTTGATTTTCGTGTTACGAACGGGCGTATGAATGGAACTCGTTTGTAAGTCGGGGACTACCTGTATACATTTGATACAAAGCACTGATTAGACAAGGAGTGTCCAGTCCTGGTCCTTGAGGGCCACTGTACTGCACGTTTTCGAGGTTTCTCTGCTTTGACCCCCTGATTTGAACAAATAAGTGAGTCACAGGCTTCTGTAGAGCTCTATGTTTTCTGTTTGTAAATTAAACATGGTTGTGCATGTTAATATTTTCACTATAAAAGTAGTATTTTCACAGATGTTGTCTCGACCTGTTTTTCTAGTAAATGGCCCAGCTTTTCTGCTTTGCTTTTCTTTTTGTTCTAGAATTCGCCGCTCAGTGTGGCTGCATGCTGGAGTAGCTCTGTTGTTCATTCTGAGATTTTGCTTTTGGAAACTGTTTAATTCCTCTTTTTCTGGATGTGAATCCCCTTTTTTGGATGACTGTTTCCTCTGTTATCGGATGCTGTGCAACTGGAAGGATTTTTACTGAAACTATTTTAGTATTGGACATTTGTTATGATGCGTAACCATGACAAGAAGGTGTTTTGTTGTTTTTTTTACAACCAGGAGCAGCTGATTAACATATCAAAGCTCAAATAATATCTCAGCTACAGTCCCAAACTTCAAATGAGTTGAAAAGGAGGCACCGTAGATGCATTCACGTCTCCTTGTCGACTGCTCAAGTGCCTGACTACTAAGATACTGGCTGGAAACGCGGCTTGTGACAGCAGAAGGACTGGGATCATCGCCTGACACCTGCAGCCGGCTGTCCGCAGCGACGAGGAGCTCAGCAGGCCGCTGGGAGGAGTGGCCATTGCTCTGGGAGGAGTTCAGCCCGGCATTCAGGCGGTCCTGCTGCCAGGAGGAACCGAGAGGCCAGCCGAGTCTGGGTGGATGGATCGGACGGCATCTGTGGCCATTTTCTTCTGTGGGATGGACCTTCCTGCCTGCAGCCATCAGCATCCATAACATCTTTTAATGAAACGTGTATAACGAACTACAACCACATTTAATTCCCCTTTGGGATTAATAAAGTATTTTTGAATTTAATAGAATTTTTATATTTAATCACATCTAAATTTGGTTCTGTATAACCTCTAGAGTTTTAAATGACTGGATTTATATTCTTAACAACCTCTTCAACATTTCTAAACAGTCATTCTGCTGAGTAGATCAAAAACTTTTCTCCTGACAGTTCGCATTCTCTGACACGATAAGATGATGTTTTGTCTCCTTGTTAGCGCTGCCCTCTTCTGTCCACACACCTCGTTTGGTTCCAAGCTGCTGCGTCCGTATGTGTGTGTTGTGTGCTGGTGAAAGAAAGGACGAGTTGAAATAAAGCTGCTCAACCTTCTGTGCCGTTTGCAGTCTTCTGAGGGTTTCTATGGAACCCACATCCTTGGAAACCCAGCATCGGAGTCCAGCTGAAGCGATGATGATACAGTGGTCGGTTTGAGCGTCTTTGTAAAGGTTTATTTGCATTTACAAGGCTCAGTTAAGGTAAAAACTCCCTGACATTTTAAAATTCTTACAGAGTCTTCCAAATAACACTTTATAAAGTAATTTGCTCACCTCACAGAGGAGTTAACTCTAAAACTTTAAATCTGATGGAGTTGCATCAAAATTTGCATGGTATTTTAGGAGGCTTTCTTTCTTCTATTTGTTTAATCCTCTCCAGTCGTTCACTGCTTTAGTATTTGTGAATGTCTGGATAAGAGCGCCAGTCTGTTATAAATTACAAGCATGTAGGTCCATGACTCACCGTCAGCAGAACTTGTGAAGTTACAAGAATAAACAAGATGTCTGAAAGCTCCCTGTGGTTTACATCTGAACACAGCAGCCACTGATGTTTGTGCATCAAAGTTTCACTGTTTCTCTGCAGGATTCCAACCATTAAAGACTGAAAAAAGACTGGACAAGAAAAATAGTTAAAAGAAAAGGCAGTTTGCACAGCTTAAATCTTGTTTGATCCATTAAATTACTCTTAAATCTGCAATTCCAACGTTTTATCATTTGAAGCAACTTCATTTAAAACAGGATTTTTTTCTTTTCTCAGATGTGAAAAACTAGGGATGCACAATATTGGATTTTTAGCCGATATCTGATATGTTAAAACTTATTTGGCCAATATAACCGATACCAGTACTGATATTTTTCTAGACCTACTTACAGAGGCTACATAGCTTTCTCTGCTGTGGAATTAAAATAATACATAATTTGGCCTGCTACCAAATGCAGATGCCAAAAAGGGGCTGAAAATGATGCAACACTTCAACTGGAATTATGTTTAATATCAAATTTATTCATGACATTTACCCTCTCTCTAAAACAACACTCGAACGGTGCTAATTTGTAAATTTTCACAAATCTAAACTCAACCTGTTTGCAAGCGACAAGTGAAAAGTGCATAAGCGCATTAATAGATATACTTGACAGTTTATTAAATTACTGTAAAAATGAACTTAAAACAAAAGCCTTTTATATTGGTGAGTGATTTTGATGGAATAGCTGATGCCCAATATTTAACTTTATCACTAATATCGGCCGATACATGCCAATAATATTGTGCATCCCTAGTAAAAAATGTTTCTCCTTGTGAGCTTGTCTGTATTTGTATGAAAACAAGGAAATCTCAAATTATCTTTGTTATACTCTTAACAGCACCATTTTGTTTTAAATACTCCATATAAGAGGGCTATGGCAAACTGTTATAACATATTCAAACCAGTACAGTATTTGCCATTTAGATATCCAGAGTAAACCAGCATTTTATTCTTACTAAAAGGCATTCAAACAGAATAGTGCATTTACAGTTATGTTTGGTTACTCGCGTTAGAGTTCATCAATGAAAGGATTACTGAAAAGATATCCTGATTTAATATGCAGACTGGCTGATGTGTGTGTTTCTCATAATTTATGACATGTGTTGTAGTTGTCTCTGTCAGGGTCTGTGTCTTAAGTTACAAGGACTTTTTAATAAATAACATTAACATGTAGATGTTATCTGAAGGCACAGTTCTAAAATTCACTGGTATCTTTGGCTAAACCCAATCATTTGATGCTCCTACATCCAACCTGCAGCCTAATGCTAACTGGAGTCTGTTTGATAGTTAGGAACACGCCTCCCCAGGAGTCGATGAGTTCATTTGCATCAATTAGATGCTCCTTTATGAACAGACTTTTGCTTAGACTTCACGTCAAAGTGCTTTTCAACAAATTGCTGTCTAAAATGTATGCTAACATGTCGGAACTGCACACTTGTGTCTGTTTATCCTGAGGGTCCATACTCTGTGCAGCTTCTTCTAAATTTAAGCATCTTTTAAAAACCAGATAAAGTAATTTTATGCCAGCTCAAAATTTGAGAAACAAGTGTATAAGTAAAGCAGGATAATAGTCATTCAGTTACACGTACTGTAAGTTGCTGCAGTGCTGGTTTTTTCTTATTCTCAGACAAAACAGCAACCCCATTCTGAGGGAATGCTAAACTTTCTCAAAACTTGAACGATTATTTTAAAATGAATGACATCCTTTGTTTTTATCATGTTTGTTTTGCACAGTATTTTTATGGCCAGAAAAGCCTTCAAAAATGCAAACACTTTGAGCTTGAATAAAAAAGACGAGTGAGTATTATTTGTCCTCTGACCTTTTCCGTTTTAGGCCACGGCTGTTTGAAATTAAACAAGAAATATAGAATATTGGCGCAACTGCAGCCTAAATTTATAAATCTGAACAAATAATATAAGTTTGTCAGTCTGTTAGCACAGTATTGTGTCTTAAAGCATCTATTGCTGATCCAAGATTAGACTGATCTGTACTCATTCCTGTGTTCCTGACAGTCCAGGACAACCATCCCCCGAGTTTCATCTTTGTGCCAGTCCAGAAATATCTTTAAAGTATCTTATAGTAAAACTATTAGGGAGCTGAAGAATCTGTGTCATTCTCCTTGAATGTAACACTAAGGTTGTTAATCCCGAGAATAATCTCCTGCTCAAAATACCTGTAAGTGCATTAGATGGATGCATGTCCACCTTTGTAATGTTTACACACCACAGGTCAAATGTCATCAGAATCAGCTATGCTGGTTTACTGAACGTTCAGCACAGGTATGAATTCTGCCCACAACATAAAGAGACGCTGCGCTGTCTTCAAGCTACACGCAGCTTTTCAAGTGTGTTTCAGAGTTTTATTATAATAAATAGAGTTGATTGTACATTTAGCTGTTACAAGATTATTTTACTCATTCGTGTTGCAACGTTTACATTCAAAACTGAGAGAAAACCCTGAAAAGAAGCAACAAGAAGTGAGCAGGTGCGACGTTTCAAAGACTGTCTCTTGCTGTAGGTCAAAGGCTGCCGTGCAGCGCGCGAGACTCGAGTGTGTAAAGTGAGATTCAGGCTGTGATCCTGAAGGGTGCATTGAAAGTGTGCTGCTGCAGATCTGACCGTCCAACCAATGAGGTACGGATCAAGTGAGCCCTACAGCATGAGCCTAATTCTCAGACTGCATGATCGCCTGCCTGTTTGAACACCTGACGTCTCTGGGTTGGAGTCGTGGCCTCTAAAGCCTCAGTTCAGCTGAACGCCAACAGGAATAGTTGACCGGCTGTCAGCTACATTTATGCTTGAGCTCTTCCCACTAATCCACTTGGATTACGTGTTGTTTGGATCATCCCGATGCCCAGACACTGTCACGTAATTTTAGGACTTTTTTTTTATCCTGCTCCTCCAAAAATACACGACCTATCCCCCACTTCAAAACACCTACTCTGCCAATCACACTATGCTGTTCTAGAGGCTATAGATCAATCATCCTCATCTCCAAGAAATACATTCAGGAACCCGAGAGAGTTGAATTGTAACGTTGACATCAGGTTTGACGCCTCTCTGGGTGCAACTGGTGGAGCTGGACTCTGTCCGGGTGGTGTCTCCATGGCTGGACCCTGCTGCGCCACATGATTCACGACATGTTGATAACTAAGTATCCCAGCACCAAGGCGACTGCCACGATGATCAGAAACACCACCAGCGCTCCGATCGACCCCGAGCTCCCCTCCCTGGAGCCCCTTCCTCCGTCCTCATCGTCCTTGGGCTCCTCCTCGCAGATGGAGATGACGCCCACAGAGGAGTTCCCCAGGCTCATGTTGGACTTGAGCTCGGCGCCCGCTTCCTGCTTTGCCACGACGGCCCACGGCGCCACCTGCACCTTCATCTCCATCTCCTCCACCATCTGGCTCACCTGCGTGATCTCGGTCTGCAGCTCGCCCAGGTCGACGGTGTCGATGTTGCTGTCGGCCTCGTACTTCATGTTCTGGACGCTCATGGCCCGGGCGGCCACCGCGTTGGTGCTGCCCGTCATGCCCGTCTGGATGAGGTGCCTGGTGGGCACCTTGAGAGGGAAGTCCTGCCCGATCTCCAGGGACCTCTTCATGTCCACCTCCAGGAGCTCCATGCTGCTGGAGAACAGCACCCAGAGGCGCTCGTACTCGGCGCGGTCCTCCTTGCTGATGCTTTTGTCTTTGAGCAGGGAGGTCAGTTTCGTCCTGTTGGCCACCGCCAGCTCCTGGGCCTTTTTGCGCGTCTTCTTCAGCTCCTCTCGCAGGTTCTGGGAGTCCGACGTACTTCCAAGGGCGATGACCAGGTGCCTGTAGCAGGCTGTCACTTTGTTCAAGGCGTCCAGCATTGTTTTGCACTCCTCTTTCCCCATGGTTTGCTCGGAGAGACGCAGAAGACGCTTGCGCTCAGTTTAGTTTCCGCGGAAGCGCGCGCCGCCTCTACAAATCCACACAAGTGAGAGAAAACGCATCACTGTCCATCAGGGCGGCTTACAAATTAAAGCTTCCGTCACCTAAAAGCCTTTAAGATTACCTTTAAGCTTCCCCACGGACACGAGATCAGACCTCCCCGGAGCCTCCAGCCGGTCTCCTGCAGGTCGGAGGCGCAAAAAGGCGAAAGGCTCCGCTCCTGTCCGCTACAGGTGGCCCCAACATCCGCGGGGCCTTTTCCCTCTCCGTCCCTTTAAACAGAACCCATTGGTGAGGAAAGAGTTGGATGATGAAGCTGACCTCCACTCAGTGTCTGGAAGGAATCGAGCAGCCAAAACGAGCCATGGCGGTGCGGTTTTTTTTTTTAGTCTTTTGCGCGGGTTTGGTGCGGTTCGTCCGCGCGGGGAGCTGTCCACTTCAGCACCCGACCGATGATGATGCGTTTAAATACCAGCAAGCGCCTTCTGTGGTCACATGTGCGCGCACAGCAAGCGCACACCTGCTGTTTGGTTTGATCCGCTCCGAGCGCGTCCTGCCATTGGCTGCGCCGTCCCCCAAGTGGGCGGGGCTTATACGTCTGTTAAGTCACACGCTTTTACCACAGTGAAGCCTTCTGATTCCAGCAGACCGCTGCAAGAGATAAAATTAGCTAATTGTGGTTGACAAGACATCACTTGGTGTATTTATGCTGAGCACGTGGAATGAATCCCTCCCTTATGTGATTAACTTGGTAAAACAGAGTGTTTTTATGGAGATTTGTTATATTTTTAGTAGCAAACATTAGTGGTTTGATAATGCACCGTTTAGTTGACTCCTGCAGAGCTGAGAGGCTGAGTGGTGTTTGCCTGGTTTGCTCTTTTTGCATTATTGAAGCGGATGGGGGCTAATGATCCATAACTGCATGAAGCTAATGGAGTGGAGCACATAGAAGGGAATGCCCTAGGAAGAAAAATATACATTTATATCAACTACACACATTTTGTTCATATTTGAAGTTGTGTTTCCATTTGGCTGTTTGGAGGATCTGTCCATGTTAGTAGTATTAGTGATGAATAACTTGACTGAATCAGAGCATCTTGGCAAGCCTATCTATTTATTTTGGTGAGCATGTTTCTATGGCAACCACTCACCTTTTAGATGGCCTTTTTCGGTTTTATTTCTGCAGGGTATTATTCAGTGACTGACAAATGTTCGCACAGTTTCTTTGGAATAATTTGAGCTTCATAAAAAGCCTCTTCATGTTGTTTAATTTTTACTATTTAAGGGCAGGTTTCTTTTTTTTTTTTTTTTTAGCAATGCCATAAAATTATTTTCATAATAATATGTATGTTCAGTGCATACTAATGTGTTTGTTACTTTTCTGGGGGGGGGGGGGGGGGAGCCGGCTTAGTTTTTAGGTAACACCAGTTCAGTTAGTAATTTTTTTTAACATATTAAAATGCAGTTAAATGTCATGAGACAAACCCAAACTGAGGCAACTCCAGAGTTGAGTTTATGTTCAGCCACAATGTTTCCTTGTGATGAGGCTGATGGTCTCAGATTCGTGTTGAGGGTGAGTCAGGTGCCTACTGTGGACTGATCGCTCTCAGAGTGAACGTACCATGGAAAATTTGAATCTTTAATTTCCCGAAGGCCCTGTCAGACTTTTGTTGTTGACTCTGAAAATAAAAAAAAAAAGTCAAAATCTCATTTTATTTCACCATTTTTCTTCTCACGTTCTGTGTGACATATAGTCAAATAGATAATGTAGGAAAATAATGTGCCAAATCATTTCATGTGATGGTTTTGTGCTAAATTCCAAGCAGAAATGCTGAGGCAAAAAGCTCAGAAGCTCATTTCTCATGTACTGAGAATACAGCACACTCTGTGTAGAAAATATTTCAATTTTCATCAATTGAACTTAAATATAAATTAAGAAATAAATCAAAACAACTTCTCAAACCTAAAGTAAGTTTTACAGGAATGTTTGGGTCCTGTTTGAATAAAACTTGAAACATTGTGTCACAAGGACTGAATACGATGGAACGGACATGAAAAAACGCAGGACAGAAATCCAGTGCTTTTGTTTACAGTGATGTAATGACAGGAAGTTATAGGAACCCTGGGAAGCAAGGAGAAGGGTCAGCACTGAACTTCAACAGGAATATATTGATTGTATTGTCTTCTACTTCTTACTGGTCAGTGAATGATGTTTGGGTGATCGCTGGTTCCAATAATCCTGTGAGAGTAATGCTAATCCCACGTGGGAAGCATAGTTACTGGTGGGCGACTGGTTAGAGGGCAAGGAAGGCATGAGGAGGTCACAAGGAGGTTTCCAGAATTACACAAGGAGTTCAAAAACAGGAGGTTCACATTGGCAATGCTCCAGCGTCGAAGAAGAGTCATCAACTGCTTTTTACACACTGGGCATCTCATCTGGGATTGGTCTCAGGTGTGGTCGTCTGGTGTCATCTAGTGACCTCATAAAGGAAGTGACTGGAACACCCACACATTGAAGGTCAACTTGCTTCTCTGTAACTTGTATTTATTTGGCTGTTTTGACTTTTTTCTTTCTTTTTCTTGTCTTGCGTCTCATTTGCAGGTTTTAGCTCGTGCCTTCAGTCCTTTTATTCAAAGCATTTGTTTTGCAAATGACTTCTATTTGCTTTAACACAATACTTCTGACAGATGAAGTGATGCTGGGATCATGATACTACCAGCAGTTTATCAACTACTAAGCAACACGTGTCTCTGGTCTTGTCTCTTAATTACTTGTTTGGATTAGAATGTTTAGATCATGTCTTTTTGCATTTATTGTTCTGTTGTGTATCTGCACTGTCTTGTATTGTTTATGCAATGTTCTATGTTGCACCGTGATCCTGGAGGAAGGCTGTTTCATTTCAATACTGTATGTACTTGTACTTAGCTGAAATGACAATAAAACCTCTCTGACTCTGACTCTTGCTGAGTTTTCTCTGATTTCTGCAGAGGACCCCTGAAGTTGTGTCATAGAGCCCATAGTGGGTTTTGGACCACTTCAATCTAAGGTCTGATTTATTGCTTACTTTCTTTCAGCCAGAGGTTGGGTTCTATGTCTTTTCTCTATAAAATGTTGCATTTGTTCAAAGATTTTTGTTCTCTGAAAAGCTGACATCTGATTTTCATGACACTACCCAGAAAAATACTAAAAACACCCCAGCTGATATGAAAGAATGGTCACCAAGAATGAAACCTGGGTTTGTTCACCAGACAGCACCAAAGTTTCACAAATCCTAAAGACTAGTTTCAAAAGTCTTGAATCAGACAGGAATGGATTATGAATATGCTTGGACGAGACACATTTTGGCAAAATATTACTGTAAAATGAGCAAGAACATCTGCAGGCTCAAGACCGATGTCATAAATTGAGAGAAACTATAATCCAGATTAGCAGAGCACTACAAGTCGTGGGATTAGTGGTGTAATGCACATTAATGTATCTTTTAGTGGAGTCCATCATCTCTCTGGCTATCACTTCCTTCATATAGAATCAATGGTTTTAGGCAGTGAATTGGAGCCAGCTGGCACTTCACACAAAACACTGAGTCAAAACATGTTTATGTGGATACTATGTGCAACAGCATTTATTGCAAATGCTTTAAAAGACTGGTTAACTTGGTCTGTCTTTTTTAAATAATCCAAAGAAAATGCTTGAGTAGATTAGTTCCAGATAACATTTTGGCTATGCAGACACCATCTGTTAAGGACCAGAATCATATTGATGTGACTGTTTAATAAATAACTAAAATATAAAGGGCCAAATCCAGTTCCAAAACTTTTAACACTTCCATCGGCCTGGATGAAGGTAAGTTACCAAACTCTTTGTGCTGTAAACTACCTGTATTATCACCAGCTCAGATAAATTCACTAAGAATTCTGCTAAACACCTAAAGTGTTAAATCTTCTACCAGTTCTGACATGAGTTAAACTTGATGTCTTATGTGGAGAGGAAGATAATGATCACTTCTGGATGTTGATTCTGATGCTGAGTGGAGCTCCAGCTTCTTTTCAGTGTTTCGGGGAGTGGTGAAACGACAAGTGAGCTGTCTGAGGAAGAATGGGGAGGATTTATTTAGTTAGAAATAGAGCAGTGAGGACCGCGCCAGGAAAGAGGAAGTCTGTTTTAGTTGAATTATTGATGGAGCTCATCCTCTGTGTGGCCTCGTGCACTGCACAGCATGCAGCAGAGAGGTGAGCTGTGACTCACACCTCCACCAAGATGCAGAATTTTCTCTTGACCTTATGTCCACATGAGCTAAGCTAGCACAAAGGCTGTTGTGTGGAACACACTAGTTCCTTACAAATTAATATCCATGACTTAAACCTGTTTTAACCAGATTTCTATGTATATAACAACAAAACAACTTGTAATCCTGTATAGTTTTCACACATTATACCATAAAAAAAAATCTAAAACCCACATTCCCTGCATGTTTTGCACATGGCCCATGCCATTTTAACATGTGACCACATGATTTTTCTTCATGTGACATTTTTTTTCTTCTTTTTTGTTCTTGAAAGAACTGCACTGACCACATGGCATGAACCTCGAGGCCGGATTCAGCCCGAGAACCATCACTTGATGACCATTGTCCTGCACACACTGGAAACTTTATGTTGAATACAGCAAATGTGATGCAGCTCCCAGCAAAGACAGAATGTGCGTGCATGCGTGCGTGCATGTGTGTGTGCATGCATGTGTGTACGTTCTACATTGTTTCCAGTCTTTGGGTTGGGCTTTAGAGGCATGCATTAAAGTGTTTCTGTATTGAACCTTTTTGATTTCATGCATTAAAGTGCTATTGATTTTCACACTTCAGATAAGCATATCTCCTTTCAAGTTTTTAAGGTTTAGACTCTTAGTAAATAAATTAAAAAAAATACATAAATAAATAAAAAAAAACAATAACAACAACAACAAAACAACAAGTCTAAATATTTTGGACCATAAATTGTAATGAACAGGCTTGCATCAGTAGAACAGGACTCTCTGGTGTGCTTCAGCTATAGCTTCCTCGCCAAACTGGGATGAGCTGCAAACGATCCATAATGTTAAGGCTTAGCTCTAATCTTATCACATCAAGGTAAACCATATAAGAGGAGCTTCAGATCCCCAGCAGCTGTTTGGTGAGTGTGAAAAGTGATATGTCTGGTGAACACAACAGCCAAAGCTGCGTGTTGGTAACTATTCAAAGTCTTGCAGCATTCGTCTTTCAAAGACACACACTTTGTTTCATTCTTCTCTTCACAAAACAGTGTCTGATTTTAAAACATGTCCAAAGTGTTCAGCTTTTCATCCTGCTGCCTGTGTGTGAAGGAGGTACTTGTTTATCTGTTGACTCCTCTGTCTGAAGCTCTAGTCAATTGTACAGAACTGTGCTTTGAATGGAGGAAACATTATAAAAGATGTCCTTTACCGGGCTCTCAAACCATCTCCACCACAGGAGTTTTTTTTAACTATACAAATACAGAAGAGACCTGCAACAACGTGCTTCTGCTGTTTGTTACTTATTTATAACACTCATTATATAAGCATTTTTTTTGTCAGCATGAGCAGTCTGCAGCTACACAAAAAGATGATCTGCAGAATATAACGTGTTCATCCCTGTCTGCTTCACTTTTTCACTATTAGAAAAGTTGCCAGACTGCACTCAGCAAGCAAGAAGAACATTAAAAGACTTTACAGTTTGGTTTGTGTGTGTGTGTGGGGGGGGGGGGGGGGGGCG
>JARVGS010000760.1:17827286-17838234 GCA_031762315.1 Hypsolebias antenori | reverse complement strand
GCAAAATAGAACATGATAGTCCTTAATTGTGTTGCCCAATAGTAAAATTTAAAGTTGGGGCACTTTAACCCCCCTCTGTCAAATGGTAAATAAAGCAAAAAGTTTATCGCTCAACCTCACACACAAGCTTCGACTCCTTACCTACCAGTGAGGTAATGTTCCAAATCTCTAACCAGTCTATGCTGCGAAGAATCAGCAAGGCCAGGGACTCTCCTTTACCTGCTGCCTGGCCTGATCTGCACCCAACCTTGACGGACCTCTCCACAGGTGGTGGGCCCACATGGCGATGGCTTCCTGACGTTCCTTCAAGCTTGAGACGGTTGAGCCCCAGGAGCGAACTTAACCACCAGGGGCTCGTCGACAAGTTCCCCCCAGGCCTGGCTCCAGGGAGGTGCCCATGTTTCCCTTTCCTGAGTGAGGTATCCTGATGCCTCTGCTGTTGATTTTTCAAGGTTTTTGAATCATTCTTAGTCTGACCACATCCCCGAGGCCAGTTTGCCATTGGAGACCCTACCAGGGGCTAATGCCCCAGACAACATAGCCCTCAAGATCACAGGGGTACTCAAGCTCCTCCACCATGTTAAGGTGGCAATTTGGCAGAGGAATTATTTTGTATAATTTCTGATAACATTAAGTGATTATGTAAGATGTTTTCATTATGATAAAAGTTGCAGTAAGACACTTATTGATATTAAATCAACACTTCACTAAAAATAAAATAAAAAAACTTGTGCATTAAACTGTGACATAACATGTATAATTTGTTGCCTTATAATCACAACTCGGGTCTGAGGTTATTTCCTGCACGAATAAATTTACATTTAAAATTCAAAATTCTGTTTTCATTTTGCTGTTATTTCTTCTTTAAGGTGGAACAAATGTCCTTATCCTAACTCTAAAAAAAGCTGTCTGGTCCTCTGGACAGTCAAAAAACAAAGCAAAACAAAACAGGTGTTTTGTTTTATTTTTTGAATGTCCAGAGGGTCAGACTTAGCTTTTTTAGAGTTTGCTACCTGGATTATTGAGCATGCATCAGGGTATCCTCATCCTAACTCGTAGTTTTATTGGTTTTGGTGCATGCCACCCAGACAACAGGCTGTGTTTTGTTGAGGTCGTTTGGAACAAAGTGGTAATTCTCAGCTCACCGAGGTGTAACATTTAAGGACTTTGCATATGAAATATGAGTGCAGAGTTCTGGGCGTCTCTTCCAGCAAACAGTAACTTCCTCTTTTTTGAGGATGACGGCAGTTTCTTTGTGTTTGCTTCAGTCTACTCAGCCACTTTCGCTTAGTTATATGCATGGAGGACATTCACTCTTCACTGTGGAGCATCAGGTCTCATTTTACAGGAAGGGGTTTGGACGTTTAGCTGAACAGGCACGATGGTTCTAACAACATGCATGGTGAGTGACAGTGTCAGAAACTTCTTTCTCATGTAAACATTACCTTACTGGTAATTTGCAACAATTCATTATTTTAAATCAGTAACAGTCACACATGTCTTGACTTACCTCCAGTTATTTTTTGGTAACTGGATGTAAACTACTCCCACACACATTGTATGGTAACGATTGTTGGAATTCTCAGCTCAGAACCTGCCTTGTAGACCAACTGGGAAGGATTAATAACTATAAATAACTGTGAATGCAGCCGCGTGGGAAAACCTCTCTGGTTTCCACAGGAAGTTCAAGAGTCAGTTCTTGCTGTGAAATCTATGGCTGTTTTCTGTTGTGGTGTGTAGTGCTGGAAGTTGGATAAATCCTTCAGAAGAACATCTGAATTCTGAAGTGAGAGCTGATCATCCTGCAACAGGGAAGATGGTGTTTATGAACACTGAGAACATCCAAAACCATAAATTGTTTTAGTCAACAGGAAACGCAGACTCAGTCAGAGACTCATTCTCCACTGAAGACGCCCTCCGTTTACTTAAAATGTATTGATGCTGCTCTTTATCTTTCTGTATTTGTTTTATTTTAAAACTTCATCTTTAAGAGAAGGATTTTGATGCTTTAGTTATCCATCCATCCATCCATCCATCCATCCATCCATCCATCCATCCATCCATCCATTTTCTTCATCTGCATTTTCCTGTTCTGGTTCACAGTGAGCTGGCCCTGTCTCCAGTGAGGCTCAAATTTAAGATGAGGGTCCATCACAACCCCTAAATATCTGAGCTCATCAACTTTTAAGATTTCCAACAGTAAAAAAAAAAATACAGACTTCATCTGTACAACTTAATTTTGATGCATTTCAGATATTTTAAAAAGTATTCTTAGTTCTTTGTGACATTATCACACTATTGGCTTGTTCAATAACCTTTTGGTCTGTTGTGTAGTTTTGTTTAAACAATAATATTATTTACATACATTTGTCACTGAAAATACAACTTTCAGGCAAGCAAAAAAAGCAATGGTTTCAAACAGGAGCCTTGTGGAACACCTTTTTTGAAACTAAAAACTTGATTTTATTTTATTTTCTTTTATTAACTGTTCTCTGTGTTGATCACTAGCCACCAAGATAGTTGCTACAAATAATAAACCATTAAAAATACAAAAATGGCCATGCATGACCCAGTCATTTTTACAGATCGAGCTAAAACTTGGTGCAGTAGTGGTTGAGAGTCATTCACAAATACTACAAACACTAAGTGATTGTGTAACATGTTTGTTTAATACTTTGGACTACAGTATGGTGGGCAGTTTGCTTTACTTCAAGAAAAGCAAGTTTTACTTAAATATGAACTGTAACTGGTAAAGACTGTTTTAGAGGAATTTTACTTTTTAAATTGCGAGTTTTTGAATTCTGAGTTAATCATAAAGGTTTTTGTTTTTGTTGTTGCTAGATTAGCATAGATAATGTACATCAAAAAACACACAACCAGGCCATCAGTGTCATATACGTTTTGTTTTGTCTTACAGGTTGGTTCCAAAATTTCTTTAAACCTAGAAAAACTAAATCAACCCAACATGACAAGAGCATAAATGCTGAAAACTCGGTGGTGTCCATCAGCAGTGTTTCATCCACATTGCCGTCTGTAAGGACCAGAAATTGTAAACCACAGCAGTTAAATATCGCACTGAACTCAGAGCTGAGATGGAAACGGAGATATGATGTATTTGTGTGTCACAGCTCTGCCCGCACAGACATTGAAGAGGCCACACGCCTGGTCTTGTTCCTGGAGGAGGCACCGCGCAGTCTCCGATGTTTCTTGTGGCAAAGGGACACCTGTCCAGGAGGAGCCATTTCCACCGAGTTTTGCCAGGCAGTGGCGGACAGCCACATACGGGCTCTGCTTATCACCCCCAGCTTTGTGCAGGATGACTGGTGTAATTATATGATGCACCAGACTTTATCAGAGGGGCCCATGTCCAACAGAATGATCCCCATTCTTCAGAACCTGTCCCACTCTCAGTACCCACAGGAACTGAAGTTCTACTACTACATTGACCTGAGCAAGAACCCAGACCAAGGCTTCAGTATGGTCAACAAGACGGTGCACAGGCGTAAGTCATCAGTGTGAACTGAGCTACAGAATGTCACAGTTCCTGGTGATATTACAGCCAAGGGTTCTGAAGTGTATAGAATCATCTTAAACATGTATTTTTGTTCCATCTAATGGGATAGTTTCGATATTTTTGAAGTGATGTTTTGTCAAATAGTTGTCAATAATTAGTCCTTTATTTAACAGCAGAGAGAACAGTCAAAAAGCTCAGTGTGGAGAAAAGTGCAAAAGTCTTTATTCGGTCTGGATTATTGGCTAGCCCAAGAGATAACGTTTATTGGTTTTCTTTTAGACTTGTGAAAAAAAAAAACAGTTAAAAATGACATACTGGTGTGAAAGAACAATGCGTTAATTAACCTTGACCTAATGAAAACTTGCCATTTTCTACATCCTCTGTGCTATATGACTGATGTCACGGCTGATGGTGCTGGTAATGGTGATGCTGTAGGAAAAAAAAAAGATTCACAGACAATCAAGTGTAGACCTCATCAAATTCATTACAAAGCTTCGGAGAACAGTTAGATCCACAGAGAGACAATGCATCACAAATACAGAACTTATTAATGCCTTGTCCTTTGCCCCAGAAATTGGACTCATTCTGACTTCCTGAAGAAAGCTGTCTAGTTTTATAGAAACTCCTGATTTCAGTTCCCCCCCGCCTCACCTCATTTGCCACCAGACAACTGTAGATAGAGGCACAGAGTCGTAGAAAACAAGCATCTATCAATGACTCCCAGGGAACAAATCGCAAATGTCTACCATAACGTTCAAAAGTCTTGAACAAACTAAAGCTGATGAGCCATGACTTCTCCTCTGGCCTCTTCCAGATAATCACATTAAAAAGTATTGTAATCCAATCCAACTTTATTTATAAAGCACTTTAAAAAAACCCATAGAAGACCAAAGTGTTGTGCAAGTTAAAAAGGACAAAAGGAATAAAATACAAAAATTACATTAAAAAGATGCATGAGGGTATATTAAAAAGACAACCGGCTACGCAATTGCAAAAAAAAAAAATCAAACCAATTAAAGGAGAATCAAATAAACAAGTAACAACAATGAATTCAACATCTCACATGGTGTCAAAAGCCTTGGAAAAGATACGTTTTAAGATAGGATTTAAAAACAGACAGTGAGGAGCCCTGTCTGATGTGGAGAGGCAGACCTTTCCATAGTTAGGAGCGGCTACAGCGAAGGCAGGTCAACTCTAAGCTTGAGCTTTGTTTTGGGTATGTTCAGGAGCAGCTGATCAGCTGAGGGATATAAGACTGTAGCAGCTTGGAGAGATAGGGTGGGACCAGATCATTGAGGGATTTAAAAGTAAATAAAATAATCTTACAACTGATCCTAAAATGTATGGGCAACCAGTGAAGTGAGGCTAAAATGGGGGAAATGTGCTTGTATTTACATGTGCCAGTTAAAATACGTGCCACAGCATTTTGCACCATCTGAAGACGAGCCACTAACCCCCACATAAAGAGCATTACGGTAATTCAGCCTAGTCGTCACAAAGGCGTGTATTAATGTTTCAAAGTGTTGATGTGGATGGATGGGTTTTATTTTAGCAGTTGCTGTAACTGGAAAAAGCTGACTGTCGAGCTTGAGATCCATATCCATTTGTGATGGTGGGCTTGATGACCTGGGCCAAGAATCACAGATCTACACATGGAGGACCAGTGGTACCACCCAAAAAAAAAAAAAAAACACACCACTTCTGTCTTTTTCTCATTGACATGTAAAAAGTTTAGTGCCATCCAGTCTTTGTTTGTAATTTGACTCAAACAACTTAAACAGTGCAGTGTAACTGAAATCAATTTTTGATCAATCTTTTATTTATTTTTTATTCACGTGAAGCATTTAGACCAAAGCTTTTTAAACGCTACCAAACATTCTGTGGCAAAATTTGAGGCGACTAAGTCAGGTAGATGTAACAGAGCTTAAAGCAGGTGCATCAAACTAAAGACAGGGTAGGGTGGTAAATTTACAGCCCCCCCATCGTCCTTGCTCCCTCCCTACCTCCTTTCTCTTTTATGCATAAAGAAAACAGCTTGCATTGCCCTGCAGGTACTACCAGAGCGCTGCTGCGCCTCGCACCGCCTCCACATTCACCTTCACTCCATCTCTGTGGTCACTTCCCGGTAGAGTTTGAGTCGTAGTGGCTGTATGCTTGCCAGGGTGGTTTTTCTTTCTGTCTCCAGACCCCCCACCCCTTTTTAAAGAAAATGTAAAAAAAAAAAAAAAAGCTTGTGGAGAATGGGAGGGAGGGAGTCAGGGTAGGCTCTAAGCATGCCTCAGAACAGTCCACAAAGTCCTATAATAGGCTAAAGAAGGCTCCATTTCACTGGTTCACCCTCCAGAAATGTTACAAGATAGACAAGCAAGCAGGGGCTAATCCCTGGGATGAAATTAGCAGCGGAGGGGTTAGCGGCAGGATGGACGGCTGATAGAAAGAGAGGGATGGGGAGCTGGGGTGGGTACCTGAGCCCTGCTAGAGGCAACTCGTCTACAGGGATAATTACAAGATGCTCCTGGGGTTTGTCTGTGTGTCCGTTGGCTATACTGGGCTGGCCGTCATTTTTTGATGGCTCTATTTTCAACTACTAGTTCTCTCCATCTGTGTGTGCCGCCCTTTCTTTCTGTGTCTCCAGTGCTTTAGATACATAGTAAAAGCTATTAAAATTGAAATTGTTCTAGGGGCAGTGAGAGAACGGGGGAAAGAGGCGACACGCTCAACCCCCCTGACAGACTTTAATATTGGCTGTACAGTTATGTGTGTGTGTGTGTGTGTGTGAACATTTCCTCTTATTTGAACAAAAACTTGAACATCTTGTCTGAAGCCTGGTTTTGAGGAGAACATCTTCAGAAGACTTTATAAAAGTTTGTGGTTATCTGATCCAGGAGCTTTATCTGATGCTATTTTTTTAACAACACAGTCAAATTCTTCAATTTGGAAATCCTCGTCACAAATGGACCTAAATGCCTCATCACTGGTAGGGATAACATTTTACATTTTTATAAAGAAGGATACTGAATCTCGTTTTGAACACGAAGATGTGAACAGATTACTGTACTGTCTGTACTGTAAAAATCCTTAACCTCTTTGGATATTCGTTTTATTTCTGTATTTATATTTGTAATTTATTTCATCAAATGAATAGTTTGTGTTTGTAATTATTCTTTCTTTACGTGTGGTTTCTGTCGTTTCGTCTTTCCTCTGAGAGAAAACCTGATGACCTCCATCCTGCACCTGCCATTGTGTATCTGTTCCTCTCAAACCCAGCTGGTCGAAGCAGATGCCCGCTTGTCCTGAGCCTGGTTCTGCTAAAGAAGTTTTTCCTTTCCACTGTTGCCTCTGTGCTCGCTTAGAATGGGAGACTGCTATGAAGTGAAAACTCAAAACAATATGCTGGCTCCTCGGATAAATAACGTTATTAACTGACTTTTTGTGTATGTGAATGTTTCTATTCAGTGCACTGAGACGACTTCTGTTGTGATTTGGCGCTATATAAATAAACTGAATTGAATCGAATTAACCCCTTTTATTTATTTATTTATTTTACAAAACTCCAAAATTTATTTTGGAGACAGTGAATAAAATGCTTTTGTTGCTGAGGTGTAATCTAAAAGTAAACAAACTCTTTACTTTTTATTGTCCTTTCGATACTTTTCTCAGTACATTTTTTTATACAATTTATATGTAAACAAAGTTCAGAATGGATTTATTTTTAATTAATTTTTATTTTTCATGGACAAGTTTTCATCCTTTTCCACAGTTGGTCAATGGTGAGAGGTGAATAAGGATGTGTCGATCTTTGACTAGTTCACTGACCCCTCACTGGGGAACCAGTGACTTTGAAAGTGTAACCCCCCCCCCCCCCCCCACACACACACACACAGAACACTGTAACAAACAGCTCGGAGCTTATAAGGAATAAGGCAAAAGCTTTCGCTGGGGTCTGCATTGCATCAAAATAATCATCTTCAGATTTTTCATGCATAGATACAAAACATTATAAAGTGTATTTATAAAGATAAAACCGATACAAAGTGTATGCAAATGTACTGCATTTAAACTACTGTATATTCTCTTTAAAGCTGTTGCTGTGGTAGCTTGGTGGTCTGTGCTGCAGTCTTTATATTGCCTTTAAAGCAACTCAAATATTAGTTTTTCACTCACAGTAATTCAAATTGATGAGTTATTATTAGCTGCTGACTTCTTACCTTAAGCTGCTGTATACGCATCTGCTCACAACAGACTCATGTTCAGGCTGCTGTTTTACATTATTATTGTTAGTGTATAGCTTAGATCATTGTATACTGTTTTCTTTTTTATAGTTTATATTATTGCTATTTTGGGTGTAACTCGGACCTTGAGTACACAGTTTAGTTCCATGTACCACATGTGATGCAAATGACAATAGTAAGTCATCTTGAATTACATCTAGACTTAGAATTGCTTGTAGAAGACTGCAGCTCCATTGATTTTTTTTTTTTTTACATCCTTGTTGATAGGAATCAAGAAGCAGTCATCCCTCAGTTGATAACTACCTCTTATGTGTATTGCTCTGACAAACAAGTTTTTTTTTGTTTTTGTAAGAAAAAACAAACTAAAGAATAAAAACGGAAACAGAAATGAGCAGCAGCGGAGGTTTTCTTCATGGCGCCTGTAGATGGAGCTCCATACAAATAAATGGCACTGAATTGTAACAGGGAGACCATAGCACAGTGAGTGAGAAAGAAAAATAATAATAATAAAAAAAAAATAGAATAAGAAAGATGAAGTGTGTGTATCTGTGTGCTTTACAGTACCTGATGTTACAGAATAGTCTAATGGCCGTCCTTCTTTGTCTTTGAGCCGGCAGAGTCATCCAGAACATTCAGCTCCAGAACAAGCATGCATAAAGTGAAGTAATAAACAACAACAACAAAAAAAGAACATACTATTTCATACAGAGAGATGAGGCCGGGATGACATTTTTCTTCAGATAAACGCAGCCTCTCCCTTAGCTCACAAATTCACACCAGCACTTGGACGGCAGGTTCCTGTGGTTTCACTTGGTTTAAATATTGTTGTCTTTGTGTTTCAACTGTCTAC
Source organism: Hypsolebias antenori (assembly GCA_031762315.1). Classification (NCBI taxonomy): domain Eukaryota; kingdom Metazoa; phylum Chordata; class Actinopteri; order Cyprinodontiformes; family Rivulidae; genus Hypsolebias; species Hypsolebias antenori. The sequence continues at coordinate 17,829,638 of JARVGS010000760.1, read as the reverse complement.
GAGGTAAATAGAACAAGCTGGGAGTAATTCAGTAATATCTTTGTACCTGGAAAGGATGCAAAACAGAGTTGTAGCAGACAGAAATATAGTCCCCCATTTTTCCTAATATTTTCCATTTTTCCTATATTTAAAAGCTTTAGTGTTAAATATATAATTTAACTCTACCACTATGCAAATTTCACCCTTACTGTAATAAGGAAAACAAATAACGTTGAATGAAAATGAAACATTAAAATGCATTTCTTTTTTTTAACTGTTATGGTAAATGAACTTACTCAGCATCAAATGATGAGTTGTCTTGACAGCTGTGGGCAGATGTGTTGCTCTGTAATTAAGTTAAATAAAAAGCCTAAAAATGTCACGGCCTAGTTGATCTGATTCTTTAGCATGTTGTGACAAAAAAAAAAAAGCTTTTGTAACAGTTTGTGTTTAATTTTCTAAGAGAATGAAATGTCACTAAATTATTGGATATTATAAATGAATTCCTCCTTTAAAAAAAATCACAAAACCTTCAATAAATTAAACATTTAGGTGATTTTATTGTTTTCTATGTCAAGTTGTTTTTTTTCACACTGAATGAAGATGTGTGAGGGTAAATTTGGTTTATCCTTTATTAGGGGCAATGACCTTCATCTGATCGGGATTCCAGTTTATTAATAGAGATGCAGATGTGACCAAAAAACAAGCAAACTAATCTTTGTTCTGATTGGATTTGTACTGTACATCCCCCCCACCGCCCCCCCAAAATGGATTCCCAGATAAATAAAAAAAAGGAATGTGAGTAAGCAGATTTTTTTATTTAAATTATTAACAGCTCAGCTTTTCTCACTGAATAAAATATACATATTTTATCAGATAAATAACACTAATCTTGAAGTTTATTCTAGTGCATTTTAAACAAGGTCATTTTGATGCGTTTTAGCTGACATTTGTCTTTAGTTAACCTCAGATGATCAGATGTTTGGCTCATAATTCAAGCACGTGCGAGGGAAAACATTCGAAAGCGTCAGCGTGGAGCTGTGAGCCGAAGAGAGGAAAAAAAAAAAAATTGGTTTTAGGAAAATATACATGGGCAGAAATGACAAAGTCAAAAATGTAATCTTTTAAACATTTAGTTACTGATTATAATTGCAGAACACTTTTGGAGCATATGCTCCCTCGCAGCAGATAGAACAGGCAGTTTAATGTGAGCTGCAGGTGCACATGTGTCGAACCCTGCACTGAAAAGAGATGCCCTTGACAATGACTCAGCCTTTATTAAGGCTCTCTGTCATTATTTAATTTAACCTACTTATGCTCTTGCTACACCAGAAACCAACACAGTAAAAAAAAATATAAACCTTGTAATTTGTGTGTGCTCGTAAATCCTGTGATTGGACAAAGGGCAATTTAACAATTAAAACAAAAATCTTTTTTTTTTTTTTTAACGTTCCCTGCATAAACAGTTTACTCGTTGAATGTAGGTAACTTGAACATTTTAATCATTCTTTCTTGTAGAGGAAGTTCTTTCATTTGCTGCCTCCAGGGAGGTCAGAGTGAGAGGTTAACGATAAAATGACACACATGGGAGCCACTCAGGTTGCAGCGTCTTGCTCAAGGACACTACAGCGAGGAAAACTCTTTACCGTCATGGGGAAACTCGACCCTTTACACACTCTCAAATTTAAATAATTTGTAAAACAATGCAAACTTTACTAAATATTTTAACAATATATAGAAGTAAGTAAAACAAAAGACTTTATTTGATCAAACTGTGTCTGTTTGACACCAGTTTGACCACTGCCGGACTTAATACGAGTCATTTAGAAAACTTTTTTTTTAAAGCATTCTCAATCTCATATTTTTTCCTTCTTGCACTTGCGAGCAATAATTACGTTTTAAGTCCTTTCGTATGCCGTTAAGATGGACTTTGACCTAACTGTCAGCACCTCCATTCCCCCTCAAGCCGTTTCACACATACATGCACATGTGCACAAACACTGCTGGCTCTTTGGCTCTCACCATTTCACTGTTCTGCATGTCCAGCTCAGCACAGCTGGAAATAAAAACAGCATCAGAGATGGCACAACGTTAAGAGTCCACTTGTGTTTTTACCTTTAAAGATTTCCATTTGGCTTCTTTGTTGTTGCTTTTTGGCTATTATGAATGACTGGTGAAAACAGGATCCTGTATAAACATTCAAATCATTTTATTGACTTCTAAAATTGTGACAACTTGTGACAGCAGTATGTAATGTGAAGAACTGTATTTACTCTATTATTTTTGATTGGTTATTTATATATACAGGTAGTCCTCGACTTAAGGCGCCCTCGACTTACAGCAACTCGGACTTAAGAACGGGTGTGCTAACAT
>JARVGS010000760.1:17531329-17548326 GCA_031762315.1 Hypsolebias antenori | reverse complement strand
GTGCATGTGTGTGTGTATGTGTGTTTGCGTGTGTGTCCTCCATGCCCCTGTATTGTTCCCCACATTCTTTTTCTTCACAAAAAGTCATGGCCTGACAAGGTGCTGTGCTCTGTAAAAATTATGCCTTGTTTATACGTATTTATTTCCCCTTGACAGTTTAATTATTTCTGGCCCCAATGGAGGGAACTACATAAAAAACTCCCCATGTTCATACAGATTCTAATTAGGAATGCTAGGAAATTAAAACAGAGTTGTTTCGAAATGCTGTCATTTTTCCAGGACCACGTCCTGGAATTATGTCTCAATCAGCACAAGCGGAAATAATTACTTGTATACCTTCTAACTGCCAACATTTACCAAATGGCAAAGCAATTTACAGCCATCATGGCCTGAGAAGCAATCATTGGGCCAACTATAAATTCACAGGCCGACGGTTTGGAGAGCAAGATTGGAAGGAAGTGTTATAGTGGAGAATTAGAGAGCGAGACAGACAAAGAGGAAGGGGTGCGTCTTTCTACCTATATTACCCCTCAGTGTTTCCTCTGTTTAGTCTTCTGTTCATTTTTTAATCCACTTTTCATCTCTGCTTACCAACCATTGTCACTGTTTTGCTTGTTTTGCTTTAATTTTCCAGACCTTCTCACTTATCTTGGCATGTTCCAGCTTATTTTACTTTAAAACTTTTATACAGAGAATCTTTCTTCTCCCCCCCCCCACTCCCTCACCCACACACACACTCACACACGTGTGCACACACACCACTCAAGAGGAAGCAACGATTAAGTGATTATTTTCACACACACCATTAAACATACTCATTGCCAGCAAAGACATAGACAAAAGCCCAGATGAAAACATACATGAGCAGAGACACTTAAATGGTGCACACATTGGACTTAAAGTAATTACTTGCACACGTCATTAGACACAGACATAGATGAAGTGGAGTGTGTTTATGGTTTGTGTATCTTTACTGTGAAGTACCATAGCCCATACTCCATGGTGCAATATCTACTTTGTCAAATCAACAAACTTTCACCATTTTACCCAACAATTAGTAGTTCTTTGCACTTAGAATATATGCAAACAAATCAAACATGTATGATCAATAAAACCCAATGAAACAAATGGTATGAAATACTTTATGGGATATTTCAATGAATGAAGGCAACATTACCAACAAAACTGTTCAAACAGGGTCCAGTTCAAGACACTTTAATATTATAATTTATTTTTCACATAACTGCTTTATCCTGTTCATGGTTAATCAAGCCTGAGCATGTCTCAGCTGTCAACAGATGAGCAGCTGTGTACTTTCAGTACTGTGTGTCAGATCCAGAGTGCTCTAAAGACCAAGTACCCCGGAAAAGCACAGTGAAAACATGCAAACCTATACAGGCCTGCACAAAGATAGGGACCTCCTTTCTGTGATGCAACAGCCCTAACCACCAATACATCACCAAGTAGATCAAGTTCAATAGTGGCATTTATTTATTGGCAACTAGTTAAACGTTGCTCAAAGAGAGAATAAAAATGATAAATTCTAGATTATTTTTTAATTATTGTGCCTTATTGGTGTACAAACCTTACTCATGTGTTATCACCATTCTCTCTTCCTTTAGTTATCACCCAAACCAAGGTGTTTCTTTGCAACATTCTCAAGTACACAACAAGCTGAGATTATGGATAACAACATCAGCTGTGGTGAAAATGATCTGCTGCACACGCACAGCCTACCCACCAACTTGACATGGGTCTTCACCGTGTTAGGGCTCTAAATATTTTAAAGTTTACTCCTGAATATGATCAATGATCGCCTTACCTCAAATAAGAAACATGCAATAATAACTCTCTTTAAGCTTTCTGCTGCTTATGATATTCTCAAACCATCATCACTTTTATAACTGATCCCAGAACTTCATGTGTTTTGACACTGACCTGCTCTCCATTCCTCAGATCAGACTGGAAACCTTTGGTAACAGAACTTAAGGTCTTGCAGGACAAACCCTTTAACAGTTGTTTTGAGAAAAGAAATGTGCAACACTTTGTCCCTGGATAGTCGAAACTGCCTGTTAAATATCACTTATTAATCAACGCCTAAAGTCTAACTTGACTTTTTCTACTCATAAAACTCAATAAATACTCAACATTTTTGCAGCGTATTTCAACAGAGTTTTTGGGGAAATTGTTACAAACTAGTTGTTTAAACTTGCAATTGATATAAATTTTGTTTTGTTGTACTTGAACAGTTCTGTGGGTTTACCTTTCCTCTGAAGTCTTTACTCCATTTCTTTGTTGCTGTTTTATCGTTTCTCCCTTGTCATCTATTCTGTACACACACTGTCTCCACCGTCTTTATTAGTAGTGGAATTATTCACTTGGCTTGCACCTCAGTCTGAATAAATTGAGCATTGTTGTGTTGGAAAGGGGCTTTTTGGCAGGCATTCATTTGTGTCAGAGTGTACACATGTGTCATGAGTGTTGTTAACAAAAAGACTTCATTGAGATGCAACTAATCCCAATGGAATATCCCACTCATGTTCTGTTTGAGAGTGGCATAATTAAAAGTCACTTTTCAATACAAAACACTGCTTCTTACTGACTCACGAGCAGCAGATAATGTGCACACACACACACTCACATACACACACATGCACGTGTGCACTCACTCACATGCGCGCACACACACACACACTCACACACACACAAATGCTCTGCTTTCCTAGCTAGACAAAGCACACCATGTATATAATTACATTCCGGATCTAATTTATCCCAGAGAACATGTGAGAACCTGGGGATGAGAAGCTGTACAGAAGAGTGATGGAAGTAGCTGTCAAATCTGGCAAGATTTTCAGGTTAAGAAAGTAATAATAGAGCTGTAATAAAATATTTTGTAGAAGTATTGCGGGACAGCTCCTGTAGTTGTTTACCTGCCATTCATCTCCCTTCTTTATATCTGACCACTTGAGTTCATGTATAAAAAGTCCTTTTTTTAAATTATTTCCTTATTTTTCCTCATTGAAGGTAGCTTGATGGGCAGTGCTGTGGTCTTGTAATCCTGAGGTTGCCAGTTTGAACCCAGGTTGTGTCAGGAAGGGCATCTGGCGTAAAACACGTGCCAAATCTTTCATGCGAGTTTGCTCTCTGTGGCAACCCTTGAAGAAGGGAGCAGCCGAAAAAAAAAACTTACTTAAGATATGTTACACACCATTGATCCTGACATTATTACTCTGGTGACATTATTTGCATGAACGCCCCCACAAGCTCTCTGCAGATTTTGGATGCTGCCTACCATGGTGTGCTAAGATTCATAACTGACTGTAACTACCGTACCCATCACTGCACCCTGTATTCACTGGTTAACTGGACAACATTAACTTCATGCAGACTCTCCCACTGGTACATTTTCATCTTTAAATCACTTATTGGTCTGTTGCCTTCATACATCTCCTACATGTCACTGCATGAGTGCAGCTACAGCGTGCACTCCCAGGACATTATTACATGCAGTGTTCCCTCAGTGCGGACTGAACTTGGAAAAGGGGCCTTCTCCTACTCTGCTTCTGTTTCCTGGAATATCTTGCAAAAAGATCTGAGGCTCTCGACCTTGACCTCTCTAAGTGGCTTCAAACATCTGCCAAGTTCTTGGGAAAAACCAATGCAGATGTTCCTGTTTTTAGTTTTCTACACCACCTTATAATCCAGCTGTTTTTTTTTTTTTTTTTTTTTTTTTTTTAAGTTTATTTTAAATAACATTTTATTTTCACTTGTTAAAAAAATTAATTTGTATGCAGCCTTCATGATTGCCTATTATTGTCTTTGTTGTCCACTGTTGTCATCACTCTTTGTTAAAATCAGGTCTCTCTTGTAAACGAGTCAGAGGCTCAATGGGATTAACCTGTATAAATAAAGGTTGAATGAATGAATGATCCTAATAGTGAGACAATCCATGTTTTCATTTGATAGAATGGAATAGTGTGTCTTGTCAGGTGATGAGTTTAAATGTGAGTTAGATCAGGTCTCACTTGGACTGAGAGGATGGGCAAATTCAGTTCTCACATTATTTGCCAAAGGGATGAGATATCAGCATTGACTTAATGGAATGTGATGATGTGCATGCACAGACCCACTGACACACATTTACAATGTTGACATTTATCATGTCTGCCCTGTCTGTCCACGTTTGATGAGGTTACACCTCAGCTGAGTCCAAAGCCTTCCCCCTTTACCTGTCCGTATTTGATGGGGTCACACCTTTCAGTCTATGATGAGGGGCAGTCCAGCCAACCTTCAATCCACCCACTGACAAGATTGTGACCAGGTATGACCTGGTGTATGTTTGTGTGTCTGTGTTTGACTGATTTTATAAGTCGGGAGGGGTGATGATTTTTCCCCCATCTTCCATGCAGTAAATTTGATTTGAATTGGATATAATAACAGTAAAATCTATAAGTAAAATGTCAAAGAACATACTTTCCCCAGTAAAATTCTGGTTGGTGTTACCATGTGTGCAAATGTAATCCAGTCAAATACTTCAGTAAACCCTTATAAAAAGTTTTTAATAGGCTAATTGTCCCATTTTATATATAGTAAAGTCACCTTCTCTGTATAAGTCTTTGTCGCTCACTTTTTCTCATCTAATTATAAACCTCACTGTATACTATCTGTTTAAACACAAAGCTCTCTTACACACACATATACACACATGCACTCTGCATGGACTCTGTGTGGAAAAGCAGAATGAATGCCTCTGTTTCTGAGAAATCACAAGGTTTGCAAGCACATGTATCTAAGCTTTGTGTGTGATGATTACTGAAACAAAATGCAAACCACCATAAAAGTCCTGCCAACCACACTGTGACAAAATGTGTGTGTGCGTGTGTGTTTGTGTTAACCCTTCATGTATCCTGCCTCAAAGGTTACTCAAACAGAGTTTTGGTGACAGGCTCCAGAAAGCCCTCTAAACGCAGCAGCTTTTCCAAGCAGCTGGTGCGCTCTCCTTGCCCTCACCATCTATTTCCTCCCTGGTGGTGCCTTGATACACACGCTGCTTTATACCAGGTTTTAAAGAAACCTACTAGATCATTAAGAGTTATGGAGGTGTGTCTATGTAGGTTTTAGGCTGAAGTGTTCTTTTGAAAAAGAATAAAACAACAACATGTTCTTACATGTTTTGTTTGTGCTTGGTTTAGTGTGTGTATTTGCATACAGATATTTGCGACCACATGTTTGAAACCAGGCGGCACGGTGGCGCAGTTGGTAGAGCTGCTGCCTCTCTGCAAGAAGGTCACCGGTTCGAATTCTGGGCCATTCTGGGAGGAGTTTGCTTGTTCTCTTCGTGCATGCATGGGTTTTCGTCGGGTATTCCAGTTTCCTCCCACAGACCAAAAACATGCATGTTAGGCTGATTGGTAACTTTAAATTGTCCCTAGGTGTGAGTGAGGGAGTGAATGGTGGTTTGTCTTGTTTGTCTCTATGTGTCCCTGTGATAGACTCACGACCTGTCCAGGGTGTCCCCAACCTCTTCTACAGTGACTGCTGGACATGGGTACAAGTGACCCCCATGACCTGAAAAGGAAGAAATGGGTAAAAGGGATGGATGGATGGATGGATGGATGGATGGATGGATGGATGGATCTGAAAGTAAATCCAAACAAACTAAGTTGATGCTGCACTAGCGAGGTTATTTCTGCACTGAGGGGTTGGAGCTACGTTTACTTTCAGACTGATAGTGTGACTTAGTTCAGGTAAATTATTTATTCCAGCACTCAGATTCATAATGATTTAATTCAAATCCACGGAACGAAATGCTGTTTCATTATCGAGAGAACAATAAACAGAGAGATTAATAAGAAACATTTTCCAGGGGTATCTACAAAGTAGATTAATATTAAAAATGTTTATCTCCCCATTTAGAATTTGGCCTCAGTTCTCCCATGTGACAAGTTTCTCATCTCCACACTAACAAGGTACGATTACAAGTGAGGGCTGACCAGAAGCTCTTTGGTCATGCTAGCTCCACAGCTTCAGTCCTCAGGCAGCCTTTTGCATGTCTCCGTGTTGCCTTAAGCCGATGCGTGATGGACTAAACCACTGTTAGGCTGATGAAGGTGGAGGACATAGTTTTGAAAGGCATAAAAGCATAGTTTTACCTATACAAATGGTGTTTGGTGTACAAATGTTTGCTGCTATTTTATATTGATTAAAAGTATAGTTTCCGCAAATATTTTTTGGGAGAACGACTTCAGTTTTTCCAAAACTGGTGGTGTCTGACCTCACCCAACCCCCAGGATTTCTGCCTACGATCAAGTCTTGATGCTTGTAAGCTAGTCATCTTGGTTTTAGTAATGACTTCATAAAAATGCATTTTCTGCCTTAAAAAAAACTGACATTTTTTAACAGTGACATTATAAATGAATATCTATCTAAACTCAATTTACATCGACTCAATCTGAGACGCATCATGAAAATATAGCTTCAACGTTAAAAAGACATACTAAAAAATTACACTCACACTGACTGATGTTACCTATTAACTCTTTCACTACAGTGCATTGTTGGTTTGTTGGAGGACAGAAGAGATATGTCTAAAATTTTCAAACGCATGCTGAAAAAATATCAGCCTAAACATTTCCTGTGTATGTAAGTAGAGTTTGTTCAGGTTTTTATAGACAATGATCAGTATTTTTCTAATAATTTTGATAAATAAAACACACTCAAACGCCAACACTCAGGCAGTGTTGCCAGATAGTTGAGATTTTCCATCCCAAAAATCTGTTAAAAACTGTCACATCACACAAAAATCCGCCCAATCAATATATTGTTACAGTATATTTACTGTTTGAACATGAACTCACATCAGTACAAGCCAAGGTGATTTAATAATATGTGGCAAAATGCAACAATCCAACAAAAATCTTCCCAGAGTTCCCAGCAAAATCAGAATGAAAACTGCCCAATCTGGCAACACTGCACTCAGGAGTCTTTTAAAGTCAGTCTGTGCTGGAGTTGGCTTCAGCTGACCAGAGTCCATAGCTCCCTCTGTTGGCTTGTAGTGAAGTGCACTTTGTAGCTTCCTGTATCCTCTCCCTCTTTCCTTTCATCAGGAAAAGCCAAGTTAAGGTTTCAGGATTTTGTAAATTTCCACAGCTGTGATGTTCACTTTGACCTAGAAAACAGCTGCACCACAAAATAATTATTTTTCCCTATAAATCACATATTTAAGCTAAATGAAATCAGCAATTTCAGCATAATTATCATTAATTTTAGATAAATGCTACTTAATGACACTCTGTTGACACTTTGTCTGCAGTTGTGCCGTTTGTATCTAACTGCCCCGTGTTTCAGTGCATCAGCTGTTCAAGCGATCACCTCGTGAATTTACGCAAAGCTGTGTTCACCAGCAGACACACAGTATGCTCGCACGCGCACGTACATTGCTGGGAGTGAACTTGCTCTGGCCTATTGAGTCGTGTGATTGATGTGAGTGAGAGTTGCAATAGATAATTCTTCCATAGATGTCAACAGGCTGCCGCCACAGGGTCAAAACAGACAACCCACGCACACTCGTGCACACACTCACAGATAAAAAGAGAACAGAGAGATGTCAGCAGTGACACGGAGTAGCTTTCACACACAAACTGAAATCTACAAGGGAAGTGAGGAAACTCAATTACACACATAATTATTGATTATGGCACACTTTGACTAGGTCACAAATTTTTATTTTATTTTATTTGGTGCGTATCCACAAAGCTGTATGGAAAAATGTTAAAAAATTACTGGTAGAAATCCATAAAACAGTTCACACAGGTAATTTTTTGTTTTGTCACTGTTCTGGTTTTTGGTTTAAGATGAAGCTGGCTTGTCCATTTACAAGCAGGAAGTGGCCTAAAGGGGTCACTGTCAACATACACTGATTCAGAGACAATCAATAGTCATGGAGGGGTGGGGGTCAAACAGGGAAAAAAGCAGTAAAGCATACAGATAGTCAGGGTAAATATTGTTTTAGTGTTTAAATATAATCAGAGAAACTAGCAAAATAGCACATTATAACCGATGGATGTTAAGTGTGTGTGGCTTGTTAAAGCATACAGTTACATTTGTGATTGTGTGTGTGTTAGAATCATAATTTGTCACCAGTGAAGCATAATTTTCATAAAGGGAACATTACAGAGACATTTGCAGAGTGAGTCTTGCCTCAAATATTGTTGTTTTTAATGCACTGCAGCTTGAATTACTTAACATCACTTTCAAGTGCAGACATTTCAATTAAAAATTGCATTTTTAAATTGTAAACGTACCAGAGAAACTACACACTCCAGCAGAACAGTTTGTGAAATATCCATTAGTGAACTTGAATGTGTGTATACCAGAGTTATTTGTTTTGTTTGTTGTCACGTTCTAAAATCTTCCAATCAGTGTAGATATGCTCACCCCCAGCATTCAGTTTAGTTTTCAAGTATCATTTTAAAGTAATGTAGTACAAAAGACTGACGTATTTTCAATATACGTATTTTGTTAAGTAAAACAAGTTTAGTATTTTTCGTTTTTATTCTTTCTTTGCAGACACGAAAATGATAGATGTGTATTTGTGTGTTTGAGGTGCACATGTGCATTAGAGACAGAGGTTTCGGGAAAAGATTTGTTTGCCCAGTGGTGGCGGCAGCATTGATTCACACTCATCTTTGTCGATGCTTATAAGCCTCTGGATACATCATAACTCTGTGTGTGTGCGCATGTGTGTGTGTGTGTGTCCCACACATCATCTGTGCATACATGTGCTTGAATTCATATTTTCTTTGTCCTCATGGCAAAGGATAATTCTAAAGTGTGTGTGTATGCTGTGTGTGTGTGTGTGTGTGTGTGCACACAAACTCTGCATACATGTGTGCAGGCTTTCAGGTCTATGTCCTCCAATTTGCTCCTAAAATGCCTTTTTTTATTTTAAATACTGTAATGCAATAGTCTTAGTCAAACTGTGGGTAAGATTCACAAGTTATCTGAATTTATGTTTGCTTTGGTCCAGCTACTTTTTCAGGTCAGGAAAAATAAGAATTTTACTAGATAATAAGCTAAATTGTTGCAAATAAATAACAAAATTTTGTGGAATAAGCTAGATAGAAAAAGCTGTTGTTGTTGCACATGCACACACACACGCACACATCAAAGTAGAGATTGGTTTCAGGAAATGTTTTACTATCTGTTCCTTTCCAAATGTGCTAATTACAACCATTTTCTTTCATCTCTTCACCCCCACCCCCCTCTCACCACCACCCTACTGATTTATTTTTTTTCTCAGTATCTTTCTCCGTGCCGTCGTTCCTGCATCCTTCTGTGTCTGGGTACCAGAGTCCTGGAAAGTTAAACAGAAACTAGTCGAACATTAGAAAGGAAGACGGGGAGGAGAGGGGTGAGTGCACCTCTGTGGCAAAACCAATCCATCCTTCGCTCTTGTTTTGCGTTCTCTTTTCTCTAATCGTTCAGCCTCTCGCTCTAACACTGAGAACCTGTGAAAAGGTTCTCCTGGAGGTTTAGTCTCCATGCATGCCGGTGTGTTTGAAAAATACCGGGAGCAAACAGCCTGCTGGTGAGGAGATGAAGGGGAGCTTGACAAAACAGCAAGCAGCAGGGAAAACCTTGTCCCAATCATGCCCAAATCATTCCACAACAAAGGACAAGCGCTCTGGAATTGCCATAATCTCGTACTTTACCGCTGAGCTGTGATGGGCTCTGCTGCGCTCTGCCTGTCTATGTACGTTTGCAGTGTGACATGTTATTCAAGCTCCGGGTGCAGGGTCAAGCTCGCTCTTGTTTCTTTGATCTAGCAATTCTCTGGATTTGATTAGGTCAATTTTGTGCTCTGCATCCGAGCAGGCGCAAGAATCCCCGTTTTCTACTGGAAAGATGCTTCAGTGCATGGTGCGCTTGCACAAACGCCCGTCCTTTAAAACTTTCTGACGCATGTTCGGGAAAATAACAGAACTGTGTTCATTGTTGTTCTCGTTGAACGGTTCTTTTGTAACAAAAGTATGTTTAATGGTGTGGTTAGACACATAATTAGTGTAATAGAAACTTAAGGAAAAGCCTTGGGACAAAAGTTAAAAAGATGAAGCAATAAATTAAAAAAAGCATGAAAGAGTGCTGGAATTTTTGCTTTAAACCTTTTCCCTCACCTGTCTCTTTCTTCTCCTGGCTTCCTTTTTTTTTTTCCTTCCTCCCTCCTCTCTCTCCTCCTCTCTGCTCTTTGTCTGATCCCTCCTTCTCCACCTGCTACTCTCCCTCTCTCTTGCTCTCCCTTCGTTTTCTTTTCTCCACCCTTTTCTCCACCCATCCCTGCAGCCATTGGTCAGCTGTCCACCAATCACAGCCAAACCGGGACCTGAGGGACAGCATATGCAAAATCCTGCTTAATATTCATGAGCAGCTATCGGGGCTTTAAGTCGTTGATTAGGACAGCAGCACAGCTTTCTGTCCCAACTGCACTGCTGGCTGGCTGTGTGTGTGTGTCTATAGCCCCGCTCTCCCTGGCTGTCACATACACACCACACACACACACACGTGCTCCCTTCATGTCTACACACACTCGCAGAGCCGATCAGAGCAGGCAGCGCAGAACCTCCTAATTGTATTGCTCCCTCCAAGTGCAAGGAAGGACTAAGAGAGTGAGGAAGACAGGAGAAAGAAGAGGAGGGGGAAAGAGGAAACATATTTAAACTTTGATTTTTTTTTTTTAATTCTTTTTCCTGTTTTGTTGCTGTTTCCACGAAGGAGGGTGACGCGACAATGACCCGGTACCGCTGATGGAGTCGGTAGGACACCCGTTATCCGAGTGTTTTTTAACGCACTCTGAACAAGAGTAGGTAAATTTTACCTTTTTACTTTTACCTTCTGAATCTGTCCATCAACTTGACATTGCCATTGTCTTCCACTGTGAGTGATACATGTGAGGAGGTGAATGTGTTGGTATGCAGCGAAGGTGGCCGGCACCGTGTCAAGGTTGTTTTCTGCTGTCAGGTGGCACGGGATCAGAGTCGGTGTGCTGGTGTTTGTGTGAAGGTCCATCTGTGGTTGCAGTGTCCAGACAGCAGCTCTCACTCTAGACAGAGAACAATGTCTGTCCCTCCACCTTGAAGTAAGAGGAACACACCTGTACTGTCACGCGAATGCTCAAACTCAGTCTCGCCTTCACTTCCCCCCCCCCCCCGTTTTCAAAGTATTGCTTTACTTTCAGTCAGGCTGATCTGAGGACAACTCAGTTTGGGCTTGTGCTCTCGCAGGTTTAAGTGCAGGTTCGTCCGAGCAGAAAATCAGAGAGGTAACGGGGGCACTGAGGTTACAGGAATAACGTGGAGGGATGGGAGAAGAACGGCCCATAAGAACTGGGGGAGGAGGACGAGGGGGGAAAGCTGCACGCTTAAATGCCAAAGGAGGTTGAATTTCAGACGGGCCGCTCAGCGTGTGGCCCCTGCTCAGGAATCAGAGATAGTTACACACACACACTGGCACGAGCTGCTCTTTTCGCCAACACTTTGCTCTTTTGGGTGCATGTGAAGGAATGTTCAAAATGCAGACGAATTGACCGGGTCAGCAGGATACAGCTTTTCTGCATTCTTCTGCACATATGTTGGACAATACAAATTTTACACTGCTTAACAGTTTGACTTTTATCCCTTCACACTATTAAAACATTAGTTTATTAATATTGGTATGCTGACATCTGAGGGCAACGAGTGAAAAATCATTTCCTCTGCAGTTTTTTTTTTTTTTTTTTTGTGTTCAACAATAATTTATTTGAAAAGAAATCCTTTGGATCAAGTTTAATGGGGCAAAGGTCTTACAGTAAATGAATGAAAGTCAATTACAGCAAGTATGTTCACAGCAGACAGTCTGACTAAAGGACATGAAAGGACAAAAATCAAAGCAGAGGTTGATACTGAAGTGATTTCCAAGCATCAAAATCTTCACGTTTTCACAGAAACCGAACCGTTGTTGTGTGCTGTGAACCTGTTTCATCTTAGTGTGCTTTGACCTACACAGCACTTCGAAACAGTTTGAAAAGTGGAGCAGAGACCAGCTAAATCTAAATAAAATCTTTGTTTTTAGATAAAGCATTTTTGAACTTGTAAAGTTTTATTTTTAACAAGTAAAAGAAATGTGCAAATATCTGAAAAGTCACCTCTTTTAAGATGGCTTTCGTAGCCGTTTTATTATAACGCCTCCTGGTTTGTGTGCTTCCGTTTCAAGTCGAAAGCCAGATCAGGACATGTCACAGGACCATGCAGGTTTAGATTTTTCAATTTCAAAACGATGCGTTTCAAGGTTTAAGGATCCGCACAAGTAAAAACGGAAAAGTTTGATCATTCTTTTTGGACAAGAGAAGTTTATTATTTAATCAGAACATATTTTGTTTACAGCCAAATGGTTGTCAAGTTTGAAAGGTGTATCAAAGATAGTGCACAAAAACAAAAATGCACTTTGATGTGCAACAAAAAAAAAAAAAAGAGAACAGCAGCGTAATGCATCTTTTGAAGCAGTGTGTGTTTTCAGAGTGTATCTACACCTTTACTACGCGTTCTTTAGTAAACCCTCTGGTCCAGCCACCCGTCTGTCCGCTCCTTCATCCTCCCATCCATCCATCTGTCCTCCGTTTTCTTTTCCCTGCTTTGCTTCCTTTGCTTTGAGGCGCAGCTTTTCTAATTAAAATATTAAGGATAATGATGATCATACTGAAGATAATAATAACAAGTACCGCTTAAGCAGTTAACATAATTGTATTCCCCTCATGTCACCATACACATACAATTTGCATATCATTATTATATATTTCCTACAGTGACTTTAGTGAATTTGATGTGTTTTTGTCAGTGGGTGTGTGAGTTGCGTGGACCTGTGGTGACAATTGCACAGCGGCCGTCAGATTATTTAGACGAAGGTTTGCACCAGATTGTGGAGAAAAGTGTGACAGAGCGGTGATTTTCGTCCAGGATCCTTTTCAAAAATATTTATTTTTATTATTTTAAAATGAATTAACAAGTATTTGCAATTGTCTGCATATACATCTCTTTTTTTTTTTTTTTTTGGTGGCACTTTTCAAAGCCCAGGTGAAAATTAATTTAGTGCATTTAAAACTACAATATGTCAACACTGGCAACAGTTTTGCCTACCTTTTTAAAAAAAATGTGTTATTACAGGGTTAACCAAAATTTGAAGATTTGTTTATTCATAAGCCACTCACATTCATAAGATCAATGTTTTCCACATGTAACTTATCAAACCTAACTCTTAACTGCTCCAACAATTCATTCTTTAAGAAAAAAATTGCATAAATCTTTAATAATAAGTTTGAAATGTTTTAATTTTGCTGACAAACATAATCAAACTTGAAGGCCAACTGTTCAACAGCAATCGCCAAGATAATATTTTAACTGAAAACATTTTTTGAAAGAATATCGCACAAAAAGACGGGACGACATTTAGTTTTTTTTTATCAATCTGTTTAACAGCTTTGTTTTTTTTTTTAAGGTATTCTTTTCACAGGCCATGAGGATAAAAAGAAGCAGCAGAGGCAGAGAGGTGAGGCTGACTGGAGGGAGGGACAGTGAGGGGGAGGGGGGGTACCAAAGAGAGATTGCGTAAATTAAAATCCTTTTAATCTCCTTATAAAATCATTTACTTAATTCATCTGTCAAAGCATGTCAATATGTGCCGTGGTGATTTGCTGGCTGTGTGTGTGTGTTTGTGTGTGTGTGTGCTCGCACATTTGCATCTGTTTGCCGTCATGCGTAGGTTTGTGCCTGCCTGTCCACGTTTTGCGTGACCTATTGATAGCCAGGATGAGGAAGTGTTGTTCTTCTTGTTGTGTGTCTCCCTGTCTGTCTGTCTGTCTGTCTGTCTGTCGGTCTGTCCCAGTGGAATTAATTGTCTGTCAGTTTTTCCATCATATAGACCTTCACACACACAAAGATTCACGTTCATACTTACGACGAGCTCTTTCTCTCTCGTGCAGAGTCCAGGCGTTCCAGCGGTAAATTTGTCCTGTAAAGAGAAAGATGCAATGAGAGAGAGAGAGAGAGAGAGAGAGCAGGAGGTGCGAAGGGAAGGGGAGGGCTGGTTTGCTTTTGTCTGACACCAGCACTCAGGAGGTCCGTCAGACACGCACATGTATGCATGACCGCACACGTGTGCACGGAGACAAAAACTCTTGCGCACGCAGAGCTGAAAGCACACGTTTTGCAGGTTCGCGCTGATAAAAAAACCTAACCAAACGAGTAAACTCAAAGAGTTAAAGACTTTAAAATGAATATGTGTTCGACACACGTCGTCTCAGGAAACTTCAACGACGCAACACAGAAAAGAAAAAGATGGAGGCTGATGATGTTTTTTTTTTTCCTGATTTATAACCAGGCCATTGTTGATCTGAGCATGTGAGAGTGTGTCACGGGTCATCGCCGGCCTTTATGTGCTGAAAGAGCAGTAAGAGAGACTTTACCAGCTGTGACACACACACACACACACACACACAGACAGACACATTATTACATTCACTGCAATTAGCCATCACGCACACTGAATGTGAAGCTGTGTGTGTGTGTGAGAGAGAGAGCATGTGATTGAATGCCAAAGTACTGATTGAAAGGAGAGCAGAAGCGTGATATATGGTAAGAGGCAACGCTACTCATCTCCCCCTTACACACACGCACGCACACACACTCCTTTTCTCCGCTGTGCTCATCCGCTCGTTCCCCATATTCCATCATCCGTACATCACTGTCATCCATACATCAAAATGTACATTCAATTATTATTGCCATTATCGTGATCTATCAAATCGTTTACGCTCCCTTACTGCACAGATGCTGCTGACTTTTGCTTCATTCAAGAGAAAAGCGGCAGCATCTCTTCTCTGGATTACTCTGGAACAGGAAGAGATGCAGATCTACACCCCTTCCGATTCAGGCCGTCAGCATCTGCAGTCTTTTTCAACACTTTTAATTTGGAGTCCCAACTTTTAATAAACTGTTTATGTTTTAATCTCTGCAGTTCAACTGGATGAAGTATCGAGCAGCACTTTACATCGGTGGACCACTGTTTGTGTGTGTGTGTAGGTGGGTGGTGGTATCATGGTGTGTTCAGGGCTTCTACAGCTCCTTCTCTGCTAATAGAAGGAGGCAGCGAAGACTCGGCCACAATAGAAAAGATTTAGATGGAGAGGTGGTATGTGTGTGTGTGTAAATGTGTGTGTATGAGCACGGAGGGCATCGAGAGAATAGTGCACGCTCGAATGTCTTGTCTGTCTTTTGCACTTTTTCCTTTTTGCAGCGTCCGTGGGGAGAGCCTATAGATTGGCTGCTTGGGTAGTTTTCTTCCTTTGCGCGCTCGGGCCAAAAGCATGATTGAATTGTCGTTGTTTCGACGTGGTGTAAAGGGTTCAAAAAGGCACGGGAAAGAAAGAATGGTGCAGTGGAACAGGAAAGGGAATGCCACCAAGTGAGGAAATGAATAATAAAGAAAAGAATGAATGACCATGCCGCCTTTCGACTGACAGTGAAATATTCCTCCTCTCATCCTCCCATCATGCTTCATGTGTGTGCCTGATGGGGAGAACGACAGACCAGCCCAAGTCTCTCTTCAGCTTGTAGTTAGACTTTCTCCTTGGCTTCTGCAGCAACATACAGCATTTAATCAGTTTACGAATGCACGTCCGTACACAGCACGAGCATGTTGAGCGTGATGTGCTCTTACTAAATAAATCATAGAGTTAAATGTTCTACAACTAAGGCGCATCTTCTCTGAATGAGTTGATTGTGAGTCTAACAAAAAGGTCTTTAGCGTTACAGCAATATGAGAAGTTGCAGTCCTGTTAGAAAACACTACAACAGTGGGTATAGAACAATTCAGCCTTACTGCTTTAAGCAATTTTAATATTATTAATAATAGTTTTTACTTTCTTCTTATACAGTTCTTCTGGTTTTTATCATCTGTAGTGATAGTGTGAACCTAGCAGGACTGATGGGACATTTCTGACATATAAAAAGCATGGGTGAATGCACATTAATGACAGATCCATTTAATTCTCTTCTATAAAAAGTACATATTTTAATATATTTTAAGGGATTATTAAAAGTATACAGCAATAAAAACAGTTTTCGTCTGGAGGAGGTGCATTCTTACATGGAACTGATCTGCTCTTTTCTTCACCTCTGCCGATAATTCAGTTTTCCTTTATCTCTGTCCTCCCGATTCAACCCCACCTCCACCACACACACACTCACACTCACACACACACACACACACGCACTTTCCTCCTCTCCCTCTCCACACACCCCTCCCTTGTGAAGCTGTCACCTTTCTGCACCCGCTCAGTCCCTATTAAGGCCGACAGCCCATCTGCCGCCTGCCCCGCTAACAGCTCCCGTCGCTAACGCTAACGTGCACACACACACATTCGCACAGACACACTCAGGGTTGCATCCAACCCCACCTGCCCTGATGCATGTGTAGTCACGCGCAGGGCAACAGTCACACACATTTATATATGAATATCCTCATGCACATGATGTTTGTGAGAATTTACAAGTCATTTTAATTGGGGACACATTTTTTTATTGACAGGCCAAAAAACGGACAAGAATCCAGGACTTACGGTCGCTACTTTTTATGCAGACGACAGTGTGTATTTATGCTGAGCATTAGATTTGTTGGCACCTTTGCATGACAACTGTTCAGATCTGTTTTTCTCATAATTCTACGTTCAGTGATAATGCTCTGATCAGCGTTTGTAAAATTAAAGCCAGAATGTGTTTAGAGCTTCATTTCTGCAAATTTAGGATTACACAATGTACATGCGATTGTGCGACATCGCACTGCCCCGACTACAGGGGCAATTAGATAGGGCATTTTGCAGCTCTGTGTGTGAGTGTGTGTGTGTGTGTGTGTGTGGGGGTGTGTGTGTGTGTGTGTGTGTGTGTGTGTGTGTGTGTGTGTGTGTGTGT
>JARVGS010000760.1:17465257-17476242 GCA_031762315.1 Hypsolebias antenori | reverse complement strand
GGAGCCGGTCCCGGTAACCGGCTTTTTCGGTATCCGGCCGGGCCGGTAGAACGGAACTCGGCCGGATACCGAGGTTCGTCTGTATTTTTCTTCAAAACATCAACATGATATGAGAGCACAGGTTTTGAGTTTGTTTTGCCATTTTTTGGTTGACAGTTTTCTATGATGGTGACCCCCATGATGCTTGACCTAGTGATATCACATACACTTCACATCAATATACACACATACTTCACATCAAATAGATTTACAGTAGTCCCTCGCTTATCGCAGGGGTTACGTTCCAAATGCCCCCGTGATGGGTGAAAAACTGCAAGTAGGAACGCCATATTTATTTTAAAATTCAAATACAGTATACTTAAGGCTTTATAAACCTGTCCCAGACTCTTGCAATGTTCTAAACTCTAAAACTTACATAATTTTAAGAATATATGTACTGTACAGTACTGCAAAATTTAACTCACCAGCTCTGCAGACCTACCCTGTAGCGATGAACCCCACCGCCCTGTCCAGGTTGATGTGTGCATGAATAATGGAGCCTCAGGAGGCTTCAGGATTATTTGTTACAGTTCTGTGAGCTTAATAGATAGCGTAGATTTGTGTTGCAAAACTTTCCCTCCATTTTGGCAGAAAGCAGCGGCCAGAAGCACTGTTAGCTTCTGGGTAGTGTAGTTATTTTGACTGGCAAAACAGTGTAGGCTTATTGAAAGAAAACTACAAAATGGTGGTGCCTGTCCCAAGTTTTTTTTTTTTTTTTTGTTAACTTGTTCTTCCATACCATCCCAATCACTTAATATTAAAGTTGACAATCACTGAAAAACAGCAAAAGAGCAAGTCCACAAAAGTTGAACTGCGAAGTAGTGAGGGACTACTGTACAGTATATACAAACATTTAACATCAATCTTTCAACTCTTTGTTACAGTCACTGCATACACGAGTCCCTCAATATACTTATTATTAAAAAGCACAAGTGTTATGAACAGTAATTACAGCCTACAAAATTACGTGGAGTAAATGAGTGCATTTATTGTGAAAGTTTCATAAAACTATAAATGCAACTTCTTGCTTAAGACTTTTTATGATTTATGAAGAAAGAGACTTAAAAGATGCTTCATGGAAACATTTGTTTGCATAAAACCTTTAGGAAATGGATAAAAGAAAACACAAATATTGAAAATTTACACACACCAGCCCATTGCTGTTTTTTTTTCTTATTAGTTTGATTGCATTTGCAAATCAAATCCATTTGTCTTTTAGCTTGAGTGACACAGCCAGCAATCTGAGAGTACAGACTAATCTGCATCAGATATTAACTGTCACACACACGCACAACACGAGGAAGCTCCTTGGACAGTGGCCAGTCTACAAAACACATATATCCTAAAATACACTTCAAAAAGCACACATTAAAAAAAAGGATAAAGAAACGCTTAGTGAATGTGAACACACACAGTAACACAAAGTTTTATATGAATTTAGACACAGTAACAAATAAATCAGTGCACCATCTGAGCCCATCGTCATCGAGATCATTACTAGCAAACAGTCAGCTTTTACTACTTTCAATTTGCTTTTGTACGTGTGTGTGTGTGTGTGTGGTTGTGTAACTGTCTTACAGAGAGAGAGAAATGATATGATGTGATATGATATGCTGGCGGGGCATAAAGATAGATGATCATAATTACGCACAGGCCAAACTCCATTTCAAATCATCATCATCCCATTCTATCTGTTGGAGCACGCGCACACCAAAACACTCACCAGCAGCTCATGCTGGGATTCACCCACCTTCCTACGCACACACTCACATCACACGCCTATGGTATCAATACTGCAAATCTATTGGAAGGAGGGACATGCTTGTCATGGCTTCACATTATTTTCTGGCGGTTCATGCAAAGTTCACCGACAGCCATGAGATGGTTATTCTTTCTCCGCCTCGTTCCTCTCCGTTCCTCCCTTTGCTCTTATCTGCCCTGCATGGTATTCCTTTTTGATTTGTTTTTTTTTTTTATTCCCCTTCTCTTCTTTCTGCTTTTACCTTTCCTATATTTACTTTACCTTGGTTTCTGCTTTTACCTTTCCTATCCTTCGTTATTTCTCATCCATCTTTCTTTCTGTTCATCCATCTTGAATAGCACACTTTAAGATTTGTCCTTTTCCACCAGGAATACACAGGTACGAAAGTAGGACTTAATTCTGACCATCTCTGCCTGCAGAAGGTGTATAGATATACAAAAGCTAATTTTTTTTTTTAAGTTTACCATTAATTAATATGTGGCATACATATTTAAAATGAAATGTAAAAAGATTATTATGTATATTTTAAATCCATATCCAGACAGATTATGGTTGATTTTGCACGTTATTGCTACAAAATGTGTCCCGTTCCTCCTGCATCGTAGCGAAGGAGTAAGGCCTGTGGTCTCTGTGCTTAACACACACACACACCAGTAATAATATGTGTATTTTTGTGTCTGTTTAATGTTGATGGGATGTTTCATCTGCAGGCAGCTATCACAGCTGGCTGCCTTATTGTCTGGGTCAGACTGATGGGCTTGTGTGCAAGTGACTGTGTGTGTGTGTGTGTTTTGGGAGGGGGTGGGCTTGCCCATTAATCTTGTTTTTTCATATTTCTTTAGTTTGTTAGTGTACACATTAACATACAACTGATGGTTAATCTATATATAGGAACACTATTTTATTTTATGTCTAAGTACAACATAATCATATTTCTACTATATGTATGTGTGCATGAATATTGTGTGTGTGTGTTCTGTCCATGACGCCACACAAATAGCTGAACCAAACCATTGGCTTGGTTGCTGATGATGACATATGAGTTCTTGGCCTTGGTAATGGCTGTTAAATCTCATAATTACACGCTTCTTTATTGCAATGCATAATGACCCTGCAGCACTATTGGACAATTAATTAAGATTTTCGACCCAGGCTTTTTCAGGCCCAGATGAGGAGGTGGAATGAGGTCTAATGTTCTTGTCTTCAAGCTATGACATTAAGACATGGTGCTTCAGGAGCGAAAGCTCTGTGTGCGTTCGGTTTTTATCTTTGCCGCCCTTTCCTTCTGGTAATGTTTTTCATCCTCTCTGTTCCTTCTTTTGCATCACACCAGTGGTTGAGCCCATCATTTCTCTGCCTGCCCTCAATGATATTGGAGACTATATCTCTAATCTGTGAATTGTAAATTAATCCCTGTGGAGGTTCTGTGGTTCTTCTGTGGAAGCTATGGAAGATTAAGCAGATAGAATCAAGACAACCTCATAATCTCACATACTGACACCAAGCTCGGACAAGGCCCGCTGGGTTTTGTTTTAAAACCAGAATCAACAGAATCAGTAATTTGTCTTGCAAAGCCTTTTTTGGGTTTTATGATTGCGTTATTTTAAATACATTCAAAACAGAGCTATTTAAAGTTAGAGTTTGCCATTGCTTAAATTATGGATTTAATCTTTTCTGCAACAAACCTGAATACAAAATCTAACTTTTTAATAACATGTAGGAATTTGACAACTGAATTTCACCACAGAAAAGACAGCAATGATGAATGCATGGATAAATCCAAATATTCAACTGTTTTTTTTTCCCACTCTCTTCGCACTTTTAACTTACTTTGTTTTTGGCCATTAATAATTGTTAGCAGTATTGCATCTGTGTTAAGTGCGCTATGTGTGTGCCTGTGTGTCCGAGAGCGACAGGGAGAGTTTCCCTGTAAGCTGTTCATCTGTGTGTACACACCGCTAATTCCTTTGACAGATTTGCACACACACACTCAAAGTGTGGTCATTTCTGCCTTCGTCGGCATTATACTGATGGAGAGAAGGGCTGGATGCAAAGGTTGAAACGGAGTGAAAAATGGATGGGTTTAACGCAAGAGAAAATAAGGGAGAAAGTAAAAAAAAAAGTGTTGAAATGGAATGTGATCCTATGCAGAACTGAAGGTTATCATTTGAACAGTACTCTTGAGTCTATATGAAGTCAAGAGGACTTGGCCCCAGCAGAGCTTGTAGCTCACACACACACTCACACCTACACGCTCCTTGACTCTGCCGTCACAGAGCTGGAAGTGGGTAATTAAAATGTAAATATTGATATTTTATTATTTGAAATGGCTCCACTGCGATGCTCTTAATGTCACTCCATCTGTCGTCTCCACGGAGACTCGGGGTTGCCCTCGACGACCTCGGCGACCAGCTGCCCCCACCCGTTCAACCCCACTACAGCAACAGCTATAGTGCTAGACAACCAGCTCGCTGTTGAGGCAATTTCATTTTGGGTCTAATTAAGTGTTAAATAATAGCACTCACAACCACAGAGTCAGCACACACTTACACACAGAAAATACCACACACACACATGCACATGCACACTATTCCTCTTCTGTTCTGTCTCTGTCTTTTATACACACACAAGCACACACACAGTCACAGAGCGCTCATCTCTACTACAGCAATGGGAAGATTTTAAATGTTAATCTTGCAGTGCTGCTGATGGTGTCTAATGTATGCAATTAACAGTCAGCCAGGGCTGAGGGTTTGGTAATTAGCTGGCTGTTCACACTGATTAGAGGCTACCGCAACCCTATGACTGCTCTGCTCTCCCCCAGGCCGCACAGAGGAAAAAAGGGGGTTTCATGGAGAGAGAGAGCACAAAAGGGGGAAGGGGAAGGGAAGAGAAAAAAGAAATTTTAACCAGCAGTCTTCAAGAGGATGAACAGTGATATCATTGTGTAATATATCTAAAGTAAAAGTAATAAATGATGCATCAAATAATTTGTCTTTATGACGGAGCTTTAGGGCCATGCTAAGAAAAAACAAAAGCCAAAAAATAACGAGAATAAAGTTTAATAAAGTCTAAATATTACGAGAATAAAGTCATACAAGACTTTTTTTCTCTCGTTTATTTATTTATTTTTTCCACGAGTTGGATCCACGGCGCAACTTGTCACTCGATCCAGTAGACGTGTCACCAGTCCGAAACTAAATGAGTCGTAATATTATCTGAACTCCGACAAGATAAAGCAGAGTTTACAGTGTTTTAACTGTGGTAAAATGAAGAATGTTGAGCATCTTGTTAAGTTATACTTTGTTTGGTATTGGTTTTACAAATAAGGAGATAGTTAATCTGTCAGCACATCAGCATCAGATTATTATCCGTATCAGGACTTTGAATCTGCTTACAGTAAGGTGGTACACTCTGATGGGCTGCAGCGCAGCGCTGCAGGTAAGGAGCATTCAGCTTTGGATTGGTCATTTGCTGACACATCTACTGGATGGAATGACAGGTCGCGTCGTGAATCCGACTCTTGGAAAAAAAATAAAAAAATAAACGAGCTGAAAAAAGTATTGTACGACTTTATTCTTGTAATATTAAGACTTTATTCGACTTTATTCTCATAATACTAGGACTTTAGTCTTGTAATTGAATGGCTTTTAATTTTTTTTTTCTTAGCATGGCCCCAAAGCTCTGTCGTATGTCAAAGCCGGATTGTTGTGCATCTTTCTTTAATTTATAGTCTATCCAGCTCAATAACCTACAGGTAAAGCTCAGAGGAGTTTTCTTTTTCGTTATTTAACATCAACTATTAAAATGGAACAATACATGAAGATTCAGCCAGAGTTTATGATTTCAAGCAAGACCAGTATGAATATAGTTATATACCATTATGTTTTTCTCATCTAAAAAGCGTAAATACACAATGTTGCTGCATTGTAGTAAGTTTGTTTGTATAGATGTGTTAGAAGATTGCTTATCTTGCATACTGAACCCAGACTTGCCCTGTGATCTAGATTTGATGTCATGAGTTGCAAGTCCATCCATCCATCCATCCATTATCCTGTACCTGCTTCTTCCACCTTGGGTCACGGAGGTTACCGGTGCCCATGTCCAGCAATCACAGTGCGAGGGGCGGGGTACACCCTGGATGGGTCACAAGTCCATCACAGGGACACATCGAGACAAACGAGACAAACAACCATTCACTCTCTCTCTCACACCTAGGGACAATTTAGAGTTACCAATCAGCCTAATATGCATGTTTTTGGTCTGTGGGAGGAAACCGGAGTACCTGGAGAAAACCCAGAGAGAAGGTGCAAACCCCACCCAAGGTCCCTGGCTGGGATTTGATCCGGCGAACTTCTCGCTGAGCAGCAACAGCTCTACCACCTGTGCCACCACGAGTGCATAAATTCATGGGGACCAATAAAACAAGAACAGTAAACCAATTACTCTCACCTACTTTAGCGCTGAGCCAATAAAACCATGATTGTGACAAATGATGCAAATCTGTCAGGTATCGCTACCAATTTACTCTGGCCTCATGTGGAGGCGTACAACCCTGCACTACTGGGCATTCAGCGACGTTGGAGACATACTTATTTTTGCCCATTTCATCAAGTGGTGCAAATCCCAAAGCAGCTACACTTTGAACATTTTATGGTCATTTTACTGAATTTGTTTTTATTGGGAACAGCGGTGTTGTGTGTCTTCAGTTGGTAACCAGCCAAACTAAAGCTGCACCTGTCCATGAAGCACACAGACTCCAAACATATAACCAAAAGATTTTTTACTCATACATACATAAAATATTCCCATGGCATTTTGGATTAAAACATAAAAATTTACCTCAGTGTCTGGAATAGTTATTTAGCTGATGTACGAATAATGATTGCTATTGCGACCCAACAAAGTTCAGTCAGGTAATCTGGACGTTTTCTTTCTTTTTTTTTTTTTTGTTGAGATGTTTCATCCTTCATCCAAAAGGACTTAATCAGTCTGAGGAGTCACAAAAAACTGAATCCCACAAACAGCGCACCCACATAGTGGACCAACCAGTTTGATGGGGATGAAATGGTTTCTGGGGCCCACCCTCTCCCTAGTCAACTCCTCTGAGGCAGCCATGGCCAAAGTGGTTCAAAACATCAAAGTTCATGCTCAATAATCCAGGTAGAACATCCAACAAAGTTCAGTCAGGTCATCTGGATGGAAGTCCTTTGGCTGAAGGACGAAATGTCTCAACAACATAAAAAATTAAATAAAAATAAACGTAGACCTGACTAAACTTTGTTGAAATTTCTACCTGGATTATTGAACAAGAGCTTTGATGGTTGCTATTGAGACTCATTAAAACCTGTATACTTGACTTGTTCATGAGATATGTTGCCAACTGGTAATGCCAAACCTTGAAGCACGATTGTTGAGCAATGTGGAGCATTTGGCTGATGTGTTGGAGATGATGCCTACTTCTACACGGAACACAGTTTGGAAGCATGGGGCGATGGCCTCTATCGCCCCCGGCCGAATGCCTACGATACTGAAACTGGTTTTGTTTGCTGCAATGAAGACCAAAAGTCTAGACACTGCTTTGACCACAAAGTTCGCTTCAGATGTCATGTCACCATTGAAGACCCCACATTGCCTCCGATGTGTGTCCCATTGGTGTATGAATGTGATAAAGCACAGATTAGTCTCTTTAGAATGATTTGTTCAATTAGCTTTGTATAGATCTAGTAGAGTGCTGTATGACTGAGTAAATGAGGGCACAGACTGCAGTGTGAAGTGCTTTGAGTGTCTTGATAAGATATAAAGGTGCTGTATAAGTACAGTCCATTTACCATTCAACAACACCAAATTTTAAAATGCTATCATCAGCAACTATGCTACATTTCATCTTCTTGACCAATGCATTCTCTGCAGCCCTGACAGTAGACAGTCCATTCAGGGCTACACTAAACCCCAAATGGCTGTTGTGGAAGTCTGCAGAGGAAAGTCCCTTCCTGTATTTCATGTTGCGGACAGTGGACATCCAATACAGATGGTAATAAGCTGAGAGAGTCCTCTCAGGTCACCTTGGTGGGTACGAGAGAAGATGAGCTGCATCATTCGCCCGTCACCGTTTGACAAGAGTGAACCGTCTCAGGTGGAAATTGAAGCTTTTCACAGAGCCCAAAAGCTTTTTCTAACCAGCTCATTAGAGACTGATTGCAATCACTTATATTTTTAAGAGTTTACTCTCTCTGAGATGATTTCAACCCCTCAGCAGTCGGGATGTCAGGTCTGTCTGCAGCTGTGGCCGGCGCAGACATCATTGCCCCGGATTTTGCAAATTACGGGTATTACGTGAGCCGCGACTCTCAGAACTGACTTAATGTTCAGCTGCTGCAGATTAACGAGGCTGATGGTGAGGGTCAGTACCCGACCCCAAACAGCAAGGAGACGAGGACAAAAGGCCCACGCCGGTCTTTAAGTTGTTTTGGGGTTGTGTGTGCTGTTTCATCAGATAGAGATCTCGGTGCCCTTCATGCGATGCTTTTACAGTGCGGTTACATTATCCTGATTCAACTCCACTTTTAAAAATAGCCTTGGATCTATAAGGCATTTGGTTTCTCGCAAGCCTCTGCATTTTGCCTTCAGGCTCTGCCTTTAGGGGAAAAGTACTCCCTTGTTCCAAGTGTGCAAGACCTGCTTAGACCTGAGTTATCAAATCTGCAAGTATATTTAATAAGTTGATGTTTATAAACTGAAACTTTTAACTTTAATGAAAACCATTATTTTCTTCTTTACTGAAACACTCTAATCATGTAGTTCAACTAATAGTGGATACAGATATTTCAACTTTTGGCCACTTAACAGAGCTTATCAACCATTATAACCTTTTATTCCTGTTTGTACTTACATTGAAGGCAATACATATTATGGTATCGTCTCTGTCCAACCGTTAACTCTCTCTTTATGCACCCATAACATCTGATCCGCTCAAGATGACCTCATACACATCAACACTACATATAGAGTACTGTGTACCCTTTTCATCATCCCAGCTTCTAGGTCAAGGTCAAATCAAGCTCAAATGTTTTACCAGATCTTGGCTTTTCCAAGTCATCGCTTTAGGCCGCCATTTGGCGATGGGCTTATAATGAGTCGTTTGCGGTACTCAAGACGACCATTGCGTTTATAACGGTCAGTTATAAAAGGGGATTGTGTATATAATGGTCTTTACTTGTGCATAGTTATCTCCCTGTTAGCAAAATTTCACAAACAACTGGACAAATTTTAATGAAACTAACATTACCATTGAATGTACACCTACTAAAAGATTACAACTTAGAACCTTTCTTTAAAACCTCACTTAAAAGATCTCGAAAATTCTCCTGTTTTAGTTTCCTTTGGCTTTCTGTAAATTTTGGAATATAATTTAGTATTTCAATGAAGTTAATTCAGGTCCTCTGGACCGTTTCTTTGTGTTGAAATGTTTTGTCTTTCATCTAAAAGACTTCAGTCTGAGGAGCCACAATAAACTCAGGCTTATAAATAGCACTTTCACATAGTGGGCCAACCAGTTTGATGGTGCTAAGATGGTTTCTGGAGTCCACCCTCTCCCCTGTCAATCCATCTGAGGCAGCCATGGCCAAAGTGGTTCAAAACATCAAAGTTCATGCTCAATAATCCAGGTTAAAAAAAAAAATCCAAAGTCAAGTCCTCAGGTATTTATAAGATTGAGTTTGTTGTGGCTCCTCAGACCAATCTTTTCGATGAAAGACGCAACGCTTCAACACAAAGAAACTGTCCAGAAGACCTGACTTAACTTTGGATTTTTTTTTATTACCTGGATTACTGAGCATGAACTTTGCTAATTTAGTAGGACTTCTAACAACTAAACTCGATCTTAGATTAGAGCCTTTATTGTTCGGCGTTTTATCAACAGAGCACTTTGCTCTCACGCTACAGGTTTACGTATGGATCCTAGAGTTTCTAAAAGTGGAACTGGATTTGTGCGCTAAGATGACTTTTGCTTTGAATTGGAAAAGTAAACTAAATTCAACTGAAAAGATATGAAAGTATCTGTTTAAGAGCTGAGGATGTGTGTCCCTATGCTGAAGACCGATTAACCGGGACCAAACTTTAGGCCAAAATCAAGCCTCATCTCTAAAAATGAGCTGCAGGCACTTTGACTTAAAGTTTGCATATTCTACTTTAAACCAGAGCTCCAAGGAGCTGTAAGCACTGCTTAGGATTGCATAAAACAAAAATATACTCATCAATGTTGCAAAAAAAAAAAAAACTCAGAGGGATTAGACTAAGCAGACCACATCTGTGCTGTGTCCTCCAAACGGCCTAAGCGACGAGACAAAATGTCACGTCGAGTAGAGCAAATTGACCCAAAAGAGAGAAAAGGGAAGAGCGCCAGGAGAATTAAAGGAAGGCAGCTCGAAGGACTAAAACTGTTCCATTCTGTTTACTCTTGGCAAGACGTTCAGTCACAGAAAAATGGAGTGGACGAGATGACTCTGCTGCATCTACGGACCACATCCCAAGCTGACAAAACAGGATGAAATTCTGATAGACTTGTTTCTCTAAATTTGATATGAAACAAAAATCCCGTGTAATAATTGAATACACTGTTTCCAAATTGTGAAAAAAAAAAAAAAGTTAAATCTTTGACAAGGCCACACATTTCTTTTAAAACTTCACAGCCATACTCCACACCTGTACACATCCATGTTCTGCAACTCACTTAAAAAATAAAAACAGTCTTATAAAACCCAGGTTGCAATTGCGGACCTGGACCTGTAGTCCATATAATCTACCCCTGGACGCATTATTTTTAGGCAGAAGGACTGAAGCACAAGTAACAACAAAATTAAATAATTTCAAACATAAGAGACTTTCTGGCAAATACACATTTACTTTTCTTAAGCAAAACATCTTTTAAGTATCCTAGTGATGTCTCGGTTCTTCTTGAACCCTCATCTGTTTTAGACTAAGTATGTAGTAACACATACTTCTTATTGTGCCATTACCTCTTAAATAGTTATTTAAAGAGGAACTTAACCCAAAATTAACTTTGTTTAGCTGATAAACTCCCTAGAATGTGTGTAAAAAAGTTGTAAAGCACTATGTCTGTGTTAATTTTCATGTTTTTGTGCGTATTTGTTTAAATCGGCAATATTTGGTCTAAAAACGTGTT
>JARVGS010000760.1:17392285-17403336 GCA_031762315.1 Hypsolebias antenori | reverse complement strand
TTTCACCCCACAACAACTTCCCCCAACTTACCGCTCCCGGCCCCCCCCCCCCCCACACACACACACACACACTCACAACAAGATGGATGCCAGAGAGCGGGAGGAGTCCACAGGGTCTTAAAGGGAAAGGTATTTACACCCCACACACAAAAGAAACGGCACTGTGTGTAACTGAAAAAAGGCTATTGAAAGTCAATGGGTGGTGTGACGTCAATGGGAGGTATGACGTAAGTGTGAAACGTCGTAACTCGAGACCGTCGTAACCCGAGGACTACCTGTATTATGTTTTTCTCTCTTTAGAGCTAGATTTACACGGATCACCGACTCCTCTCTTTACATTACCCCTTCATTCATCAACTTTCTCTCTTTAAAAACGCTTTTTTCCCTCTTAAAAAATCATGATTTTTACCTATCATCTTAAGAAAACAATGTTATATAATGCAGAGATTTTTCTCCAGTGGCAGCATTTGAAACAAATGCCATTTCTTGTGTAATGATGGTTTAAATATTATAATGTTCATCACACTTGTCTTCTTTCATTGATCCTGTATGTTTGTATGTAAACCTTTTAGCTTTAGCAGAGTTGTATGTTTGCTTTTCTCTTAGTGGTTTGGAATGGTTTGTGTTCAAATCAGTGAGTTATTGAATGAATGATTTAAAGTGATGTCCACTGCTACGTGTCTTAGTATGAGTTTGACTGCAAATATGCTAATAAACAAGATTTTATAAGGCCCAGGTTTAGAAATTTTGAATATTTTTATTAGATGAAGAGAGATGTGCAGCTCGGTAAACAATTCGAAAACAAACATTAGTGATGTGGTTCATGTGTACATGTATTAGTACACATGACATAAATAAATAATCCTAATATAATTTAAGGTACCCTCAGTGCGTTTAAAACCATCTTTTCACACTTCTCTCTTTCTGGGTCATGGGAGTCACTGGTGCCCATGTCCAGCAGTCACTGGGAGAGTCTGGGTGCACCACATGTATAAAATATGGGTTTAGGAGCAATGCATGACCATCTCAGTGAAATAATTGTCATACATCTTGCTTTCTTTCAATGTGAAATGCTGAACTCTATTTTGTGTGTGATTCAAAACAATATCAAAGTAAAAAAAGTACAGAGGATATAACTACCCAGACCTGTCATTCAATCAATATTCGGCACAATGCGATGGAGGAAATATGATGAAGAAACCTAAACTTGTCCTGCTTTGTCCCCAAATGCTTTTATAGTTTTTTTTAATTAGAATAAGAAAAATGAAATATTTCTTTCAACAACTGTCTTTTTCTTGCATAAAAATACATGGGGCCCCCGAGATGGTGTAGAGGCAGGCCAGCCAACTTGGGACCTGAAGGTCCTGGGTTTGATCCCCAGTCATTGCACATCTCGTGGTGTCTCTGAGCAGGACACGTCATCCCCAGTTGCTCCCCGGGCACTTCCAATGTCCATTGTGCCACCTGGTGGTGGTTGGGTTAAATGCAGAGAGCCAATTTCATCATTGTATGGGAACATACAATGATGACAACATATACACATTATTATTATTGTTATAATTAAAATTTGTTTTGCAGTGTCAGCGCTGTGAACCCCTCTACAATGACAAACAATTCAGGTCAGGTGATCAGCTCCAGCCAATGAACTGCCGACCTTGTCAGTGTCACGGCCACGCCCTCTCTTGTCATTATGACATCCTAGTTGATGACCAACCAGATGAGCACTATCGAGGAGGAGGAGGCGTCTGTGACAACTGCATGCACAACACCACAGGTGCACTTTTAGTTTATAAGTTAACAATACACGAGCTAGATTTATATTTCATAAGCATTTGTTAAATTCAAATTATTTCAGGCAATTACAAACAAGGGCCTAGTGCATGTACCTTTACCTGGATTATTTTATTTTATAGACTAAGACTGAACTATACATACACATTTAAACATGAGGATTCGACATATGGATTTTCTGGTTTGTATCCATTGTTATTTATTGCACCCTGTGCCCATTCCTCTTACTCTAAGGAAAGAACTGTGAGCTGTGTACAAGTGGCTTCTTCAGGCTGGAGGACTTTGATCCAACTTTAGTTGATGTGTGTCAACCCTGTAATTGCCACACTGTTGGAACAGTCGATGGCAGCACAGTGTGCACCCAGGTACACATAAACACATTCTGTTATAAAGCAAAATGTTGATCCCTTAAAGGATGGAAATACTGAAAAAGGGATTAACGTGGTTGCTCACTCATTTTTCCTTTGTTCTTCCTGTTTCTGTCTTTATTAGGATGGAGGTCAGTGTCAGTGTAAGGCTGCAGTAACAGGCCGTCAGTGTGCAGACTGTTTGCCTGGCTGGTTTGGTCTCAGTGCATCAAATCCAAATGGTTGCATGTCCTGTAACTGTAGTGACCAGGGTGTCATCAAAACATTGACAAGAGCAGTTTCCATCTGCAACCAACACACAGGACAGTGTCACTGTAAACCCCATGCAACAGGTAAACCTTGACAAACAACATGCTATTGATTTGTTTAATATCTGTTTCTATGTTTTTTGTGTGTGTGTCACAGTTGTTCCTTTGCATTTAAGGACTGATGTGAAGGGTTAAAGACAAGCTCCTGGATCCTTACAAAGAAAACCAGAGTACTTGACCAAATTTGTGAATTAAATTCTTAAAAATGATACATATCAGCAAAAAGTACTTCCTGGTATATTACCACAGCAGCTTCAGAATGCTTAGATACATACTTGTAGAGCAGTAAAGTGTATATGCAATGGCTATATGATGTTGCTTTTTAGGTAGAGATTCCAGGTTGGCTTAGATCTCCCAAGGACTTCAAAATGAGATGTAATATGCAATTTAAGACATTGCAAATAACAAATGGCCACAAACCGTGTAACACACATCGATGATTCATTTAAATACTCACCTTTTTTAGTTTTGCTCTCTAGAATGAAAACACAAAGTTTCATAATGCAAAAGCAAAAACGTGATGGCTTCCACACCTTTCAGAATTTCTTACCATTGCATCCTATTAATAAAACCATGCAAATATGTCTTAATGCTAAAATAGAATTTACACCAGGCTCATAGCAAAGTAAATTTAAATCTAGCTCCCAGTTTGCTTAACTGTCTTGCAACTTTGCCTTTATTATTCTATAATACAAATTCTTATTGCGGTTTAATGAAATTAAAATTTTTACACTGTGTGAATTACAAAACTTACATGCAAATACACATTGTGATGGACCCAAACGTCCCAAATTGATGTGGTTGCCAAAATAAACAGACTTTTCTGCTGGTGGTGCTTCCAGCCGTTGTGCCTCTCTTTTTGATAAATGGTTTCACTCTCTCCCCCGTGTGTCTTTGAAGACCAAGCTCGTGTGAAATGCAAAACTGGCCAATGCTTCTCAACTCTACGCATCATGTGCATTGCTAAGCCTTGCTACCAAGGGTCCATGTTGTGCGTGTGAGTGTGGGCATGTGCACTGACGGTGTTTTCATCTGCTCTCGTTGGTGTGTATTTGTAAAGGAGATGGATGAGGCCATGTGTTCAAGTACATTTGTTTTTGCTTAGCTCTGTTTATTGTATGTAGGAGTGTTTGTACATAAAAAGTGTGTGTTTGTGCATGTGTGTGCACGTATGCCATCAAGGACTAAGCTGGTATTTAATTCTCTAATTCAATGCCAAGTTGATTAAAACAAACTGCTGCAGCCCCTTATATTTTTCACACTTTCTTCTTACAAGACCCCTTTTTTCCCCGTCGTTGTTTGTTTGGTTGCTCCCACAGGTATTTTTCAGAAATGAGATTTGATTATGGCAATTTATTACCGCCAAGCTGATACTTTGAGCTGAGCAATGGCAGGCACGCTTTAGAAGGATGGGATTGAAACGTGCGCACACAGACGCAAATACACACATGCAGAAAAATTGTGTATGCTCATAACAAGGTGCCAGAGTGCAGTGTGTACGTAATAGTGTTTGAAATGGTGATGCATGAGCCTGTTAACCAGCTGGCTCCTGATAAAAAGCTTGGCCATGGCCTGAAAATACACACACAGACACACACAAGTGCATACGTTGGCAAGTGAACACAAAAAACATTGTTCCTCTTTTGATCTAATATCTTCTAACGCAATCCATTCTCCTAAATTCTCAGTTTTCTTCTCATTTTGTTCTTAAAATCTCTATTTCTCATTTCTTTTCTAGTCCCAGTTTTGATTTTTTGGCCTTTTTAAATGCATTTTAAAGTTGAAACTGGTGAAAATAGTACTGATGCTATGCTATGAACTCTGTTTGTAACATTAAAACAAAATATACCTATTTTTTCTCTATAACTAAATTTTGAATTATTTATAAATTAGTGAATATAAAAAAGTTCCTATAAAATACAATTCAACTGATGTTGTGTTTAGACGTCAGTTTCCTGACCTGCATATGAACATGCACACTTGTACATGCTTATCTATTGGCACTTTAACAAACAGATATACATTTTATTGTTAAATTGATGTTTAATATGATCTGCTGAGAGAAATATCTCCATATCTATAAAATCATTCAAGTGGGCAGGCCAAGGAAAATACCAAAGTTTTTACTGGCCAAAGAGTAGGCCACATCCATGTGCACTAACACACAAGTACCTGCAAGTTTCTATTAATCGGTGCATGGTCACACACACTCACTGCCACCCACATATGAACATGCGCTCCCTCATAAATGACTGTGGTGACTGCATTGCCCCAAGGCATCCATTTAGGGACAGATTGCCTGTCATAGAATACGTATGGCATATTCAAATAAGACTTACACACATATACACACACACACGCACGCACCCCACACACACAACATATTCCATTTTAACTAGCCTTAGAGCCAAGCACTGATTCTTGTTAAAAAGTCTCTCACACGATGAACCTGGTATTTACGCCTGTTACAGATTATTGAATACAATTACAAGTGAAACAAATGGGATAAGACTCTTTACGTCTGAACATGTAAATTATAAATAAAAAAAAAGAAATATAAATGTAATTTAAAATAAAAAAAAAATCAAAACGACAAGAAGCTAAAAGCAAGCTTTTGTTTGGTCAATTCAATTGTGTCTTTTTTGTCTCTAATTTCCTTTATCAAAATACCAGGAAGCTGCTGCGTGTTTTGAATTATTCACCAGAACATTAGGTCCCTTTCTTCTTCTGACAAGCTTAAATGTATTCCTGTCAACTAGCAACCCCTCGAAAAGTTTATTTTTTAACAGAAAAACGTTTTTGTTTTTAACATATTTAATAAATATTTTGGTTTTCTTTTGACATCTTGCTTTTTTGACACCATAATTCATTTTTATGTTTAGGTTTCAGTCTTGCATCTCTTCATTTTCTTTTTTTCTCCCACTTCATTCTTCTCTTATAGTTGCTGAATTTATTATTTTATTTATTGCTCAGTAAAATTAAGTGTTTGGCCTTAGGTGAGTGATCCATCATAAGTAGAGGGCCTGGCCCTAATGATGGCAGTTTTATTCACTCACTCACCATTTCTATTGCTCTTTCTCTGTCTGTCAGTCTATCTCTCTGCCTGTCTGTCTGTCTATCTCGCTGTCTGTCTGTCTATCTCTCTGTCTGTCTGTCTGTCTGTCTAGCTCTCTATCTATATCTGTCTGTCTTTCTGTCTCTGTCCATTTCTCTCACACGCACTCAGTTCTGTTCAAAAACTAGACTGAATAAAGTTTTGTGTATAAATACGCAACAGCAAACACATTTTTTGCACTTTGTTTTCACCTGAGCAGATTGAACTCTGCTCTTTCTCTAATATTTCTTAAAATATAATTTCCTTCTGTTTATTTGTGTCTTTTTTTTTGCTCTTTCTCTGTTTCCAGGTTTGTCATGTGACCGCTGTGAGTTTGGTTATTGGAACCTTTCCCACCCAAACGGCTGCATCCCATGTGACTGTGACCTGTTAGGTTCTCTCAGCTCATTCTGTGAGCCTGAGGGGGGCCAGTGCGAGTGTAAGCCCGGGGTGGGGGGCCGACAGTGTGACTCTTGCGGCAGCGGCTTGTATGGTTTAGGACTCAAGGGATCTTGTGCCCCTTGCAACTGCTCATATGATGGGACAGTACCAGGGACAGTCTGTGATCCATACACAGGCCAGTGTGTGTGCAAGGCATGTATATCTTTTTCATACTTGCTCAAGTTTATATGCCGGCGTAAGCAGAACGTATTATAATATAGTCTCTGTGTGTACGTACGAATGTACGCTTTCTCTTGTCCATAAAACAGTGACTAACATCTACCTTAATCTTTGCCTGTGAACAGATGAAATTCAAAGTAAATTTATTTTGAAAGAATATAAAAGAAATTTTGTTTATGAATACATTTGCCAACAGATTAGAAAATTTAAAAATATTCAGTAGTCCCTCGCTACTTCGCCGTTCGTTTATCGCGGACTCGCTCTATCGCGATTTTTCAAAATAAGATTGGACATGACACACAATTGGCTGATTGATGGATGAGCCGCACAATCTGCCTGGAATTTTTATGTAAAATAAATCATTTTGAATTATTTAGCACCTGCTGCACCTGTGTGCAACCTATACTGCAGGATAAAGTTCCTGCTGCAGCTGATCAGCTGTTCTTCGTGTAGCGAGTAGAAGTGGGCGTGGCCAAGAGTGCTTGCAGGTGGCAAAGAGCAGATGAGGCAGGGAGCTGAAATCATGATATTTTGTGCTCTTTAAGAGCTTTGAGTTTAGAAACGTTGTTTAGAATATTGAAAAAGTGTGGGAAGGATTTAAAATGCCTATAAATACTAAATTAAACTACTACTTACCACTTGTACTACTATCCCTACTTTGCAGTTTTTCACTTATTGCAGGGTACAAATCCCTGTGATAAACAAGGGGCTACTGTGCATGAAAAAATGTCAGTGTTATATATAAAATGTGATTTAATTTAGAAATAACAATTTGAACAATTTATTTATTTTTATTTTTATTTTTATTTTTTCAAATAATTGGGGAAAAAAACAGTCTGGGCTTTTTAAAATGTAAGCACTGAACAAATAAACAATGAGGTATACCAATGTATTTATCACTGGCAACAAGTACAGATTAAATCTGTAAGGATGAGCCACTTTATCCAAAGAAGTAAAAACTTCACAAGTGCACTGATTTTTATTTTTATTTTTTTGCCATGCTAAGCTTTTTTCCCCACAACACCTGGTGCAATAGAATAGTATATTAATTTTTTTTAATCTTACTATAGTTTAAATATGATTTATTTTGCATTCATTTTTTTGTGTTATATGTCTTTCTTTTTTCCTTTATTTTAGGAACATGTGGAGGGCCGTCGCTGTGACTCTTGCCGCCGTGGTTACCACACTCTGGAGCACCGAAACTCCCTGGGCTGCCTGCCGTGTGTGTGCGACATCAGCGGAACTGTGCCAAAGGGTGTGTGTGATATGTGGACTGGACAATGCCCGTGCAAGGAGGGGGTCATGGGAGTACACTGTACCAGTTGTCTTCATAACTACTACAACAGAAGTTTAGACCCAGAGAGTAAGAAAACCCAAAAATTAAGCCAGTATTCTCTTTATTGCACTTTTAAAGTCTAATATGGTTTTTAGAGGCTAACGCTATTTCATTAGAAAATTTCTGAGCTGTTGCAGAAGCAGTGATCACATTAAAAGCAGGTGCCCTTGTGCTGTTTTGTTCCTTCTCAGATGGTTTGTCTCAGGGTTGCATACCATGTATCTGCGACCCCAGGGGAACCGCGATGGGATCAGTTTGTGACAGCACCACAGGGCAATGTGTTTGTGTCCAAACACGCCATGGGAAGGACTGCAGTAGCTGCCGATCTGGTGAGCTAGAACCACAGATACATGATAAATGGGTTGTCAAATTAAATATTGGAGGCACAAATCTGTTTAAAGACAAAGATAAGGCCGAAAAAAATTATTCAAACTTTGTGTCCAGAAAATGGAAAAACTTGAGATCTTAACTTTATGTTTGGTAAATGTTTGGCGCTTGTTCTACGTTTCAACAAAAGCTTTGCGTGGATGAAAAACTTGTTCTTTTCACCAAAAATACATGCTATACAATACATACTATACTAATACATGTTAGTTGTTCCAAAGTCTTTAACCTCTATTTTTTATAACTTAACTGCCCATAATTTACCATTTATTAATTTATTTTCCCCCTTACTTGTAATTTTATATGGCTTTAAAAAAATTAACTTTTTTTTTGGAATCTAGCTGAAGACTTGTTGCCGTCTGTAAATTATCAACCTGTCCTAATTGTGTACAAACATAGAATATATTCACGTTTTGCATCGGTTGATATAGATTTCTTTTAATGTATTAATTTAATACTTTTCCTCTCCATGTATTTATTTTTGAATTTACCAACTTTTGATCCCACTAGGTCAGCTTATGACATGCCTGACAGCCAGTATTGTTCTCCCAATTGACTGACAATATATCTAATGTGTTTATTATCTCATGGGCCTTTTACTCATACTTTATTTAATACTTGAAACCCAAAGTCACTAATGTAACTTGAAGCATGTTTATTGGTTTTGTGTTAAATTTAATTGCAAATAAACTATAAACACTTTTGATTATTTTGAGACAATAATGTAAGTGTTCCTTTTTAAAATTAGTAAACGTTTTAATCTAAAGGCTCTGTAATATATATCTTAATCTAAATCTCATGTCGTATTGTAAGCTTCATCATGTGGAGAGAAAAGGCAAAGATAAAGTATGAAAATGAGAACGTTCTGTAACTAAACTGATGAATATTTAGACAAGAAGGCAGACCGATTTAAAGACTTCTCCACACATTTGTTCTCTCTATGTATTTCTGTTCAGGTTTCTACCTCTCTTCAGATCACAGCATGTGTTTGGAGTGTGACTGCCATCCTATGGGTGCATTACAGCATAGTTGTGAGAGCCAGACAGGAAAGTGTGTGTGCGCTCATTTCTCAGTTCGAGGACGACGGTGTGACCAGTGCCATGAGAAGTATTTTGGATTCAACCCTGGTCTGGGCAAGTAAGTATAAAACATTTAATCTGACACAGATAAACAAAATAAAAAGATGAAAGCTTAACATTTTGAAAAGTTTCTACCCTATAATTGCACCATCTTTATTATCATACATACAAATTTGTGCACACGTGATCATCAGAGTACATATGCCTGCAGGTGCAGTCTTACGCTTTGTAGATGGTTGGGTAGATGTATGGCTTTCACAAGCTAGGAGCTGTTTTGACCTTTACATTGCTACTTGACGTGTGTCATATTGGATAGATTGTCCACAGACAACCAGTTGTGCACTCTGCTTGCCTAAGTTGGCATATTAAAGAGTATTTTAGGTGACCTTTGTATGATAACATCATTTTAATGAGTTTCATAACATGTTTGTTTTCAGTACACCATTTAACTACAAACTACTACTGTAGTTATCAAAGCCTGACAAAAAAATATTTCCAGTTCAAGGTACATGAAGTGTGATTCGAAGTTAAGGTTGGGTAGAAAGTAAAAGATGTGGAAAGTGTTTTTTTTTTTTTTTTTTTAACGCTGCATATTTGAACAACTCACTGAATTTGTTAGTTTTAGATCAAGGGATCCCTCAAGCAATTCATCAAAGTTGTATTAAGTCATAATTTTTGGATTGCTGTATAGGTGAATTAAAAATTATGAATGATTGTGTGTTTTTAGAGTTTAAATGTCTTTCAAATACAATTTAAAGAAATTAAATAACATGTAT
Source organism: Hypsolebias antenori (assembly GCA_031762315.1). NCBI lineage: Eukaryota > Metazoa > Chordata > Actinopteri > Cyprinodontiformes > Rivulidae > Hypsolebias > Hypsolebias antenori. Next base: position 17,393,579 of record JARVGS010000760.1, on the reverse strand, counting down.
TATTTAATGCACACTTAGACTAAATTCACAATGTTGAAATTTAACTTATTGTTGATTGCGTGTCCGTATCTTTATATGTACACACAAACTCATACTGCAGTTTTAGTCTCACTTAAAAATGGAAAAACTAGGTCTGATTTTAGTATTTTCTGTCTCCTTAGGAATGGGAGTGAAGGTCAAGTCAATGTGGCATTTTGTGTATTTTTACATGTTTCTGTTTGAGCACAGTTGACAGGACAAATTTGCAGCTCTTTATGAGGCTGTGGCTTTTCACACAGCAATAAAGAAAGTGTAGTGGTGTGTGTGTGTGTTTGGGAGAGAAAGAGAGATAGACGTGTAACATGTGAGTACAGTGTGCATCGGAATAAAGGAACACACATCGATGATGTCTGTGTCGGAGTATGGGTGGCAATAGCATGGGTTATATGGTATCACCTTGCCAATGTGGGGTGTTTTTAAGTCGGCCAAACATTGTCCAATGCTTAGTTTGTGCCATTTGTGCATTTGTGTCTATATAAAGGTGTGAGATTGGTGGCCGTATGCTCACCCACTGCTAACCCCCCCAGAGGGGTAACACCAAATCAGTGACCCAGACATTGACACTGTCAGACGCACACATACAGACACGTCCATGCATGCTTTGACAGCTCTGATGGGGATATGCAGTTTATGTGAAGTTAATTTCACAGCCAAAGGGTGAAGAAAATGCTAGTCAGGGTCTCCCTTACTGTATTAAGGAGACAACCCAGCACCTCTACACACACACAAACACGCATACACCTGAAGGCCTCTCTCACATTGACTAATGTTAATGTTCATGAGTCCACCATCAGGAGAACACTGAACAACAATGGTGTGCAATGGCAGGGTTGTAAGGAGGAAACCACTGCTCTCCAAATAGAACATGCTGCTCGGCTAGTTTGCTAAAGATCACGTGGACAAGCCAGAAGGCTGCTGGAAGAATGTTTTGTGGATGGCTGAGACCAAAATAGAACTTTCTGGTTTAAAGGAAAAGTGTTATGTGTTACGTGTTAGGAAGGGATACATCAACCATGAATATGAAAAAAATAATTCAATGCCAAGTCATTAGTTAATGACTTGGCATTGAGTACCTTTAACACATGTGCTTTTTGAAAGATTTAAAACCTGAGTTTGACTCATCTCATCCACTGAATGGACAGAACTTCCCTTCAGTTTCTGATAACTCTCAATCAGGGCATCTGGACAGTTTCTTTTTAGTAGAAACGTTTCACCCTCACTCCAGAGGGCTTCATCAGTCAGAGACGTTCCAGCA
>JARVGS010000760.1:17177506-17188750 GCA_031762315.1 Hypsolebias antenori | reverse complement strand
TGTGTGTGTGTGTGTGTGTGTGTGTGTGTGAGAGAGAGAGAGAGAGAGAGAGACAGAGAGAGAGAGAGACAGAGAGAGAGACAGAGACAGACAGACAGACAGACAGACAGACAGACAGACAGAGAGAGAGACAGAGAGAGAGACAGAGAGAGAGAGAGAGAGAGAGAGAGAGAGTGTGCATTTGATACTCCGTGCTCATACATATGTCTGAATATGGTTTTCCGTGCTTTTGTAGAGTCAAAGCATTAATGTTTGTGTGTTTATATGCAACAGTGTGTGTGAGTGTGTGTATGTGTGTGCTGTTTTAATACATCCCATTGATCAGAGCAGGACCCCTGACAGTCATCATCCCTGAGAACCATCTGGCCGACGCCTGACGCTCCCTCACCCAAACAGAAGCTGACACCCTATTAATCTGCTACTGCCATGCATACATATACGTGTGTGTTTCTGTGTGTGTTCATTGAATCTGTAACAGTATGTAGTAAACGCTTTGTAAAGATTTTTGCATACAGCATGTTTGCCATATCCATATTTCTGCATGCATGTTCTTATGTGTTTATCAGTGCATATCAGCATTTCAAATTCAAACTGCGTACACACATGCGAAAAAGAGCACGCACCCCTCTGCCATCCGCCAACAACAGACGGCGCTGAAGGGAGCTGAAGGGTGCTTGGAAATTAAGGTTATTACACAAATTGAGCCATATGGTCTAAATATTTCAGAGCTGAAATTTACTAGGCAATAAAAATGGCCCCTACCTCGGTAATGGTGTAAATTACAGCTTAACCACCAGCGCTAATGATGTCCTTCTGTACGCCCCGTAACCAACCGTACATGAAGGACACATTGTTTAAAAAATACCCCAGGAAAAGCAAAAGAGAAAGAGAGAGGGAGAGGGAGGAAAGTGTAAGAAGTGATGGGTTAGAGGAGGAATGTTGAAATGAATGGAGGAAAAATGGAAGTGAAAGAAGAGAGCAGTCCGTAAACAAGAGAACTAACGAGAGGGAGTGATTGATAAAGATAGTGGGGCAACATTGAGTGAGAAAGAGCTAGCAGCATGTTTACAATCTGTTAGTTTACCATTAAGAACCCGTCAGAGAAAGTGGAACAGCATGGGACAGCCGGCGAACTGTGTCTCAAAACCAATATGAGGTTTTCAAATGGGTGCGTGTTTCTTACACAATCAAAACGTGTATTTAAGCATGCACGGTTGGAGGATTTGACAGGATGGATGCGTTAAATATGATGAGTACAAAAATGATACACACTGGTGGAGAGCATCTGCAAATGAAACCAATTTTTTTTTTAGAAATCTGTGTCTTTTTTGGCAGGAGTTTTAGATGAGTTTACAATAACAAAAATGTGATAAAACATACTTCACTGCTCATTCACACAAAAAAAGATGAAAATAGACATTAATTTTGTTCCATCTTTTAATTGCTCCTGGATCTTAGCAGCTATTCTAGGAGGAAAAACTTCACTGCGTAATATTTGAAGCCAAACTTTTTCTAAAGTTTCTCACTCCAGATTTCATTAGAACTATTATATTAATCTCCTATAATATAATGATAAATAAGAATTCATAAAATATTAACAAGACTTCTTACTTTTGGTTGTAACATATATTTACCATCCGCTAACCAGAGACTTTGGAGTGGATGAGAAGTGGTTGGTAGTACAGGCTTTGCTCTTGCTCTCAGAGATACCTTTTATCAAATGAGGGTGACAAAAAGGTTTGGAGGGGGAAGGAACTACAGGGCTGAGTGCACAGAGGATGAAGAGAAAAAAGAAGGATTGACTGAGAGGATAAGAAGGCTCAGATGTAGAGTTTGTTTGGTCCTCAGTCCATCAGACCCCTTATTTAAAGGTCTCCAACTCTGATTGGAGGACTCTTACCATTCTGAATAAACATCCAAATAATCAGGCTGCAATACTCTTTTGCCCATTCTACAAATATTCTCTCTGCATTTTTATCTTTCACACAGCTCTCCTCCATTGGTCAAACATCTTTGTCTGAGGTTTATCTGCCTCTGTTTTAAATTAGTTTTTACGTTACACTCGTTCCTTGTCATCATCCCTACTTTCCCTCTTCTTCTGCCATTCTCTTACAAGTGAGTTTACATCCCCCCACCTCTTCCTCCTTCCTGTTGCCTCTCCAACACAAGCACACACATGCACAGCCTTTCTCACAATAATGTCTCACTGAAGAGGCCACACCATCCAGTGTAGTGCTCTCCACTTGTTTTAATGGGTGTATAATGCTGTATTTGCAGTACAATAGGCATCACTTCAGAGGACTGAGTGAGTGCAAGTTTAAAAGAGTGATGTCTGAGCTCATTCAGCTCTGGAGAAAAGTGTTTGGTGTGCTCGTGCATAAACGACCGGTTTGTTTTGCTTGAGGGTTGTGCTTTCTTAAACTTGTGCTTTCTGCCTTTGCAATCCTGTCCTGCAGCTTGAATGCAGTTAAGACTAGTAAGGTGAAAATAATGTCAAATATAGATGCATTTATAAGGCTCAGGTTTGTGTCTGTTTCATGAATAAGCCAATCGAGTGGGATTTCAAGACATGGTTCATCACTGCTTCTGATCTGTCTTTTACTATCCCAATCCAATTATCTTATAACTTCTTAAACATATTTATTGCAAACTACAAAATAAAACATAAAAACGTCGTCCTGAAACATATCAAATGGTGTCATTTGAAAAATATTATGCCAGTAAATGGTAAATGGAGCTTACTTATATAGCGCTTTCCAGCCCCCTATGAGGCAGTATAGTTTCCTAGGTATACTGATATGCAATTCTGAAATGTGAGTATGTGCATAACTTAAACAAAACACTTGGCTGAGTCAGTTAAAACCAATGTGGAAGCTTGAATCACGTAATTGATCAACATTATCATGGCTGTAGTTTGTGAAGGTAAAAAAATCAGACAGAATGAGACAAGTATTGAATAGAGTATTGCCGCCAAACAACACAAAAAAGAAAGAACAAGTAAGACAACCCTTCAGAATAAATGTTAGGAACATTTTACTTGATCTACCATTCAAATGCATGTGGCTTTAGCAAAATTTTTACTAAACCATGTAATAATTGGAATGTTTATAACTCTAAAACATTTTTATACAGCTCATGATATGTTTTTATAGGTTGACTGCAGTATTGGTTTAGGCCAGACAAGGGTGGCCCAGGGCTAGAATCTTGGCATTTCTTGTCTTTCAGGTATACCAGCTTGTACTGTTGTAGTGTTGTACACCTGAGTTTGAACTTGACGTGGCACACCAATCTGCATACTTTACTCATCAATTCTGAGTGTAAATAGTATTTACAAAATACATGTATGTAGGAATATATCACACAATATTGGGTTTCTCTAGCACAAATGTCTCTTTGATGAACATTGCCATTTTCACTGATGTTAGTTAAAGTATATGATTTTACAAAGTATGTTAGACAAATGTCATTGTCAACCAGTCTTGTTTTTTTATTTTTTTTATTTTTTTATTTATTTATTTATTTTTTTTTTAAGAAATTGCTAATTTGTGAACATATTAACCATTAACCATTAATGTGAGAAAAAAAGTTTGGCTTTTGTTTTGTTCTTTGTAAGTCAGAATCAGAATAAGCTTAAATACAGTGAGAATATGTTCGTACAGTCATCCGAAAAATGGGCGGCGTGCACGTTGCTGCTGCTAAAACGCTTGGCTCCTTATTCTTCATCAGAATATTTTTGGATAGCCAAGGCATAAGAACCATAAGGATAGATAGTAGTATTACTAAAAAGATCTCTTCACATCTTGTCCTATCAGGACATGATTTGAGACATCAAAAAACTCTAACATCAAGCACATTTAAAAACATGATTACATATGCAACTGACGTCAAGACACTGAGATTTGTCCATGCACTTTCAGATAGGCCACAGTTCTGATGTCATTTAGCCAGCAGTTTTGACGTCCCAGGAGAAATTTGATAGTCGGCTTGTGTACGAGGCCAAACAGGGGAGTCAGATTCAGATAAGCCACTGTTGATTTTCTTCAGGCAGACTGTTTTTTTTCTTGTCAGCCTCAAGTCCTGCTGGAACTTTCTTGGTCCAAAATGGCCAAATTTATGGGAATCCACTCCACCGATCCACGTTTTGAGCCTCCTCGAGGTTGATCCGACATGCTGTTGAGTCCTAGAAGCTGCAGGTGGCCTGCAATTTTCACAAATTGCCTCCATCTTTCAGTTTAGCTCATTAATCAGCTGATTTTGAGTCCTTGTAGCATGTACCAAACACAGACTTGGAAGCTTTGCCATGGCTGAAACTGCTGATGATGTCTTCTTTAAGTTGAAAAAAAAAGAGCCCCACAGATGCCATTGAGCAGAACCCCTGCGATCATAAATCCAAAATATAAACGTCTTCAGCTTCCTCCTGAGACTGAGCTCAGAGACACATCAGCTGGTCTCTGACGTACCCCGCATCACGAGTCTCAGCCGAGCAAGAGGGTTCTCCAGAACCCTGTTGTTTTGTTGAAAAGATTTTGTCAATTTCGTTGAAAGTCCAGCTCGTCAGCTCCATAATAGTATTTTTCATCTGGGAGATGTGTACCAGGAGCTCCGAGACACACAGAAAGCAGAAGCAGGAGGAAAGGGAGAACAGGGGAAGAAAAGCAGGAGCGACTGTCTTGAGCAAGAGCCAGAGTAGAAATGTTTTTTGACTAATCTTCATGACATTGCAGTGAATGTATTTAACTGGAAATTATTTATACGTGTGTGTAAAATTCCTTGAAAAATATCAGTCAGTTATACAAACAGTCCTGGTAAGTATTTTTTTTTCTTGACCATATCAATAAAATAAAAGCACTGACAGACAATCCACTCTGTGACTTTAAAGCATACCACCCTCTGTTCACCATAAAGTGTCCACTAGTTTTTGGCCACAGGCGCACAAATACCAACACACACACACACACACACACGACATGATCTATGCACACCAAATATGCTGCTCCCAGGGTCTGGAACCGACAAAGCCAATCATAGATGTTGGTGTGAAGTGGGCATGCTTGCTCCAAACCCCTACAGTCCCTATGTACATCTGCGCTGGCCGCAGACAAAACGCATGCCTAATGGCACTCTGTGTGTCAGTGGGTGCGTCTCTGCCTTCCTCTGTGTGTGTGCGTGTGTGTTTCACACAAATGAGTGTGTGTGTGTCAGGGTTTGTCTAACACAACCTGACTAGCAGGGACACCCATGCAGGGCATTTGTAAACAGACACAGGGCAATCGTCCCAACAGCACTGAATTAGATATGCACATATAAATATGAACACACACAAATTTGGCTTTAGAGCTTGGCATGGGGTGTGAGAGATCAGTGTGTGGTGCACTGGCTCACCTCAGATGCCTCTGAAAACAATTACTGCTCTCACATGGCTAGTCAGGGCACAGCTTGGACTAATAGACTGGACTGTTGAGGCAAACTGAGCAGAACTTGGACAAGTTGAGTAATATCTGACTAAAACATGTTTTTATCATGTTCTGAAAAGAGCTAAACCTCAGCGGAGAAGGAGAAGTGGTGGGGTACTTTAAATATCATAAGCAAACCAGCCAGATTTCATTCCCCTGTCAATAATCACTGGGGTTTTTTGTGCTTATGTACAAGTGGTACTTTCAAGCTACTTGTGTTTGTGTGTGTTCACGTGAATGAGACAAAGAAAGGATGTGTTCGTTTGTTGCTGTGCACATGCATGCACGTATACAGCCATCAGCTAATGCTGGTCCATCTCTCTGCGGGGCCCAGTGCTGGGGCCTTTGTGAGATAATCAGCATAATTCTTTTGACAAATACACATGGTTATTCTTAATTAGTATCACACACTGTCCCTGTGGCTGCACTATGCCTCTCTACCTTAATAACACACAAACGTGCAGCTGTACACATGAAATTTGACGAGCACACAAGCAGAAAGCAAGATGCTGGCAGATGTCTGCTTGTTAGTATACACGCTAACAATACGCATAAAAACATGCGGCAAAAATACGTGTGCGTGGGTCAAGAAGTACAGATTTTCTGAGCCTTTTTGTGAAGGCAACACGTGCAGAAGCACCACACTAACCCTGCTGTAGCTCAGCTCGCTCTCAGAACAAGGAATAAATGATTGCTTCCTTGCACTCAAAGCTAAGTTGTGTTGAACCATGTATGATCGGTGAGGGCTTTAATGTTTAAATTAGCAAGACCCCTTCCTGTCTGTTCTTTCCTTGTCGCCTTTGTTCTCCTTCTATCTTGTTTACACTCCCCATCATCTTTCCCTTTCTCTTGACTTCTTGCTCCTCTCTGTTGCATTTTGTATGATTAACTGGTGTCTTTGATCATCTGCACACACATGCATATGCTGGGGTACGCAGAATTTGAGTTGACAAGAACCCTTTCCTTTCATATCTTACTCTGTAGTTCATAATGTGGTCTTCATAGGTTGGCCTTTTTTTCTTCTCTCAAAACTAGGCTTAAAAAACATTAAAGTACATTTTTCTCTAGCTACAGTGTTTTATGTTGCAAGGAGGACCTTAACATTTATCGGCAGTGTTTTTGGCTTCAAAAAGGATGGTAAATGGTGAGGTGGAACACCTGGAGAGCTTGTGCAGGAAGAACAACCTTCACATCAATGTGAAGGAGACGAAGGAGATGGCCGTGGACTTCAGACAGAACAAACACACCTACCCCCCTGAACATAGGAGGATCTGCAGTGGAAGTGGTCTCCAGCTACAAGTATTTGGGTGTGCACCTGAATGATAACCTCAGCTGGGGCAACAACACTACCAGCCTGATCTTGCCCCACTCTCCTCAGGCAGCAGGTTGAGGAGCATTAAGAGTAGAACCACCAGACTGAGGAACAGCTTCTACCCTGAAGCTGTTAGATTCATGAATCTCTAACTAGAATTATTGCTGTGTTTAAAAAAAAAAACCCTGTTGTGCCACTTGGTTGTTGAGTTGTGCTGCTGATTATCCATGCTGCTGATTTATTTCATGCTACTGTGTTCATCTGCTCACACAGACTCATGTTTGTGCTTCTGTTGTTCGGCGTATTGTTTTTGTACTATTAGTGTTTACCATATTCTTAGTTTAGTGTATTTATTAGTTCCTATCTTAGATCTTACTGTTTTTCTTTACAATTTATATTATTGTTGGCTGTAACAGGGACCCTGTGAACACAATTTTGTTCCATCACATGTACCACATGTGATGAGAATGACAATAAATGGCCTGTGCTTATATAGTGTCCTCATTTACCCCTTCATACAGCACTCTGCTAGATCTATACAAAGATCCATGAGCGCTCTATCACGTTCATACACCCATGGGACACACATCTGAGGCGATGAGGGGTTCAGTGCCTTGCCCAGGGACACTTGGGCATGTAATTGCTGTTGGAATCGAACACCCAACTCTTGCATTGGAGGATGGCTGCTCTAACCATCAGTCACAGCCACCCCAATAAAGAAACCTTGACCTTAAAGCAAAAATTTGTAACTGAAGCAACATCTTGTATAGTTGGCAGAAACTTGGGGAATGCAATTCCACTTCTTTTCTCCTAAAGATTTGTTTTACATCAAGGAAAGATGGGGATTTACCATTTGTTATATTTCTTCTAGTTCTGTGTGCACAATTTGACAGCATTTTACTTGATCTGTGTATTAAAATATCATTAACCAATCTGTATGTCGTTGCTCACGGCATGTGTGTGAAAGTTTGTGAAAGGAATATTGTGGAAGCTGTTAATGTAATGTAAAATGTAAAAGTTGTGTGTTCAGCGTTGGACCATTGATTACAGCACGTGTGCATGCTTGTTGGTGTGAATTTCATAGTCCTTGATTGGTGTATGTGTGTGTGTTTGTGCGGGGGAGTTGTTAGAGCAGGCTGTTAATGTGGTGTGTTTCAGTGATAAAGTGTTTGAATGTATTGCCATCTAGAGGCATGTAGGAGTGTCTCCATGCTCCTATAAAATCTGCCAGCGCCAGATGCTGCTATTGACAATGTGCATATGTTAACTGCTTTATAGGCCACATGCCTCACATATTTCACTGGCTTTAAGGTAGAGAGATCTCTCATTCTGGCTCACTTAATCTGTCTCTCCCTTTTGCCACATCTATCTTTTTTTTTTCTCTACCGCTTTAGCTTTTTCCACTCTTTCTTTGCTCAATCTCTTTCACTTAGCCACCGCTTCTTGTTCCTTTTTTATTTGCTTCATCAGTTACTAACTAACACCCCCCCCCCCCCCACTTCATTCCTGCATTACCTTTTGAACACATGCTTTATTTTTTCTTCCTTTCTTTCCTCTCCTACTTTTTTCTCTCCATCTTTCCTCTTTTCCCCCCACCGTTTCTCATTGTGCCCCTCCCTCCCTCTCTCTGCTAAGAAGTGCTGTGATTTGCAGGAGGATTTAGCTTGTGTCTAGGTGTCTAGGGGCTTATTAATCCTGTTTTAGTGTGGATGAAAAATATGTTGGCTTCCAGACATGAATATAGCAAGTACATGCATTCTGGTTGTTGTTCAGACAGTTCATCCTTGAAGCCACGCCATGGTGATTTGTCAGGGATTTTATTTGATTCAGTTTGAATTGTGGAGGCTTTTTTGATCCTCCTGCTGTTGCATTGAAGTGGGTTACCAGTTAATCTTTTTACATATGCTTGGTTATGTGAAAGCATACAGTCCTGAGCAGCCAAAATTTGACCTGCAGTCTCAACACATGAAAGACATATTATGTCCTGTGTTGTAAATTTACACAAATGGGATCAAACACAGATACAGCAGTTCTGTAGTCGCATCAGAGCTCACAGTCATAAACAAACACACAATCAGACAAGCTACAATGCCACATACTGGAGCGTAGTGCTCCCAGACTAGCATGTCATTGCACACCCGGGCCTTTTGAAACAACCACGTGCCTCTTATCAAATAGTAAATGGTGTTTTCACTGTGTCACACACTCACTCACACACTGTCCTTGTGTCTGCCAGGGTGTGGGGTTGAGTCCCACTGCTTAAAGCTACTGGCACACACCCTGTGCCTGCATGTGTTTGTGCATGTGATATGAAAGGGTGCATGTGTGACATAAACATTCATTCTGAAAGCTTTGAATTCACCCATAAGGGACAGCCATTTGCCTGGTGTCTGCTTACAATGCTAAGGCAAAGCCTGGCTGTTGGAATGTTATCACAAATCCCATGTTATGTAGTCTTAGTGGCCATTGTTTCTTTTTATTCCTCGTTTTAATGAGTGATGCCCTGGTTTTATTCATGCAGGACTGGTTTGCAAAACCAATTTTCTCTTGCTGTCATTTACTCTGGCATTTGACCCACAACACTATCACAATTTGATGCCTTTTACTCTAATTCAATAACTGGCTTTTTCTGAAATCCAACTTTTTCCCCTCCATATCCCATTTCTACTCCAGTCCACTTAGCCACGCTTATGATATGTTGGTCTATCTGTGTGTCAGGGTTCAGTTCTGGAAGCAGCAGTCTACGGTCTTGAACCATACAGTCAGTACAGTCTGCGTGTGGAAGCTGCTAATGGAGCAGGTATGCTGTATAATCATTACAAAGAATTAGATATGAATTTGAATATGAACCAAAAGTGTATGTGTTTTGTCAAACTTCAGGTAGTGTTTTCAGTCCTTGGGTGGACATCAGAACCATGGAGGCTTCTCCAGCTGGCCTGTCTAACATCACAGTGGAGCAGAGAGAGCAAGGCAGGGCCTTGCTGCTGAGCTGGGATCAACCACATGCACCAAATGGAGTCATCACGGTACATGCAATGCACATGACATCACTGCATACTAGTGTCATAGTCCAGACCACCTAACCCGATATCAAGTCGGGACCAAGACCTCAAATAAAAGAAATAAATTATAAACTTTTATTATTTTTTTTATAAAAGTTAAATATTGCTACTTTAAGTTTGCTTTTGAATGAATATATCAGCGTTTATAAATCTTCAAAGCTACATAACAAAGAAATCAGACATTCAGTGGCCTAACTGCACATATTTCAACAATAAAATGACACAACTGTTAAATTAGAAGCAGTTTCATCACATGCCAAGCCTTAAAAAAACTGCAGTGGCAAAACACTTCATAAGTCCGAACCAAGACCAAGGATAACCATATAGGTGCACAGTGGTTTCAATAAAGTAGTAGATATACCACTTAAAAATGTTACATAAATGGATATTAGTTACATGTATGTTGATTTAAGTAGGCAAATTTTATAACTGATGATATGACAGACATCTTCTCCCACGCCCAGACAATCACTTCTCAATTTCTTGGATGTGTTTGAGTGAAATGGGGTGGGCAGCAGTAACAAAAAAATTATTTAGCAATGAGTCACATTATCGCTTGGATTTGAACCAGTACATTCTACATCCAATAAAAAACAAGGATGTTGACAAATAAACTGGACAATATTCTGGCAATTTAGTGACATTTCCACAATTGTGGTCTTTACTGGTCTTGAAATAAAATCCCAAGTCCTCAATGTTCAAGACCGAGACAAGACCAAGAGCAAACGCGGTCGAGTCCGAGATGAGATCGAGACCATCAAAAAGACTGAATTATCTGCTTTTACTCTGCGTATGGTTTAATCATCACTACAGATGCTGTTATTCACCTACAAGAGTATCTTTTGTTTGTGTGCGGCATAAACGTACCCCCACAAACTTGTTTCTCTTCTTGTTCTAATGTGCTCAGACCTGCCTCTGACTGTTCTCTGTGCTGTTCCCCTTATGTTTTCATGCTCTTTTACTGCCGTCTCGTTTCTCTCCCCTTCCTCCCAGATGTATAACTTGTACAGCGAGGGGAATTTAGAGTTCAGCGGGTTATCACGCAGTTTTCTGTTTCGTCGTTTGGAGCCATGGACCGTTTATTCTCTGGCACTTGAAGCTTGTACCTCAGCAGGCTGCACGCGCAGCCCTCCTCAGCACGTCGCCACAGCAGCAGCGCCACCTGCTTCGCAGCTTCCCCCCCGGCTTCTTTTCATCGGCCCTGACCATGTGTCGCTGACTTGGAGCCCTCCCTCCCAACCCAATGGACCAATTGGAGAGTATTCCTTACATGGGAGAAGCCTGGAGGAGAAAGGGAGGTTACGAAGTAATGAAGAGGAAGCTGAAGAAGGAAAAGTAGGTGAAATTAAAGACACCTTTTGTTTATATACATATATATATATATATATATATATATATATATATATATATATATAGA
>JARVGS010000760.1:17116826-17134823 GCA_031762315.1 Hypsolebias antenori | reverse complement strand
TGTGTGTGTGTGTGTGTGTGTGTGTGTGTGTGTGTGTGTGTGTGTGTGTGTGTGTGTGTGTGTGTGTGTGTGGCTTTCCAAACTGAGATTATATTAGAAAAAACTGTTTAAAATCTAGTAATCCTTAAAAAATAAAAGTAATTCAACATAATGTCTGGAATAGAAATGTAATACAAAGTATTCATAAAGCATGTCAGGGACTGAACGCTTCTGATTCATAATCAGCCGTTCGGCTATTTCAAGTGACATTCTTCCAAGAACAAACTGTTTTGTTTTTATGTATTCATGTGTTTGTGACTTTTAGCTTTAGATTTCAACAGGTACAATTTTTAGAATGAGCAAAATGTTTGAACAATCATTTCTAATTGGAGAAACTTGCATTTTAGGTATGTGTTTAGATGTAAACATTTCTATTTCAGGTAATGTTTGTTTCTTATTTAACCACAGTACTTGAATTTTCCTGCAAACATGTTTGTTTGTTTGTTGTTAGCATTTTGTATTTAGAGCTGCCAACAATAGATTTTATTTCATTTTCACTTTGAATATTTAAAATAAATATATAAGTAAATTTTTTTTACATTTTACATAGTTTTCTGTTTTGCTACTTTTCAACTTCTTTTATTTTATTTTTTTACTTGTTAAAAAATCTGTATGCCAGTCTTATGATTGTCTATTGTTGTCGCTGTTGTCATCAGGTCTCTCTTGTAAATGAGTCCTCGACCTCGAGGCTCAATGGGATTAACCTGCCTAAATAAAGGTTGAATGAATTGTAGATACTGTATTTTAGCATCTGGGGTTCAAATAAATGTTTTTCTTTTCAGTTTCCTATTTGTTTTAGAAACACACAAGCAAAGAAGAAGCAACATTTGACATAAACACTTTGGTCGTGCGATTGACATTTTGAATAGATTAAATGTTTGTCGAGGAACTATTGTGGTCATACCGTTTTAAAAAGGCCCCATGATTATATGATAACTTTACTTGCCTAACAGATTGGTACGCCATGTACTCTAGGCAGCGCTGCGTTTTCTGTGCGCGCGCTGCGCTTCTCGAGACACGCCCCGCCCCTCCCACCTCTGATGAGGAAAAGGGGACTCGAGATGCTACTTTTTTTATGACGAACTAGCATGTTTGCATTCACAAAATTATTTACTGCTTTCCCGAACATGTAACTCGAAACTACATATTTTTGTGGCCATGTTGTGTTCCTGGGTAAGACTGTGTTCATTCGTATTCAAAATTGTTTGTGGCAGCAACCTGTTTGTTTATTTACCAGCCGAGAGAAAGTTAGCAAACTATTGGTGTTTGAACTCTAAGCTAATGGTTGAAGTTAGCTTTACAAACCTTAACACTAGCTGAGTTATTTTTAAGATTGCTCTGGCTGTTTAAGCCACGTCCTCGTAAGTCAAAGTTATTAAGCAAGCGCAGAACGTTATTAACTTTGTCTTTTATTAACTTTGTTAATATTAAAGGTTGTAAAGTTGAAGAAAATCATGTAGCTCTCTCAACACGCTAATATAATTTTGTTAATGTTTGTAGCCCTTCTTCCCGGAGCATTTCATCAGTGGCCTGGTCGTGTAAAATAAAATGGATTTCTGACCAGTTCAAACAGCGGGAGGACAGCTGGGGATAGAAGCATCCCATCACTTGTTTCTATCCAGAACCAGAAACCTAACGAAGCGTAAGGTTACAGGCAGGGCATGTCGTCGGAGGCGGAGGTGAAAGTAGCTCCAGGTGCGGAGGGGAAGCCAGAGGTTACCTCCGGGAACACGTCCAGTAGTAACACAGCGCAGGTCCCTTCCTCTCTGGCCTCCACGAAGTCTGCAGCCACCTCAGCTACAGAGGATGAGGATGAGAGTGAAGATGAGTCGGACATCCTGGAGGAGAGTCCTTGTGGCCGATGGCAGAAACGTCGAGAGGAGGTGACTGCTTGTAACCCATGCATCTGCACATTCATTCATTTACAAAGTGGCTTAAAGTTTTATTTCCAATGAAACATTTGTTAAACCAATTATTATAATTAGATGTACTACCACAACACATACTGTCATACTTGGGGAAAAGATGTTTGTGTTGAAAATCTCATCCCATTTAAACAGCATTTGTGGGGGCACATACCCTTTGACCTCTCATATCCATTCAATATATAGTAAATTTATGTATTATACACATTTTATATTGCTTCTTCTTTCAGGTGTTCCATTTTCAGGAGTCACCAGAAAGAGTCATCCTCCTCTATCTGCTGTTCTCTGTCCTCACTCCTCCTTGTCCTCTCTAACTTCATCGCTGCGTCTCTTCTTTGTCTTTTTCCTGGCAGCTGCATTTCTAACATACGTCTACCAATATACCCACTGTTCCTTCTCTGGACATGTCCAAACCATTTCAGTCTGGGCTCTAACTTTGTCTCCCAGTTGTTCAACCTGTGCTGTACCCCTGATGATCTCATTCCTAATCTTATCCATCCTTGTCACTCCTAAAAAGAACCTCAACATCTTCATTTCAACCACTTCCACTTCAGTCTCCTCCTGTCTTTTTGTCAGTGCTACTGTCTCCAAATCATAAAATATAGCTAGTTTGACTATTCTCTTGTGAACATTTTTTTTTCTTTGCTGCCACCTTTATGTCACATATGCCTCTTGAAAGTTTTCTCTAGCCACTCAGTTCACTCCTGCCTGGACTCTCTTTTATATTGCTTATACACAAATTAACATCCAGAAGAAGCATATTATGCTTACAGTATAATATGCATGGTAAACCAAAGAAGTTTGGTCACTTTTGAAAATTATTCTGCAAAGAGAAGTAGGGAAACTGATGCCCATTTAGTTTATAAAAAAAATACACCCAACCATACAGTATTTGAAATCTTGCATTGAGAATGTTTGGCCATTAAAACAGACACACAATTAAAACAGACACAAAGATCAGCCAAATTAACTTTGTATGAGGCACATTCAACATTTAAAAGATTAGACATTGAAACTAATGTTACCTAATGTTAGTTGTTACCTTGTGAGTTATTCACACTCACAATTTTGTTTGTTGTTCTTTGGCAAACCTCTGGATTTTGAGTTCAATTTCATTTTCTTTCTTTTGAAATATGTGATATAAAGAGTAATTTCTGTCCTTACATGCAGGTGAATCAGCGTAATGTCCCTGGGATAGATGTTGCATATTTGGCCATGGACACCGAAGAAGGGGTGGAGGTAGTTTGGAACGAAGTTATGATTTCAGAGAAGAAAAACGTCAAACCTCTGGAGGTGAGACCTAGTGATGCAGATGAGGAATAAAGCAATTAAAAGATAAGCTCTGTAGATTATGCAGTGAAGCAGTCAGATAACTATGGAGCAGCAGAACATGTTTTGTCTTTCAGCTTACTTCAGGGGTGATTTTTATTTATTTATTTATTTATTTTTGGAAGTGCTTGTTTTGATAGACCTGATGATCCTTTCATATATGAGATCAAAATGAAATATAAATACTATGGCATATTATCTACTACTGTATATTACTACATGCTATGTTATAGTAGGGTGTCAATGTTCTGTGGTAGCTCTAATTAGACATCAACCTTTGTTTTATATCTGTAGTATTTTAATTCAATTATTTTGTGGCATTATTTCCACATTTTTTTCCTGCTTGCTTTCGACGAGGACGGACGCTTTCCCTCCTCCTCCTGCCTCCTCCTGCTTTGCTCTTTGTCTTGCGATTCCTATCGGAGCCTCTCACTTCATATCCTCCGAATTGTAAATTATGGATCTGGTCAGCTGGTCTCTCAGCACAATTGACAACATTTTCTCAACGAGAAAACAGGGCGAAGGTGAGCCCTCATGCCCTGAAGGGACACTCGCAGCTGGATACACAATGGATTCCTGGGGCTAGTGGAAGGTGGTATGTCTGTGTATTGTTCATTGAGAACGTAGAAGGCGCATACATAATTGGATTTATGATAACTGAATTTCAACTTTTTTGTGTTTGCGGGTATCTGACATATCAACAAAGTCGGAAGACGTGTTCTGGCAATTATAAGGCTGCCTGCCTTGTGTGAATGAATGTACCGAGCTGTAAGCTCCCAGACTCAGACGCTGCATGAGCTGAGCTGTAAGCTGGACCCGATTTCTGAGAATTGCAGGCCACTTGTGGCTCCTGGGACTCACTGGCAGGAAGGAATCGACCTTGGAGAAGGCTTGGTTCGGCAGTGTGACCACAAAATTTGACTGTTTGGAATCGCCAGTGAGACGTTCCAGCAGAACTATGAAGGCAGAGATGGAAATTCAAGTAGAGGCTGCCTGACCCAAAATAATTGTGTTATCTGTATTTGGCTTCTCCATTCAGCCTTGAATTGGCAGCTATCTCAACTTCTCCTGGTTGTTTATATGAACAGAAGCTCTGCTCCCCACCCACTCCCCAAGACATCTGTGGATCTGTGTCAGAGTTGAGCCGGCTGATAGACACTGTGCCATCTTTATCAGGACTAAGGAACTTTCTGGCAGTGTCCACGGACAACTCACTGCCCTCACCTGCCTCCTCATGCATAAATATATTATGATGTCATCAGTATGTTGCTGTTTCATGTGCTGAGGTCATTTTTTGCAACTTTCACACTGTGTCCTGTCTAGGACACAGTACAAGATTAGATTTTTTTTTTTTTACAACTACACTCCCCCTCTTGTTTCTTTTTCCTAATCTGAAAAAAGGCTGTGCCTCTCGAGGCCGGCGGCCTCAGTCACCTCTGTCTCCCCATGTCTGTTTGTTTATGTTTCTCTTGGACAGGCTGTATTGAAATATAATTTTGTTGAGCTTCAGTGCAATGACAATAAAGCTGATTCTGATTCTGACGTTACAGTAAAATCGTAAGTCATTAAGTATTTAATATTGATGAGAGTTTTATGTTTTTCTTTGTGCTTGGCTTTAGGAGAAAGTCAAAGCTGTATTTGATAACCTCATTCATTTGGAACATGCCAATATCGTCAAGTTTCACAAGTATTGGGCTGACACAAAGGACAACAGGGCGAGGGTGAGTCTCAAACCTTCTAACACAATAATTCCTCTTTCAGCGTGATACATAGGGTTACTAATTATAATTTATGTTTAAATAGTGTCTTTCTGCTGGTTTTTTTTTTTCCTCCTAGGTGATTTTTATCACTGAATATATGTCATCTGGAAGCTTGAAGCAGTTTCTCAAGAAAACAAAGAAGAACCATAAAACCATGAATGAAAAGGTATAGCAGAAAACAAGCTGTTTGGATGATTTGGGGTGAAATGGGATTGGGATCCACAATGTGTGTACAGCTGTTTGCATAATAAATGCTAGCCATGTTTAGTAAATTTTGGGAACAAACTTGACATTCTCTTATGGAGTGCATGGTCTTACAGGCATGGAAGAGGTGGTGCACACAGATCCTGTCTGCTCTCAGGTCAGGTTTTGGTTTTCTTTCGCAACAAAATTCAGTTTATTGGTAATAATGCTGATTCTCAGTGAGTATGTTATATTTGTGAATTTTTGTTTTCTTCTCTTCGCGTTGTGCAGTTATCTCCACTCATGTGACCCACCTATCATTCATGGGAACCTTACCTGTGACACAGTCTTCATTCAGCACAACGGGCTCATTAAGATCGGATCAGGTATAGCATTGCACCGGGTTCGTCCCAGTGGTTTAGATAGTGGAGCTGTAAATTATTAAAGGTCCAAATATTTCAGTTCACTTTCACAATTAAACTTTTTGTGACGTAAATTTAAATATATTATTGTTCAAAAGACCCAAACACATTTTAGAAGGTGCAATCAAAAACTTTCAGTTTTATATTTAACTGTTGGTTTGCAGTTTGCTGCATTTAAGTTGATCCTAAACATTTTAAGCATCATTGTTGAATAAAATTGGTAGGCCATTAATATTACATGTATTAATATATATATATATAAATATTTTCCACTGAGGCACCTACTCCTTTTATCACATTCATCCTTTTCGTACTCCGTTTACTGTATAGATTTCATCTTTCTGATTGCACTTCACTTACTACTTGTTTTTGTTAAAAATAAATGTTTTTTCTCATCTACAGTTGCTCCAGACACCATCAACAACCACGTCAAGACATTCCACGAGGAACAGAAAAACCTGCACTTCTTCGCTCCTGAATATGGAGGTAGACCTCACAAGAGTGAAACTTTACTGCTTGTCTTCATCCATGCTATATGTTTATAACTTTAAAAGAAGATTCATAAAAAGAAAATAAAAAAAGATGCCAATATGAATATTATCACTATATCGTTTTGAGAATATGCAAGTACAGCCAAATAGTACTGTATTAGTATTTATCTTCTTGTGATTTTTTTTTTTTTTGTATTTAGTTAGTGTGTTTAAGTTTTTTTTTCATTCATTCAACCTTTATTTATACAGGCTAGCCTCGTTGAACCACGGGGACTCATTTATTTTACAGCATCTTTGATATTTGATCTGAAATCAGGATATTTAACATATGTTTCTCTTTCTATTTTTTTTTTCTGTCATTTTAGCTGATAATGAAGTTACCACGGCTGTAGATATTTATTCATTTGGCATGTGTGCCTTAGAGGTATGTTAAAAATGCTGCATTTGATCACTGTAGTCTTTAGGTTTAAATGTTTTTAACTTCTTAATGTGTTGCAGATGGCGCTTTTAGAAATCCAGGGAAATGGAGACTCCTCGTATGTTTCTCAGGAAGCCGTTGATGCCGCCATACAGTTACTGGAGGATCCGCTGCAGAGGGTGAGATCCAACACGTTCACAATCCATCATTTAAACATAGATGAGACATTTTGTGTGTGTAATATTCTTTTGTGTATCATTGTTTGTTTGAGGTTTAATTTTTATAATCAGTATGTTTGTTTTAGACGTGTGCAACTTTTTTGTTGTTTTGTTTTAAGAAGTTAATCCAGAAGTGCCTTGAGAATGATCCCAGTGTAAGGCCGACAGCCCGGGAGCTGCTGTTTAACCAGGCTCTCTTTGAAGTGCCTCTCCTGAAGCTGTTGGCTGCACACTGCATTGTCAGCCACCATCGTGAGTCCCAAACACACTCACAAACTTAATTTGATGCAAAACAGCAAGATTTTTATTTGAATAAAAAAGAGATTGAGCAGTTGGGTGTTTGCTCACTGTCACTGCTATTTATAATACAGTACAGGGAAAATATTTAAACAGAAATGTGTGTGTTTGTCTATAATGGCAAATTTAAAATAATAATCAAAAAGTTATTGCATTAAAACTCTTAATCCTGCTTTATAAAGCCTTTTATAAGTCAGTTTTGTGAGCTGCTGCTGACAGTGAAACAATTTGATAAAGACAAATGTTGTGTAACTTGAACATGAACTGACGTGTTGTTTTTAAAGGTTTGTGGTTATTGTGATCTTTTTTGGATCTTTTTTTGTTGTTGTTAAGATGTGATTCCTGAAAATGCCCTTGAGGAGCTGACGAAGAAGCTGGATCCCAATCTGATCATTGCTGTGACTAAAGAGGACGTTCAGCTCAAGTAAATAACAAAAGCTGTTGTCCTTCAAACTGCAACGATAGCAAGATCTTAACATTTTACCTCAAGTGACTTTTTTTTGTTTGTTTTTTTGTTTGTTTTTTTTAGGCTGTCACAGTTTCCTGCTTTGGAACTGGACAAATTCCTGGAAGACGTACAGTAAGCTAAAGGAAAATAAAAAATACATTATGTGGCCGCATGGAGGCAGTAGAGGACCATTAGACAATTCTGACCTCTTTGTTAATCAGTATTACACAATCCGTTATTAATCAGTGGCTTCCTTATGATGTATCCTGGAATCTTCACAGATTTATTGGTTTTATGAATCCAGTGTTGTTCATTTTGAATGTTACTAGTATCATCTGTCTTTCTTCTTTGACATCTGTGGGTTGTAAACTTTTCAAATCATGTTCTTTCCACATCCACTTCATCTCTGCCATTCTTCTTGGATCAGGAATGGTATTTATCCAATGACAGCTTTTGGGGTACCGAGTCCACATCAGGCTCAACAAAAGACGGTTAAATCTCCTGTTGTCATTCCTTTGGTCAAATCCCCCACACCTGAACCCACAGAGCTCGAGACACGAAGGGTGTGTATGTTGGAAATTTTTTTTGCATGAATTGATCCTGTTCCTAATGTTTTCTAAGCTTGTGTTTGTCTTTTCAATACTTGATTTTTCTTTTCCAGGTCATTCAAATGCAATGTAACATAGAACCTGTTGAGGAGGGAGCAAAGTACCATGCAAGTTTGCTTTAGACTTTATAGGTTGATCATTTCTTATTAAATAATTTTTAACATTAAGGTTTTCTCATTAACCAGCAGCAACTTCATAATATCCAAGCAATTTGTTCAACAAACCAGACAGACGTATAAAAAATAATATTCTCTTTCATCTGTTTCTCTTTTTGTAGCTTACGTTACTGCTGAAACTGGAAGACAAACTGAATCGGCATCTCAGCTGTGACATGTTACCTCGTAAGATTAACTCTTATCATTAAGTTTGTATCACACTAGCAAATGAACGTTTGAAGACACATTTCTGATCAGCTCTCTAAATCATTTCTTTTAAAAGTAGTTTTAATACCAAACCAGTCAACTTTGAGCTGACAGAAGCACACAGCACAAGTTTTTAAAGTGCATGCGACATTGAATATTTGTGATAAATAAAAATGCATTTTTTGTAAAGAAAGTCACAAATGTAACAGAAAAGATGCATGTGCATTAACTGGAGGTGAAAACAAAGTGGAAGGCCTGCATGTAAACAGAGTATTACTACATTGGCTAACAGTAGCAAAGAATTTGATGTTTCTTTAGATTATTTTGAGTCAGTATCTCAGAAGAAGAAAGTCAGCTATCTTCAGATGGCGAAGCACTAGTTGGGCACCGCTCCTTGTATGTTTGAGACCCTGGCACAGTTGGCAGCTCAACATGTCAGTGAAGCGACCGACGGTCGCACAGTTTCGGTGCACAATTGCAACATAATTTCTTGACAAAAACATGCCTGTTCTTGTGACAAAATGGGTTTCTATTACATTTTCATCCTAAAATAATTTGTATTTGTAGGAAATGCATGTCACATAAAGTTTAGAAAGAAAAACTTGTAGGGCGAAACTTTGAAATTTCCACTACATCATAATTGGATTGGCTACTGAAAGTCGGTACTAGGAGACTTTAAAAGGTCCTGATGTGTGCTCAGTAATCCAGGTAGATTGATCCAACAAGGTTGAGTCAGGTCCTCTGAAGAGCCCGTCCAGAGGACCTGACTCGACCTTGTTAGGTACTTATAAAGTGTTTGTGTTGCTCAGATGACACTCAGGGAACTTGAACAAATTAGTATCTGTTCTTTCTGAACCATGTTCAGCTGTGAGTGCATCATCTGTCATTTCCTCATCAGAAAAGTTGAGGAACAGCTAGGCCTGTCGCGATAAACAATATAACAATTAATCGCATGATAAATGAAAAATTTCAACCTCATTTTCATTTATCGGCTTTATCGTTTCTTTGTGTCTCTTTCTGTCTCGCTCTACTAAAGACACTGGATGACAAAAGGCTCAACTCTGGTGCTCTTCACTGACCAATCCCTTTCTCTTTTCTCTTTAAAATCTGTTGTAACTGTCCAAAATTGTGTTTTTGGATCATTAAAAGCAGCTTAGCTGAGAAGCTAATCTACGAGCTAAGCTAACAGACCGACCTCGGGGGAAAAACCTCCATCTTATTGAAGCTCAAACGTTCACGATTGAAACCAGTGCCTTTATGTAAAAAGTTGTTTTTCTCTGCACAAAGAAGCTGAAAACTTGTTTACTGATTTTTTTATATTTTTTAATTAAAAGATTTGTGTGAAAAATGCTATGCTAAAGAGCTCAAACCACACAGAGCAGCCGCCATTTTGAGAACCCAAAACAAGGAAGGAGAGACAGCCCGTGTCACGTCAAGGGGCCTCCCTCCCATTTTTCTTAGAGACATGCTTCTTGCTCCCTCACTATCCATCCTTTTGTTCAAACTGTCTTATACTGCCATCCAGTGGTCAAAAATGTACTACACACAAAAATTAACCAACATTTCTTCTTAAATTTGACAATAATTACTAATTATTGTCTAATTTCAAACAATATTATTGTTTATCTCAATAATTTCTGACTAAATTAATCGCCCAGCAAAATTTGTTATCGTGACACGCCTAGGAACGGCTTCAATTTAGCTTTCAGAGGCAGGAATTAAAGAGCTGGAGTAAATAAAATGTATGGTTATATCTGTGAATCACTAAGTAACTTAAGTCTACTTTTGTTACTCGCCATTGAATATTAATATTGAGTAACTTTTGATCTTACTGTTTGTGTTGAAGAGCATAAGGAAAGGGCTGCAGAGTTCATGCATGGTGTCACAATGTGCACGTTGTTGCAGCATTTAAAAAAAGTCAAGACTATTTTAGGCAGATAGTCTGTCAGACAGGCTGTCTGTTGTAAACAAAACTGCTGTGATTAATGTTTCAGCTGACAGCAGGTTAACCTTTACAAACTCTGAATCATTTTTCATCTAAATTGTCAGAATATAATATGTTTAAGAAATGTTGATTTAGTAAGAACTGTAATTGTACTGTTTCTAACTTATTAACGTATGAATATTTCTGTTCAGTGCCCTGAGATGACTTCTGTTGTAACTTGGCTCTATATAAATAAACTGAATTGAATTGAACTATTAAAAACCAATTACTGAATATGGCTATGACTGCTAAAATTAGATTGAAAAATTGTTTTTAAAAAACTATTAAAAGCTGGAGAAGTTGTTGTTTTTCTTTGAAAGAAAAAACAATGTTGCAAAATGAATCATCAGGGTGAGGAGAGTGGCAAATAAAACAAATGAATCATTATTCTTACTGTCACTGTGTTCATAGTGTGTAATATCTGAACAGTGCACTATGTTGTTTTTAAGATATTTTTATTTAAAAAATCTTAATTTGTTTATTTCAATAATGGACCTCCAGAAGTCAGTTTTTGTCCAAAAACATGCATGTTAGGCTGATTGGTAACTAAATTGACCCTAGGTGTGAGTGCAACAGGTCCCTCTTGTAAATGAGCCCCCGTGGCTCAATGAGGCTAGCCTGTATAAATAAAGGTTGAATGGATGAATGTTTCATTGCTCAAAAGAGAATGCAATTTGTTCTAACTGCGTGGTGTAGTCAGTTTGAGCATGTATGTGAACACACACCAGTCTGGTATATCTGAGCATGTGCAATGTTGCAGACGTGGGGAATGTCAGCACTGTAAAAGACTGCAGTTGACAGCTGTCACCTCCTCTTGCAATCCCTTCTCAGGCTTTCATATCCCTGTCCAGCATTTCTGCACGCACACACACAGTTGCACGCACTTCAGCGTGTTCATTAACTGGACTATCTTTTCTGCTCTTTCTCCCTTTCACTGCTTCTCACCGTGAATGTCTTGCTTCGCTCTCTCACTCCTTAATCCCACTGACATGCATCTGTAATGCACTCCCATACACATTTATCAGTCTCACAAACACACCTTGGCCTCTTTGTAAACAGACTCTCTTGCTGATATCTGGGTGGGGGGGGGTGGGGGGGTGCGGGGGTTCTTGAAAGCTTTCCTTATCGACCAAAGTGCAAAGTTAATCTACGAGTTCACCGACTGAGCCAATCTAATTTCACCTCTTAGGCTTTATTATGGTTCCCCTACTTTTCACTGCTATAAATCTCTAGTTCATTAATGATTATTATAATATAGCTTTAATGCAGAGCATGTAAGCTTTATCTGTTGTACTCAAATATGTTGTTACTTTTATCTCTTTATCAAGCTAAAAAAAATTATAATTGGAAAGCCCACCTTCTGCTTGAATATTGGTGTAAATTTCATACGTCTCTGATCTGTTGGTGTTTTGTTGTCCTAATGTCACATAATGTCTCTGTTCATTCAGCTACGGTCCTGCTAATGTTAGAAATTGACGTCATCTTGTTTATTAAATTTTACAGACCATGGCAACTCACATAATATCTCATTTTAGGCCATTAACAAAAATGAAAGTGTAGTTAGCAGGCTGGAGTTTTTAAAGTATGAAGCCACAAAAAGAAAGCCGTGAAACAGTTCTTTAAAATGTGTTTTTTTGTTTTGTTTTTTGTTTGTTTTCAGTAAAAACTGTCTGTTTCTAGTGTTTCCTTATCTTAAGCTGTGTGCGTACATTTCTTTTTGTTCATGGTTGTTTGCTGTATTTTGAAAGCCATCAAGTCTTAAAAGATTCTGACCATATTGATAATATACTGGTTTAAACTGGAATTGTTTGTCTTGCTTGATACATACTTTTGTCGCTTATTATTAATGCTTAGATGGATGTTGACTAAAATGCAGCACTCCATCCCAAACAAATAAAATCCCACGAGCAAAAAGAGAGCAGAGTAGATGATGTTTGGAACAGAAGCTGTGTGAGAACTGCTGCTACTATCCTCATTACACAATTCATCATTCAGGAACTATAAGAACACACAGAGTAAAACTGCTTCTATCAAACTGATTACACATATTTTCTTTAGAAGAGACACTTTGCAGCACTTTTTTTGTTGCCGATTATCAGTTTGGAATGTGAAACTTTAGATTGATTAGACAAATGCAGGGGTGAACACTTGGGTGCCAATGACCCAAAAATAGTCTAAACATGACGGCGTGCCTGTCGGCAAGTTTTCAGTCGGTTTGCACATGTGGAAACCGTGCATATCATCTTCCACTGCAGACAGTGGCCTCTTTGCACGTGCATTCTCAATGACCCTGGCGTTCTTCAAGAAGGAACTGTCTGCAGTGAAAAATGAAGCGGGGAGGAGCTGAGCCAAGTGCAGCTCTGGTTTGTAACTGTGGTGAATCACAGATGCAGAAAAGCTCGTTTGAAGGAGAATTTGAACTATATCGTTTTAGTACTGCATTTAAACTAACCACAGGCTAGTGAGTGTGTGTGAGAGATGCTGAGTTATCATTGAAGTGTTTATACAAATGTTTACTGCCAGTGACTGAGGGTGTGTGTGTTTCAGATGAGAGTGTTCAAGTATTGGCTGAAGAGTTGGTCCAACTGGGTCTGATCAGCGAGGTGAGTGGTTTTGTACATTTAATGAATGGGAGACCCTGTAGGTGTGTGTCTGTGCAGTAAGACCAAAGACAAGTGAAGTAAAAAAACATCGATCACTTTGTTGCCACGGCGCCTGACAGTGGGTGGGGTCAATATGAATGGTCTCTTGATGTGTTGAAAGCATGAAAGCAGAAAAAAAGGAAAGTGTAAGGATCTGAGTGACTGATGAGGTGTGGCCATGGACAATTGGGCAATAGCGCATCCACAAATGCAGCTCCTGTAGAACGTTCTGGGTCTGCAGTGGTCGGGGAACTTCAGAATTTGACAGAAGAATAACTGGTCACAGGTTCACTGAGGCAAAGGCTGGCCTGCATTATTAAAGTCAAGTCAGATTTATTTATATAGCACATTTAAAACAAACTGTTACCGAAGTGCTTAACGAAGAAAAAAAAAAACAATCAGATCACCTTGTGTCAAATGTCAAGTAATAATAACAAAAAAAAAAGCATAAACTCAATTAGAAAGATGAAATACTAAATCAGATAAGACTTCATTTCATGTTGGTGCCAAACACATGGAGCAGTTTGCAGTGCAGCTGTGTAGATGTTTAAACGGTGTCTTTGTTCTTTGCAGATGGACCAAGTCAAAATCTCTTCATTGCTCGAAGAGGCGTACAGCCAAGCTCTTCAGTAGCGGGTCTTCTCAGAAGTGTGTTCTTGATCTTGTTACTTCTTTTTGGATCTACAACAAAATGATTGTAAACATTTGTTTACCCCGGTGGGTCTGTGACCAAAGGAGGAAATCATCCCTTACATCAGGAAGGAAAACTACATGAGCACACAAACCTGCACAAAATGCCCATATACATCTACCGTAGTCAACTTCAAAGAAACGATCTGCTGTGAATTATGTTATTATTTTAAATGTCAGAGCTTATATTCATTTATACATGTAGAAATATAAATGGTTTGACCATTGTTTAAGCCTAATAATTTGGTGAATACTATTTTTAGTATAGCCAGCTTGTGGTCCTAACAGAACTGACTGGAATACATTGAAACAGACTTCGTCTTCAGGTCTTCTTTGTTTACAGTGTCCATAAATGTTCCGTTTAGACGTTCAGCTGATTCTCTCCTTCACTGTAGGTACTGCTCACACACGTGCTTCTCTAATTTAATGTCTGTTTCTGCACCTGGAGAAAAATAGTTGCCTTGTCAGTGATGGAGAGATTTCCACACAAAGAAACTAGTCCAGACTCTCCTTTCATCATCATCCTCATCATTTAGTTAATTTTTGTTTTGCTTTGTGCAATCTAACACCCAACATTTTACTTTGTTTGTGCTTTGTTCTCCCCAGCAAACATCCTTTTAGGTTAAATGTAGAATAGTTTATCTAGGTTGCTAGACATGAAACTTTTTCATTTGACTTCTTAAAATACCTAAAACAATGCATGTACTTGATAGTATTTTACAATTTGGGATGGCATCGCCTGCTCACTTTGAGGTACTGTGAACTCAGTGTCTTTAAATTTCTGATTGTATTTTGTGTGTATATCTTGGTGTGTGTGTGTGTGTGTGTATATATATATAGACACCCATGCATACATGTTTAAGTATAATATACACACATACACAGTTTTCAGTATAAGTGCGTTCGGGTCCACTTTTGTACTGATTTTTTGTTTGTTTGTTTTTACACCTGCTGCTTTTTGAGTTTACATGTTACTCTGCCTTTTGAATTTATGTGACTTGTGTACTGAACTCTGCCATTATATCCTGTACAAAGTAGACTGCCTTTTCCTGATAGGTCACTGAGTGCTCTTCTAAATGTGCCAGAGACTGGACTCCAAGTGTTTTACTGTGCACTTTTACATGGTGACCACATGGAGCAGATGTGGACAACATATGGCCCGTGGGCCAAATGTGGTCCTTGGACACTCTGTCAGTCCCCCATTATCCTTAACTGGAAAAAAACAACTTTTAAAGTAAGCAATGAAAACCTGCATTTTATCAATGAAACATAAGGAAGTCTGAATTAAACATCTTAAACAAAGACATCAAAAGCCTTTGGGTTAAGATAGGCTAAAACTTTTCTTCTTTTTTTTTTTTATTTTTTTTTTTTTTTTTAGATGTGGTTCCAGGATTAGACTGCATTTTAAAGGCTCCAAAAAGAAACTTTTTTTTTTTAAGTTAACAAATATATTGTCACAAAAACTATGTCTTATCTTCCTGAAGAGTATCGGACATCTATACTACAAGAAAAATCCTAAAAAAAAAAAGTCTTCCAAATTATTCATCTTAAAAATAAAATAATTTAAAAAAAATTAATTCTCTATGCGGCCCTTCAGTTGCTTTAAATATCTTGATTTGGCCCTCTGGCTAAAAATGTTGCCCACCCTGCTGACATGGAGCGTCTGAATCAAGACCAATTTTCATGTTTCCATTTTTTTTTTTTTTTTCTTCTGTCACTTACTAAAAACGATATTATTCAAAATGTGTGCAACGTTTTGGATCCTACAGGTCTTGATTTGACCTAAAGTGAGATCAGGTGTTTTTTCATGACACTTATCCTCAGAACTTTGTGGACCGTTCGGTACTACTGTTACTGAAAGCTCATACACGTCTAAATTTGCAGTAAAGCATGCAGTAAGAGTGCAAATAAATGTTAACATTTTAGGTTTGTAGGCCATAAATGGTTGTGTGTAAATTTTTCCTTTATGGTATTTTAATCAAATAAAATCTTGTCATGACTTTACCTGTTAATTGGAGACTGTTTGAGCTTTCAGGCCTCTGTTCATCTGAGACTGGTTGTCAGTTTGTTCAATGTTGTACACTCTTGTACTCAAATAGAAGAGCTGGGTATCTTAGAACTAGTACTTTAAGACAGTTTTTCCTCCATGAATGTGCTAATATCACATTTTTAATTTGATTTTATGTTCTGTAAACTGTGTTTTCCCAAAGATGTGCTCGTCAACATGGTGAATGTAAACGCATCAATGTGACCACCAGAGCTTTATACAGTATTGATATTTTGCACCCTACCTGGCCTCTCTTGGTACTCTTGCACCTTTTTGTGTTGGTGGTGATAAAACTGGTTATTAAATAATCAAAACAGGGTTGGCAGCTCTAACCTGTTACTCCATGATGTGAGCTTTTGGTTATAGCTGGACATTTCTCTGTTTAGTAAACGACACGTGTCAGTCAGTACGTGCCTCTTTTTCTGAGACTAATGACAAGTATCAAAAGTTAAAGAAAACTTTTTCTTAAAAATAAACGCATCATTGTCTCCTTTTCTGTGTGGGACTAATTTGGATGAAGGAGCGTTCAGGAGCCTGTCTAAAAGTCACAGGTAGGGGTTGGTGACGTCATCCAGGAAGTGGACAGGGAAGTAGGTGAGGCCAAGTACATTGTGCTGAACGGTTAACTAAAAAGAAAGAAATAAGTTTTTATGCAGAGGAGAAGACTTAAGTCCGAGCAGAGAAATGTGCAGCTTCGGTGAGTGGCTGGTGTCAAAGATGCTAAAATAAAAAATATTTATTTTTTTTAAGTCGCGCAAAAATGTCCGAAAGGCACGATGTACCTGACCACAGGCCTTTTTTAAATACATTATACTGTAACTATATTCTGTAGGTTTGGATGTTTCGACTTGCTTTATGTTTAAAAACATGAAGCGAAACAAAAAGTTTGATATGTCCTGCAGTCATTCATTTACATGTTAAATACTGTGCGACTGTTTGTAGCTGTGCAAAATGAATGTTAATTTGAACAATTGTCTTTATGATACTGCTGGAAGTTACTTCTTCTTTGCTTTAACAACAAAGCATTTAGAGGCTAAATTAAGTAGTTTATGATTTATTATGCTGCAATGCCACTTAATATGCAGTATGTATTTATTTGTGGTTGGGATTATTATGAAGAGCCTAAAGCATCCTTGTTTCATCATTGATGTGAAGCTTCCCAGTGTAGGATTAAAAGTTAGTACAGTATTGTTCTTGTCAGTAATTTAAAGTACAATAATTTCAGCTCTTTACTCATAAAACAAAAGCTGCAGACTTGTGGCCCTGATTATTAACTATTGCTAAAAGTCTCAAAAGCCATATTTTTAATGCATCTATGACTGCACTTTTAAAGCCTTTCATTGTCTAATCTTTAACAGTTAAGATTTTTTAAAGTAATTTTGATCACTGTAAATCTTGTGGTAGATCATCGCAGTTTTGGGAACCACTGGTTAAACCTTTAAGTAGCATAATGAAGTCCACTAAAGTATGAACTTATTGCTCACAATGAAAGAACTTCAAACCAGTATTTGCTGTGTTTGGGACGTGATGTCACATAATATTAATTGCTACTCAGTTACCTATTTCTAAAGTTGTGTCACAAGACATTTAAATACAGAAACACTTGTGTTTTTGTCATCCAGATAAGGACACAGGGCCGGGGAGACTGATGAAAAAGGGGTTAACTCTCATTCTGGTCGGGCATATCAACTTCATTCTTGGCGCTATTGTTCACGGCAACGTCCTCCGCCACATTTCCAAACCCACCCAACATATCAGCACTGAGTACACTGTAGCCAACATCATTTCTGTAACCTCAGGCTTGCTGGTGAGTCGCTCCTTTATATTTTTGTTTTGTTTCAAAGCTCAGGAGTTGATATAGAAACCGTGCCTTTAAAGGCCACTTGATACAGAAATCTGAACATTTTATCTTAAACTGATGTTTTATGACGCAAACAAGAAGACAACTTGTTCTCCAACTCATCCTGCAGCATCCAACATCTTTTTTTTTTTTTTCCCTCCGTTTGAAATTCATTCCTTCAACCTTTATTTACAAACCGGATGCCAAAAAAGTTGGCACACTAAACAAATTGTGAATAAAAACTGAATGCAATGATGTGGAGGTGCCAACATCTAATATTTTATTCAGAATAGA
>JARVGS010000760.1:17102557-17116726 GCA_031762315.1 Hypsolebias antenori | reverse complement strand
TGTCATCTATGTTCTATTACGAATAAAATACTGTATTGACATTTGCCATCTCCACATCATTGCATTCAGTTTTTATTTACAATTTGTTTAGTGTCCTAACTTTTTTGGAATCCGGTTTGTAGAAAAGTTAATCCCATTGAGCCTCGAGGACTCATTTACAATAGAGACCTGTTTTATATCTGCCGTTAGTGTCTCACTTTCTCCTTCCATTGCAATGCATAAAATATGTGCTGCACATTTTAAAAACAGTAGTGTTGTGCAGCGTAAATCAATTCTTGGATTATATGTGGTGTTGAACAACAATATTCAATAACAATTTTAAACATTTAATGCATGCTTGCACCAGATTCTATTTTAAAAGTCACAGTTCAGGCCTGCACCTCAGACACCCAGGCCTGACAACACTTATGCCTTTATCTGACTTTTGTTTTCTTTGCAAGGGTTGATGCGCTCCTGTAGCTCAGCTGAATGTTTTCCTGCAGTCAGGACTGAACTTGCCTTTTATGGCAAAGCTGGTTCTTCAAACCAGTCAAGTGTCCCTTTGGGGCAGGCCTCGTTACGTTCATTTATCAGATAACCTGACGCTTGTTCATAATAAAACAGTGTTAACGTTTACTTGTGACTGAATGGACCTCTGAAAGGGAGAGTCGAACAAATAAAAGCAGACAAAACATAAGAGTTACAAAATCAGTCTGACTATATCTTAACCAAGCATCCAAATTAAAGATGCAGTTTTGCAACCTGAGGCTAGGATTATTTCTTTAATAAAGCTTACTTTGTTGAAGAGGAGATGCTCATCTTATCGTTTCAATCTTACAGAGCATTGCCTCTGGGATCATCGCCATCATAGTGTCAAGGAACCTTCATGAGTTGAAACTGGTAAAAATTTAATTTGTCTTCATTTGGCTTCAAGTATTGCTCTGTACATCGCCATCACCCACCATCACAGACATCTACACCTCCAGATACAGGAAGAGGGACACCTGCATCATGAAGGACCCCATTCACCCAGTACACACACGCATTTTGCCACGCTCCCCTCAGGCAGGAGGTTAAGGAGCATTAAGTGTAGAACCACTAGACTGAGGAACAGCTTCTACCCTCATGAATCTCTAGCCAGGATAATCACTGTGAAAAATCACATCATGCTGCTAATCTA
This sequence comes from Hypsolebias antenori, assembly GCA_031762315.1. NCBI lineage: Eukaryota > Metazoa > Chordata > Actinopteri > Cyprinodontiformes > Rivulidae > Hypsolebias > Hypsolebias antenori. Next base: position 17,115,567 of record JARVGS010000760.1, on the reverse strand, counting down.
TTTCATGCTGCGGATTTATTTCATGCTGCTGATTTATTTCATGCTGCTGATTTATTTCATGCTGCTGTGTTCATTTGTACTCATCTGCTCACACAGGCTCATGTTCGTGCTGCTGTTCAGTGTATTGTTTTTATACTTGGTGCTTAGCGTATTTTTAGTCTCAACTTTTTTTTTAGTTCATATCTTAGATCTTGTTACAGTTATTCTTTTACATTTTATACTTTTGTTGGATGTAACTGGGACCCTGTGTACACAATGTTGTTCCGCCACATGTACCACATGTGATGCAAATGACAAATAAAGAAACTTTGACTTGACTTTTGACTTTGACATGATGTCTCTGCGTGTCCTCAGCAAATAGGGCTTTTGGTTGCATCGTTCCTGAACGCCTTGCTCTCAGCAGCGTGCTGCGCCGGTCTCCTTTTGGCCGTTGGTGTCACTGTTGCCCAGAATGGAAAAGGTTTGATGTTCGGATGCAACGAGACAATGGTGCCCATCAATGCTCGGTCACCTGTCAGTGCCCAGTGTCCGTTTGATACGACACGAATCTATGTGAGTCTTAAGGTCAACCGTTTTTCCTCTTTGTGCTATTTTTGCTCGTCTTCTCTCCATTTCTTCTTGAAGCCTCAAATATTTGTTCATGAATTAGATATTTATTTTTTTTATGTGCCAGTAGAAAACCTCGTGATCCATTTTGTTCCTACTTGTTCGTCTCTGTCAGGACACCACCCTGGCTCTGTGGATCCCTTGTGCCATGTTGTCGGCAGCCGAGGCTGGACTCTCGGTGTGGTGCTTCATCGTTGGACTGACTCTTCGAGGCCTGGCGCCCTGCGGGAACAGCTACATCAAAGAGCAGGTGTGTGTCTTTGTGTGGGCAGGCAGCTGTGCTCGAAGGGTGTGACTGTGGTGTGTTTCAGTCCAAATCTGACTGACGTTCTTAAACGTCTCATTTAATACAAACGCAGAAACTAATCAGTCTTGGGACATTCCATGTCAAGCCAACCAGGGGCTTCCCCCCTCAAATGTCTTTTTTTTTGTTGTTGTTGCTGAAAGGCAAATACTGAAAATTCCAGCTATTTCAGCTGTTTAGATAGTACCCATCAAATTAGTGTCACCTTTACAGAAGGGTTGTCAAAAAGGTGTCATTTTCATTTTTAACTAATTACAGAGAACATTATGAAAGTGTAAAAAAAAAAGGGATACAACATGTTAAATATGTCCTGATAATTTTTATNNNTTTACATCTAATAGAAACATATACAGTATTTTTTATTATAAAAGATATATCATGAATATTACATATTATATTTTGGCATTTACTCCACAACACTTTGTCACTGAAAAATAGATGTATATTTAATTTGTTCATTGAAATAGATATTTTATTTCCCAGTACAGTTTTATGTTGAAAACCAGTTTAAAAAAACACAAGTTTTTTAAATTAAATAAAAATGATGTATAATACAAGTTTGTTTATTTGTTAATCTGTCAGATTACACTGATGCATGCTCAATAATCCAGGTAGAAAAATCTAAAAAAAAAGCTAAGTCTGGTCCTCTGGACATTTTTTTTTCCTTTGTTTTGCTTTGGTTTTTTTGAATGTCCAGAGGACCAGACTTAGCTTTTTTAGAATCTGTCAGATTGTTTTTTTTTCTAGCGGTAACACTGCACAAACAACCACAGAAGTGTCACAAAAGGTTTAAAGAAACGTGGATATTGTTAGATTTTTGATCAGTCAATTTTGTTCTTGTCTTTTCCTCACCTGATAAAAATCCTGATAAAATTTTGTCAATTTATCTGGTAATTGATGAGTGTCCTGTCCTCATACAAACACTTTTGCCCAGCGTGTCATGATGACACAAACTGAAACGTTGAATCTTCTCGTTTTCCTTCATTCTCTCTCCTAGTTGGAGGAAGCGGCTGAGAGCTCTTCCCACACCCGCTGCCTGATGGAACAACACTCAAATCCTGAAGTTTAGCAGACCTCATCTGTTGGTTTCACTCTGTTCATTTCAAACCACTCAACCTTTTATGCCAATATAAAGATTATTAAACGCACTTATACATGTGTGGATGCTGCGGAAACATGTCGGATGTTCTCAGTCTTAAACTACAGTACCAAATGCTGTACTGTATTCCAAATATGAAGACATTGTTGATGAAGAAAAAAAAAATATATTTTTTGTTATGGTTTAACCTTTGCAAATCCGTGCAAAATTTTAAATGTTTTCTTGTATTGTTTAAGCATGTTTTAAACACTGTGCTGTATGAGGTGGATTCTGCAAACCATTTTGTTTGTTTTTCTGAACTAAGGTTTGGTGTCATGAAGTTTGTTATATAATACCTTATTTAACCATTTATTAAATAGTTTAGCCTACAACGTGTATTAGAATTAGTCTAAAGAAAAAATAAATAAATAAAAAGATCAACAGTTTTTGAAGATGTTGTTCAGATACAATTGATTTATTTACTTATGATCATTTTAGGCTTATTGCAAACATGTAGCTTTCTGCAGTAAAATGATTTTCTTGTTAAACACAGATGTATATTGTAAGACTGCAACATTTCTGACTTCACTTTTCTGACTGCATTGTTGTCAGTTTTGTTAAAATGTTAAATTTGTTCAAACGTGCTTCATCATAACCAAAGCAGTAATAAGGATTAAAATGGACTGAATGTAACTGAAGTTGCTTAATGTCTGTCCCCCCCTGTCGGAGCAAACAAAACATCAGAGCAGTTGAATTTTAATATGTTACAATTTGTTGTGAACTTTTCATTAAGAATAATGAACTCCAAACTAAAGTGTGTGTTGACTGAGTGTATTTGTGCGTGTGGAGTACACTGTTAGTGGATGTTAAGTGGTGTCATGGGGTTAAAAACAGTAATGTGGGCCAGTGGCCTCAATCATGGACCCCCCCTACATCAGATCATCAAACAGTTCATCCAGTGCACAGCTCAATTGTGTGGAAGGAAATCAAAGCATGCACTAATCCTGAAGCTGCAAGGGATAAATACAGTCACAACAAACGAGCTGTGGCGTCATGACACTAATTTCAAACTACAGTATTTTAAAGAATAAAAGCAAACACTTGTCATTTTGAACTTACTTACCTTTTGCTGTACATTCATCGTTGTTAATTATTTTGTGTAACGTTTTGTGCCACGCGCGCGCACTAAACGTAAGGTGTACACTGTACGGTGCAACACGCAGCTGAGTGAAGCTGACACGCCCACTTGCAGATGCAGCCACGCTGTGGAGCCTCTGCGCGCTCACGGTGACTGCGCGGTCCCGACGTGTGGTTGTAGCTCCGGCTGTAACCGCAGCGACCGGAGCCGCGAGGACCGTCAGAGCCGCTCGGTGTTCGTCAACACAAAGGTAAACACTGACTGCAGGGACGTTACGGTGCTGGGCGGCGGGGCTCGGACCATGAATGCTGTCTGTCGGAGAAGGCGCGCGCGCCTCACCGCTTGTAACCGCTGTCCTGAAAGACGCCGCGGCGACAAACGGGACTGATGGTCGCCCATTCCTGAGAGTCGCCTCAGCAACGGTCAACGACACCTCAGCGAAAAGAAAAAAAAAAAACGTTTCTTGGAGCTACGCGGCTCTTTCCCTCCCCGGTAACGAAAACGTCGCGCAGGTGTTCACGTCAATTAGCATCGATTTAACGCGGGTAGCTTTAGCTAGCTGTCAGCGATGACCGTTGGAGCTGAGAGAACTGAGCTCGACGGGTTTCCCGCCGTTAATTTATTTAAATGGGTTCCTAAAGTTTTTTTTTTAATTATTATTATTATTATTATTATTATTATTATTAACTGTATTTCTAAAGTTCACGTAAAGTCGCGGAGCGTTACTGACGCAAACGTGAGAATGGGCAGGGGACGTCCGCAGGTGTAGCGTTCACATTGGAACCCCCGGTAGATGCGGCTCTCTGTAGTCCGCATGAGCTCGCCTCTCACGAAATAATGTCAAACACCGACACAAGCCGAGACCTAAACATACTGACAGAGAAATCTGCTGAGCATCAGCTGCACATCGCATTTGATCCTTGAAGGGTGTGGCTGATGTGTAAACTTCAACTGAACCCCCTCTGCCTTTTCAGCATCAAGCCTCTATATGAACCTGTAGAACCTGTTTGATGGGTCTGATCCAGTGTGACAATTTAACGTGGGTTTTCTGTCTTGCAGAGGACTCAGCAAAACCGTCCTGGTCATTATGGCATCCTGCGGGCTCAGCGATTCTTTCAGACATAGCTGGAAATACTGGCAGAAGAGATAAAGGAGTGCCGAAAGGAGAAGATGGACAGTAACTCTCAGAGGAGCTGTATCAAGTAAATTGGTTTTGGACTCTGCTCGGAGATGGAACAAGTGGAAGCAGCTTTAGACCAGAGGAGCAACAGAAGCTGGGAAGAAATCATATCTTGCTTGTGAGATGAGAAATAATTTGAAATGTCTTTATGCGCATAGGACAGTTTAAGAAGAAAAAAATGCCTGGAAATGTTGAGGATTGACACAAAGAATACTGTTTGGAGCCAGCATATGAATGAGGACTTCCAATGTGCGGTTTAGACTGCATATCTGCTTTGTGGATTTTTCCTTTCACTTCTAATCAGTATTGGCCATCAAGTGTGAAGATGATGATGTCGTGAGACGCTGAAAATATGTGGAACGTTAAAATGCAAACACTTGTCGGAGAAGAATGCGCCGAAGACGGGCATTCAAAGACCAAAACCATTGTCTGCGGACGAAACGTTCCCGTTCGCCGTTTCTCCGTCCTCCTTCACCTGCTGCTCTTCCTGATTAGCCCTGCTCTTTCCATCCACCTAGACCATATAGAAAGCCACAGCGAGTTCAGCTGTGAGCCCATCAGACTGAGAATGTGCCAGGACCTGCCTTACAACACCACCTTCATGCCCAATCTTCTGAATCACTACGACCAGCAAACAGCTGCACTGGCCATGGAGGTAGGGTTTGCCCACATCTTTTAGGTGATGCATAACACAGCACAGCAGTTGTAAATTAATATGATAATGTTTAGAATAAATTTATTCTGAGGATTTGAATATTTATATTAAATCAAATGCCGGTGCAGAAAAGGTAAACTACTGCAGAGCAGAATCCTGCAGACTTGTCGTGTTGTGCACCTGCAGACAAAAGGTTTTCTCATAGCCTGTTGTGACAGTGTCAGCATGGCTCAATAACTGGATCTGAACATAAAATTGTCAGTACAAATGTTTGCTAATGCTGATCGACAGTACTCTGTAGACGGTGTAATACACCTTAAACATAAGATGTATCGATCCATTCACCAGTTCATCCGTGTTTTGCTATTTACTTGTAGTTAATTGTCAGAAATGAATGTTTTTAGTGGAATGTGTGGTCATGTTTGCAGAACGCTGAAACCTTTGCATACAAAAATAATTTCAATAAGGGGCCTTGTTTTACACTGAGAAGCTTCTGCCTCTGAACTCTTTAAGATGTGGGATCCACAAAGCCACAGGCATGAAAGTCGAGGATTTAACAGAAGCAAGACAAAAAAGGCTCAACTCGATCTGTCTTCCTCATGTTACAGATGCATCTTCTGCTACATGTCACTTCTCCACATAGACTCATAAAAGTGTAGACGCTCACTGAGTCACTCCTGGCGTTTATTTTTTTAATCTGAGCAGCAGCTAAAAGACAGATTGTGCTACCTGTTCAGCAGCTGATGAAAAGCAATATCTTCCAATGAGGTGTTTATGTGATTTGAAGGTTCAGAGAAATATATTTGTGTCTGGGCTCAAGTGCAATAGTAGACTCAGACTGTCCATCTTTATCATGTTACTCTCTTTCCTACTATTGTCACTCCGTGGAGAGTATTAAAGAGCACTGAACAATTTGTTGCTCACTAACTATGCTGTAATTACTTGCATGCAGTATCCAACTCAAATCTTTAAGGCTGGGGCTTTTTGTTTGTTTTATTAAAGTACTAAAAACCACGTAATTACGGTTAAAAATAAGACTTTGTCTTGTAGAGAAATTCAGGTAGAACCATTGATTATTTTGTCTCTTACTATGTTTATTTGCCAACGTCTTTAAATACTAAAGCAACTACCGTACGTACGCTGAAGGGCATAGTTTTACCCGTGTTTTGTCTAGCGTGCAACTGTGGCTGTAAGCTTAAATATCACAGATGAATAACAAATACAGTCACTAGAATTAAGTTTGCTTCCAGCTGTTCATAGTTGGCATATTAAATGACTCTTGTTGAAAAGCTGATGAATTTGGACAAGGCCAATGTTGGTTGGGTACATTGCATGTTTAATCTTGTGGTAAGCTTTTTCACATTTCAAAATTAGATTGTCACGCAAATGATGGGGCAAACATTCTGTTTGGCCGGCATCTTATTCCATCACTGCAAATTATTTTTCCTGCATCAAAATTAGCAGTGAAGTCCTGCACGAGTCCTCTGAAGGGTCACTGCTCTCACATATCTTACTCCCTTCAAAAAATTGAGGGATTAAGAAACACGGCTTTGTTCTTTTGTTTCATGCTCATGTTTCTACCACTGTATGATTAATGCACGTTTAAACTGTAGTCAAAGCATTCGGTCAGCACATGAAAGACCACGCAATTGTTAAATCATGTCAATTCCTCACCGTCGTGTCAAAACACGCCGTCTCATACTCTGTGAGAAGCATCTGTTGTTGAACTTGATTTGACCTGGATGAAGTTAGAACCAAGTAACTGACACCCACAGTCCCTTCAGTCATGGAAGAGGCAGTTTTCTGAAGAAGGCTCACTAGCAACATGAGCTCTGTCAGTTTTCCTGCTCTGCTCTGCTGTGAGCAGACATGATTGCCCTGGTGGGAACCCTGGAGGAAATTTAATAATCTCTTGGTAGAAGACAGTGGCTGCATAAAGCCATCTTCTGTCAATGATTGTGTGTTTTAGGATGATCCACATGCACTACATGCATCTCTGTTTGAGTGCTCAGTTGGCTCTAAAACTGAAATTTAAATACCTCATTAATAGTACTGAATACTGATTTTGAAGTATTGTTTGGGATTTTGTCCAAATTAATGAAATTGGGATTGCAGAAAATATAAGATGTTGATGCAAAATGCAGAACCGTCTAGAAAGCATCAGATAGTTTTGTCTTCGTTTTTCTTCTCACCAGTGATTCTAAACACTCGTCAGAGCAAACCTGGACTGAAAACAGTAAATAGAGCCATCATCCAAAGAAAGGCATTAAAATGCTATACTAAAGGGCTAACTTAGGTGTTCAGGCTTGGTTACAGAAATAAGGTTGTTTTTTTACTTAATTTTGTCTTCAAAATGAACTGTGTAAACTGCTTTTGCTTTATTGTATTCAACTTATTTCTTTTAAGATAATGGAAAATGAGAGGTGATGGTTGTTTGTGCTTTTAGAAGAATACAAAACTCTGTTTAACTCAGTTGGGAAGCCAAATTTAATTTACATAGTTATGATTGCAGTCATTCAAAACAGACTTTGTCAAAGTCCAGATAATTATAATTTTTTTAATCAAACAGGAACAACTGCTGCCAGATCAGTCTGAGGAGCTGAAGATGATTCATTACAATGTAGCTACTGTCAGCAGTTGTTGTAGTCACTGTTTTGGGTCAGATCATATGCTGAATGTTTGCTCTGCCTCAGTGGTGAAGCTTGCGTGTCTTGGAGATCATTGGAGTCCTGTTTTAAATTACACTGTAAATGCAATGTTTTCTCCCATTTTTTTATATTAGGCTTAGATAGGTCATAAAATAGGTTATTTGTTATGTGGAAGCTTATATACATAGCTTATAAAATTGAGCCACTTTTTTTTTTTTTTTTTTGCATTTAAATTTGGTTAAGCCAACATGATACTAAGACTTGTACTTCCTGTGAGTGTTTGCCTGTGGGGGTGTTAGAGCAGGGGTTTTGGTCCCAGCTGTCATCACTCACTGGTGCAAACTAGCTGCTAATCTCTCTCAGCTCCACAATGACATTGATTCCCACACACTATGGACCACCCCATCTGCCACAATGGTCAATTAGACCTGAGTAAAGGGGGTGAGACCGTGAAACACGAGAGCAGGAGCTGAAAGAGGCCAGAGATTTGAGTTTAGAAAAGGAAATGTGCAAATACTATTCTGGAGGTTGCATTTGTGCCTGCTTTAATTTTTGTTAATGTTTGAGTTATGTAATAGTGAAATATAATCTTTATTGTCCATCTGCTGCAGCCGGACATCAGAGTTCTTAAAGGATTAGCTGTTAATGGTGGCATTAAAGGTTCATAAATGTTTGAAACACTCATTTTAGGTATGACACAATGAGATTGTGTATATTCAACAACAAAAAAAGATGAATAGGTGAAGTGCAAAGGAGGTTTGGGGCAGCCAGGCTTAATTAGCAGGGTCTGCAAATCCTGAAGTGCTTTATATTTGGTTGAAGACTTATTCACTAAATAAATAACTTGTGTTCCTCCCTAGGAAGACTAAACTACAGTGGAAGAGGATGTGTTATGTGCTGCAAGTAAGAAATTCAACAAATTGTGATACCAAGCGTCTTCTTTTTTAACTACCGGTAATTGAAATACAAACATTAGAGCTTATGTGTTGGCTTTGGGTATTTCCCTTTAGCAAAATTGGTAAAATAGATTAGACTTTCAAAAACAAATATAATTTTTAGAGTTTGTGAAATGGGTAGATTTTTTTTCTCGAATATCAGTTGACAAAATTTGGTCATTGGTTGATTAAAGCCCTTCATGAGGATGTTTTACGTCTTGTTTTTGTTACATAGCCTCGTTTATATATATTTACATGTTTAACGACAAAAAAGCAGGGCCTCTGTAGCTTGAATTTAGAAAGCATTTTCTTAAACTTTGCAACAGTTTCAGTTTGTAGATTGAAAGAGTTTAAAGACCTGGCTGCAGTGAGTATTTTTTAACGTTATACCTCATTCATCTGGTTTGGACAGTTAACTCTTTTCTGTCATTAATCCTGGAGTGAAAGACGTTGCAAAGCTCATAAACAGCCTGTTTGGGGGGGAAAAAGAGAGGATAATTCAAAAAACTATAGAGCACATGTGTAAAAGGCAACAGCTGTCAGTTATCACATGGCCACTGTGAAATCAGGAAAAATTATATTTAGGTAAATGAAACGGTGACTCTCACTCTTTTAATACTACATTACTTTAAGGACCATAAACCCCACCTTGTCCTGCATTCGTTCAGTATTTTTCATTTTCCCATAGTTGTCTATATTTATGAACAAATATTAACAAATTAAATTTTTTGTTTTTGTTTGTTTGTTTTGGTCAGTGGGCTTGAGTTATTTTTGAGCCATCTCTCTTATCATAAATTATGCTGTTTAACTCTTGAAACCAAATTTTTCTTATTTTATATCAGTTTTAGTTTGAAATTACCAGCGACACACTAAAGTAGATGATGTATTAAATCCTCCCCCCCCCATCCCCCAGTTCCTTTTTGTACAACAACAAAAGTCTGAAAAGTTGAGATCTATTAACTTTAGTTGTTTTTATTTAATTGTTTTATGTTGCAATTCCAAGAAATTGGAGAGAGAGAGATAGATACACACGCACACACTATTTGTTGCAAACATGTCAATAATGAAAATAGCAAATGTTAAAAACTAGTTGCAGATGGACTAATAATCCACTTGTCTCAAAAGTAAATATGATAGAAGTGTTGATAGAGAATCATCAGAAAGAGAGTGTGAGAAATTAAATGGTGGGAAGTGCAAACTGAACAAGAGATGGGTAAAATTTGTAGACTTTACTGTCTCTGCTGTTTCTCGCACCACAAGGTCCTGTATTTCAGAATCAGCCTGCTTAATTTCTGAAAGGCCAACAGGTCCTCCTAAAGTGTGCGTGTGTGCGTATGCACACGCATGTGCTTGGAAGTGTTCACAACTCAAAAACTTGTTTGAGGCTTGTTGTTTTTGTGTGAATATGAAAGAGGTTTGTGAGAGAGGTTCGCTTTTGAGGGATGGCTGTGTTGCTTTTGTATTTTGTGAGTGTGTGTGTGTGTGTGTGTGTGTGTGTGCACACTTGCTTTTCTTTACAATTGAAGAGGCTCATTACCCTATTTACTCTATAGACAGACAGGTCCTCGTTCAGTTTAAAAGTTCCTGTTTATTTCAGCTGAACTCTTAATTATCCTGCCTATTCTGACAGTCTTTTAAAACTGCCAACCCCCATGAAGCAATTATTTATTTATGCACTGAACAAAGGCACTGCCTAGTGCTGTTTTTTGGCAGACTGTTCCACATAGCTGCTGCTACCACTGCTTATTTAGCCTCACAATTCCTGAAAGAGATTTGAAGGGAAATTTTCCATTGCTCGAATACATAGCCAGTTATTTACATATTGTTCCATAGCCTGACATAAAGTAACATATTTTTCATACATAGATAGGATTGCGTTTTTTGTTTATTTGTTTCTCTAGCACAGTAGTCATTGTGTAATAAAATGTCAAACATTTGTGAAATGTTAAAATCATGAAAATTGCATGAATAGTTTTCACCTCTTTGAATCTTTTGATTCTTAAACTTATGTTCAAATTTACTGAGTGTGAATTTACTGAGTTTTTTGGGGAGGAGATACTTGATCACTTTTGAAATTACTGATACACTTAACCGTATGGAAATATAATCAAATATATTTGAAATATACACATTGCAAAAAACATAAATAGGAAATGCAGTTTTGATTTTGTCACAAAATAAAAAAAAAATAAAAACTAACTTTAAAGACACAGGTCTAAGCATATTGCATATTGGGAACATCTACACAGCTTCACCTTGTCAGGTACTTAACACTGACATTATATACAGTACCGTACTTTATTATATCTGAGCAACATCAGTGTGCTACTAGTACTGTGGTACTTAACAGCAATCTTTGGTACAACTGTACATCATGCTTTTTGGTTGAGAAAATGTATCGAGAAACAATTTTCTTGAAGAGGTGTAAAAATGGAAAGTATCTCATTCACTTTGACGGAAATAGTTCAGAAGAATTTTTGTTTTTAAGACAGTAAAAACTGTCACTTGTGTTTTCTGTTTTGAGTACGGTAGCTGTTAGCTTGTCTTGCCTGATCGCTCCAATATGAGTGTGGCTGGTTCTACTCTTTCAGCTGATTTGAAGCCCTCTGGTGCACAGTTATACAAATTTAGGTTATCCATGTCTTATGGTCCTAATCTGAACCCATGACCTGGTCTATGAAGTGTGTGGGTGAAAATGTGTTAGCAGCCAGTTGGAGAAGTTTAAACCAGCACTAATCCCAACTTACACTAACATGCACACAAACATACACACAGTTGCAATCATTGATCCTCTTCTCATGCAAAGCTATTCAACACAATGCTGCTCTTATGTTTTCAGCATACTGCAAATCAGAATCAGTGTCAGCTTTAAAAGCTCCTGTGCCTCTAATTGTGCACTTATCAAGCCACACGCAGCTTTTCAGCACTCCAGAAATAGCTTGCATATTAATTCATTTACCGTAGTTTCAAGGCAGGTTGTTTTTCACATCGGTGCCAACACAATATGAAATGTTCTTTTTTAGAAAGTAAAGTCTTTGTTTGTCCTGATATTAATATAAGACTACATAAAACCACATCACAAAAAATCAATTAGAAAATATGTGAATTGTATGAAAGCGCTGTAATAACTTATTTGAAAATTACTTTATTCTCTTGATAAAAAGATGTTTGGTTATAAATTGTGTTTGTGTTTAAGAGCTTAAATATGTGTGGTAAGCAGACGGGAGATTTATACGATGTTAAGACGTGTGGGTGATCGGATTCAGCTTTATCGTCACACTTTAGATTCTCCATCTTTACCATTTAATTTGCCCCTGCTGTCTTATGCTTCTTAGACTCTTTTGTTCTCATTTTCACACTTTTTGATGTCGCCTCATGTGCAAGCTTGTTTGCTCTACTTTTTTCATTGTTCGTTCTTTGTAGAAGATCTACAAAAATGTGAGTGGATGAATGTCTGTTATCCTCAGTAAGGCATGACCATGAAAGAGTCTTCACATCACCTGTTGCCATGGTAGTTAAACTGGCTGAGAAGGAAAAGGGAGGAATGGAGGAAGGGAGATGGACAGGGGAGGGGAGGAAAATTGGATGATGTGTGGTATGTTCTAGAATAAACCAAAAGGACAAGGGAGAAAGAATAAGGCCACTGTAAATTAAAGAAAATTAGAATAAATCAAATATTTAGTTGCTGAATTTACATTTTCTTAGATCATTGACTAATCACAAATCCTAACGGTTTAATAGTAATTGTACTCTGATTATATAATCATTTTCATGCGTTGTTTTGGTAAAGGGGCCTACAGCAGCACAAAACATTGGTTAAGGTAAAAAGACACCAGCTAGGAAGGGCCATTCAATTTTGCTTTGTTCATTGTTGTCTGGCAAAGACGGGAGAGATACGACTCATTAAAGATACAGTTTCAAGTAATTTCAGGCTGTATTGTCAATTATTGCATTAGCCTCCTTTTAGCGTAGCTATTAACATCAAGACATCCTACACCTGATTGGATTAATGTGATACTCTGACCTCTTTTCCTAGACCTGTGGTCTGCAGCTCTTTAAAGCTAACATATAAATAAATAAGGTTTAAATTTGATAACTATTATGTAAAAAATTATAAATAAATAGCGTCATTTTGATAACACCAAGAATTAGAAGTAAAAGCTTGCCTTTGATACAAACGTTGAATAAAATTTGAAGTAAATGAAGGTATTTGCCTTTTATAAGAGGAAGTGTATCAAGTTGCAAATATCCAACAAGCTGAATGTAATATTTTAACGTGGAGTACTTGCATTTGTTTTCCACAACTGCAAAGTATAGGAAAGACTCCAATAGGCCTGCATAGCTGTGTTAAAGGTTTAGTCAGGGGTGTGGTCTGAACAAGAAATATGCCTTGTGTGTGTGTGTGTGTGTGTGTGTGTGTGTGTGTGTGTGTGTGTGTGTGTGTGTGTGTGTGTGTGGGTGTGTGT
>JARVGS010000760.1:17088302-17102457 GCA_031762315.1 Hypsolebias antenori | reverse complement strand
TTCACCCTCACTAATCTTTCCCACTTCCTGGTCCACAGTTTCTATGACCTCCACTCTTCTTTCTCTTTCATTCTCTTTATTCATTAGCTCCTCAAACTAATCCTTCCATCTTCCCATCACACTCTCCTCACTTGTTAGAACATTACCATTTCCATATTTAATAAGCCTAACCTGCTGCACATCCTTTCCAGCCTGATCCCTCTGTCTTGCCAATCAGTACAAGTCCTTCTCATCCTCTTTAGTGTCCAATCTCCCATACAACTCATCATATGCCCTCTGCTTTGCCTTAACTATTTCCCTCTTTGCTTTATGCCCCATCTCCTTATATTCCTGTCTCCTCCCTTCAGTCCTCTCACTGTTATATTTCTTCTTGGCTAACTTTTTTCTTTGAATGGCATCCTGCACTTCACTATTCCACCACCAGGTTTCCTTATCATCCATTCGCTGTCCAGATGACACATCAAGTACCTTCCTACCTGTCTCTCTAATTGCTATTGCTGTAGTAGCCCAGTCATTTGGAAGCTCTTTCTTACCACCCAGAGGACAGTGTCAGTGAGAATCCAAGAGTCCTGAACTTATGACACAATGTTTATTCAGCTGGTTCCCCCTGGTTGGTCCACGGACTTCTTCAGTGGGAGGTAGGGGGCAGAGCGTCAGATTGCAGAACCTCCATGCAAATTGAGATAAGGTGGCCTGCAAGGCCAGCCGATGGAGCAAAGTTCAGATAAACAACGTTTGTTTTGGAGACATGCAGAATAAGTTGAGGGTTAGGAGATGAAGAATAGAAAAGGATATTGTACAGGCTGAACACCAACGGCATTCACCATAGGACAAGGCTGGTATGTTGGATGGTCCAAGGATGGGTAGGTAAAGACCATGGTCAGGCTTCTCTGCCTGGTGGACTGCCTCTGATAGGGTAGGGACTTAGGTTGGAGCTCACACTCCAGTTCAGAACCAGGTACTGGCTGAGGATCAGGTGCTGTTGCTGGTATGGAAACAGGATCTGGGACATCCTCATCCTGATGAAGGAATTGGTTTTCCTCCAAGTTGTCGTCTGGTTCACCATCTGAGTTTTCGTCTTCTGTAGCAGTCTCTTACCTGTCCAGTTTGAATGTAATGTCTCTCTGATTGACGTGTCCAACTTGGTGCAGGTCTGTCTTGTGATTCCCTGTGAACTTTTTGATCCGGATGCTGACTCATGACTTGTTCATGTCCGGGCACACGAAACCAGTAGAGAGACACGTCATCATCAGAGTCACTTGCCTCGGAACTTGGCGTCTGTGCAGGGGTCTTTGGTCTTTTTGTTGAGTTTCTGGTTCTGTTTTGCGGTTGGGAGGCTAGGTCTTGGACAATATCTATTGGTAGGTCATTCACTTGCAATAGCAGTTTTCGATTCAGAGTGCGAACTGGACGACTTCCAGTCTCTGGGCTTACTTTTTGTAGACTGGATTCCCTCCAACCTGCTTTTTCACTATGTAGACAGTCTTTTCCCAGTAAGATCTTAGCTTACCAGGGCCTCCTCTTTGCTGAAATTATGTACGAGCACTCTGTCTCCAGGCTGCAAGATTACTCCTTTGCATTTCTTGTCATAGTTTGTCTTACCCCTGGAGCTTGACAATTGTTTGCACGTTATTCTATAAGCTTCTGTCATTTTTCCTGCCTACTTCTTGTCATATCCTTGTGGTGTTTCAACTCCATCCTCTGTCATCAGGTCAAACAGAAGATCTACTGGGTGTCAGCCATACAATAGATAATATGGGGAAAAGTTTGTTGCCTCATGCTTGGTGAAGTTATAAACATGGATGACATGGGGCAGGTGGTATTTCCAGTTATGGTTTTCTTTTTCTTCAAGTGTGCAGAGCATTTGTAACAACGTCCGGTCCAGCCATTCAGCAGGGTTGCATTGTGGGTGATAAGGAGATGTCTGAGAGTTACCCACACCTGCAAGTTGTCTAAGAGAACAGTTCATTTTCAAATTCCCAACCTTGATCATAGTGGAGTTTGGAAGGATATTCAAGCTTGGGAATGAAGTCATTGAATAGCCGGTCTGCTGCTGTCTTGGTGGCTTTATTCTTAGTGGAGTAGGCTTGAACAAACCTGGTGAAGTGGTCAAGCACCACCAAGATGTACTTGAACCCAGTTTTTGACATCTCTAAATGTAAAAATCTATGCACACGAGCTCCAGGGCTGAATAGTATGTTATACTACCAACTGGGGCCCTCTCATGTGTTGCTGGCTTTATCTGTGTAATACAGGGCGCTTTCTGGTGACATATTGCCAGGTCTCTCTTGTAAATGAGTCCTCGAGGCTCAATGAGATTAACTTGCCTAAATAAAGGTTGAATGAATATTCTTCTATCTCGCTTTTCATGAAAGACCAATAGAACCACTCTCAGACTGGACTAAGAACTTTTTCGACTCATGTTGTTATGTAGGTGTGCCAGAGCTGTCTTCCGGTAAGTAGCTGGTAGGACAAGTCAGTGTTTCCCCTACCATTATACAAGCAGGGCGTCCTGCCCTGTCAATGGAACTGAGTGCCCCGTCTACCGACCCCCAAAACCACAACTTGTTGGCATTGATGTAACGTTAAACTAGCAGCTCGCAATGCAGGTGCACAAGCTAAAAAGCTAAAGGAAGCCTCTTCTCTCATGCTGAACACTCATCATGAACCCCACCCTCACTCGAAAACTGTTGGTACAAACAGCGCAGGGCTCAGATATGTGTCTGTCTCCCCACCCCACCCCCAAAAAGGTGTCAGTATAGACAGAGCGCAGCTGAGATGTGTCTCTGTCCCTCTCCTCTCCCCCACCCCTGCTCTGTAAAAAAAAAAAAAAAGAAAGAAGTTAAACTGTTGGTGCAAACAGCGTGCAGCTGTGTCTCTGTCCCCGCCTCTAAAACTGTCAGTATAAACAGCTCTTTGAGAAGCTGGTTAGATGAGGTTAGGATTAGGACTGCTAGCCAAGGCACGTCTTGTTGTTTGGCCCTCCTGCTTCCTTCCCATATTGCACCAACCGCTTCCTCCAAAAGTTCCTCAGAGCACTCTTCCATGAAGGAGTTGATGTCATGGGGATGATGAGACAGCTTATCTGCATAAATGCTGACTTTCCCTGGTCGATACTTGATGTCAAAGTGGAAATCTGCTAATTGTCCTACCCAACTGTGTCGGACTGTGTTTAGTTTTGCTGTGCTTAAGACACATAGGGGATTACCTGTATTGTCTGTAAAAATTGTGAAATGAGTGGCATAGAAGAGATAGTCCTTAAACTTGTCACAAACTGCCCACTTGAGGGCTAAGAACTCAAGTTTGCCGCTGTGCAAGTGGCAGTTCTGTTCGGCTGGTGTCAATGGGCAGGACCCGTACCCGATCACTCTTATTTTGCCATCCTGCTTTTGATAAAGAACTGCTCCCAGACCTTTTCTGAGATGTGTCTGTGTGGAATATAAAGGGGCGGGTGAAGTCTGGGTACGCTAATACTGGTGGTTGGGTCAACTTGTCAATCAACTGCTCAAGTATTTTTTGTTGTTCCTTGTTCCATTGCATCGGAGTGCGAGAAGATTGTTGAGGGTACTTTGCTTTGCTTCTGGTTGGTTTAGATTGAGTCATGTCAGATTTGACTTGCAGTAGGTCGAACAGAAGTTTGGCGATACATTAAAAGCCTTGTACATACACCCGGTAATAGCTCTGGAATCCCAACAGCTGTCGGACCTTTCCAACTTTTTGTGGTCTTTTGTATCTGAGTGCCTGTACCACCTGACTGTCTTTGGGATCCACTTGTACACCATTTTTGGACATCAAACGCCCAACATATCGGATAACTCACACGTTTCAGGCTTTAGTTTTACAACATGACGCTGTTGAGCTTGTTACACTTTGTGCTGCACTTGGACATGTTTTTCAAAAGGCTTGGAGAAGCACAGCGCATTGTCCAGATAGGAAATGCAGCATTCGTCTCGGAGCGTGTTGAACATCCTCCATGCTTCATGGAAAGGTGGATGGTGCATTTGACAATCCGAAGGGTATTCTTACCTACTCATAGAGACCCCATGGTCTGGTGAATGTGGTCAGGTACCTGGATCCTTCTGCCATGAAACCCTGATTTTTACTTTGCCCTGATCCAGGATCAAAAACCAACTGAAGCCTCCAAGCGAGTCTGTGAGGTCTTGGATTCGGAGAAGTGGGTGTCGCTCTGACATTGTTTTGCTGTTAAGAAGGCGGTAATCCATACACAACTGTAGGGTTCCATCCTTTCTCACACAGATGACAGGGGCTGCATATGGTGACTGTTACTTTACAATCCATCATTTGATTAACAGCTCTTAGATATATTCCTTGACTTCTCGGTAAAGAGGCTTTTGAAATGGAGGCATAGGCCCTTTGGAATGGGGTATCATCTTTAAGTCGGATATCCATTTGTAGTGACTGGATACAGCCCATGTCACTGCTGTCACAGGAAAATGCCTCACATTCTTCTCTCAGCACCTTCTCTACAGCCTGTTGCTGGTCTGTACTTAGGTGCCTAAGATTGACTGGTGGTAACCAGGGCTCAGAAGAGAGGACGTCGGGAGGGGCGGCTTGGCTTACCCCCATAGCTGATACTGTGACCGGCATGGTTTGGGGTGACTCTAGAATGTCTTGTTCTATTACTTTAGCGACATGCTGGCTTGAACTTAGTGTTGTTCTTTTTGGTAAAATTACTTCATGCTTAGTGTGGTTGGAGATGGGGATCTTAAAAAAGGGTCTTTGGGTGTTAGTGATCGCCAAGAGCCTTTTCCCAACACTCAAATGTCTTAAAGCAACATTTTTTTCTGCAGGTTCATAAAGCGCAAGGGGTCAGAGGTATCAAAGTTCTGGGATACTCTACACAAAACTTGTATTGCTTTGCCTGCTGAGATGGTTAGATTGTCTTTGCCAACTCTTACTATGGCTGAGTCACAGTCATAATTTTGTGGCACTTGAATGAAATTTACCATGGCTACAACCTACTCTTCATCCATACCAAAAGCCCTGTTTAGGAGGCTAAGTAAAGTGGCATTAGAATCTTAATTTGATTCTTGGTTTTGGATAATTGCTCCTAGCACATTAGCTCCTATTAGTGGCTGGGGGAGTGACAGCTTACTTACTAAAAATGGTGCCTGCACGGTCAGATGGAGATTTTCGTGGCCAGAGAGAGTGACTGTGAGTTCTACCCAACTATCATACGGAACGGTCTGACCATTCACTACATAAACTTCAAGTCCATCATTTAAAAGCTCTTGCAATGGTCTTACTGGATAGCTAGAAATGTGTTTCTTTGCCCACTGTCTGTCTACTATGCTCACTTGTGAACCCGAGTCAAATAATCCTGTCACTGGATAACCATTAATCAAACATCTTAGGAGACTTTTCTTACCAACTAGGGAAATTTTGTGGCCTGTGTTTCTTTGATGAGGGGGACACAGGGTTTGTTCCTACTGTGTTCAGCTTGTCCTCTATTCTGTTTACTGTGTTGTTTGATGTGTGTCCTGACATACTTAGCAGAGGCCGATACCAAGCCCTGGGACCAGGGCTTGGTATCGGCCTATGGCTGTTCCTCAACAGAGGCCAGTTTCAGTTCAACTGAAACCTGGTATGTTTTAAGCACTCAATTGCTTGGTGTCTGGGTAAACTACACACAAAGCAATGGTTACAATCTTTCACATTCTATTCAGTGCACCCTGGGCAAAGGGCCATTTTCTTGGCAAGGGTCGTAGGTCAGTTGGCTGAAGGCTGGTGAGGGTTACTGGATTGTGGCAGAGGAAGAGGATATGGATGGGTTTGAGGGGAAACTTGGATGGGTGAGGATGAGGAAAAGTGGTAAGGGTTTACAATTAGGTTCCATTAGATTGGCCACCATGCTGGTTAAAGTCTCTACTTGAGTTGCAAATTGTTTGAGTGTTTGAAAAGTTTGGTGTTCCTTAGCTTTCCTTTCTTCAGCTTCAACTACTACACTTTGAACATATGTTGTCTTTTGGTGGGATGTTTGACCTAATCTCCACTGGTGTTCATTCTCATCACTGATTATTTTTGTGACTTTGCATAGGATCTCCTCATCTGTGGCATTATTATTCAAGATCAGGGGTCTTAGTCTCTGCCTCATGTCAGCATACCAAACTCCCAGGCCTTGGTAGATTGTGTGGAGGAACAATTCCTGAATGGTTTTTGGGTCATAGGAAATATCTGCGTTGGTCTGTTTGGACTGGAAGGCTAGCTTTTGCTTGAGTCCAATCATCCAATACAAAAACTGCTGGGATGATTTTTGTTCTGTTTGTCTCGCACACATTGAGTCATGAAACATCCCAGTCATTGCTTTTCCCCCAAGGTGAGCTCTGAGGAAGCCTTGCATTTTGGGGAGCGACAGTTCAACTTTATGCATGAACATGTCTCTGAAGGTGCTAGGCTTGACAATTCTAAGAACACCTCTAACAATTTCTGCTTCGGTGAATCCTTCTTTTATGCCTACACTGATTTGCTTTGTGAGGCTATTACAGCTTATTTCAGAACTGTTGTCTCCTTTTTGTCCTCCAAACACTGTGAACTCACTATGTGGGAGACAGGAAAGGTCTCTGATTGTGACTAGTCTCTCTGGGCTGAGTTGCGAGTGGCTGAGAAAGCTAGAGTGGTCTTGATGACTAGCCATTACAGCTGGTCGGGGAGCTGCTGCTCCATACTGTTTTAGTCTCTCACCTACCTCCTCATACAGCTTCATCAGCTCCTCTTGACTGTGCTTCTGTATTTACATTTGCACAAATGTCTGTTTGATTTTCAGGAGGAGCTGATGGTTTTGGTGGCATATTTGATGAATGTGGAGGGGACATGTGGCGCAACTGGTAGAGCTGCTGCCTCTCAGCGAGCCGGTCCCTGGTTCAAATCTCGGTCCAGGGGCCTTTCTGTGTGGAGTTTGCATGTTCTCTCCGTGCATGCGTGGGTTTCCTCCGGGTACTCTGGTTTCCTCCCACAGTCCAAAAACATGCACGTTAGGCTGATTAGTAACTCTAAATTGTCCCTAGGTGTGTGAGAGAGAGTGAATGATTGTTTGTCTCATTTGTCTCTATGTGTCCCTGTGATGGACTTGCGACCCATCCAGGGTGTACCCCGCCCCTCGCACTGTGATTGCTGGACATGGGCACCGGCGACCTCCGTGACCCAAAATGGAAGAAGTGGGTAAAGATAATGGATGGATGGATCTCAAATAACTCCCACAGGTATATTAATGAAAAAAAGCTTTGAGCACATTGACTGGTAATATGTCCTGAAGTCCAATTATATTTTCTTCATCCTAATCATGTCGATATAGCCTTGATGTGACCATTTTCAACCCTTGAATGGGTTTAATTTGTTTCATATCCATCATTAAGTAAAAGTGGGGCCTTGCCTCAGTAAGTTATCCTTCCTGTGTTCTCTTGTTCATTTTACATGTCCTCTAGTTAATTTCAGTCCTAATTAACTACCTTTGAAAAGAATCTGTGCAATAATTACCACAAGGAGGTGGAACGGAAGCACTCACACTCTGCACAATTTATTCCCTCACCTCAGGGAAAACCCTGCAGAGTAACCCGCTGCCTTCCCCATTTTCCCCCTGTCCTAAGAATCACCTTCAGCACTTGCTTTCAGTTGAGAGGAAATGTTAAATAATCAGATGACTCCAGACAAATACCCCCTGCTTGATTTTCACTTTAGTTTGATATATTTGCATAAATAGCTAGTAAAGGCTGCAGTTTAATACACTGTATTATTTTACATTATTATTATTTAACATACATCTTAGGTCCTTGTACACTGTTTCTTTTTTATACTTTATATATTTGCTAAACTGGGACCTTGAGTACACAGTTTCATTCCACATCATGTACCACATGTGATGAGAATGACAATAAACAACCTTGAATCTTAAAGAAAGAAAATGAACTTGAATAAATTAATTGAGCACTGCCTCAACACAGATGGAAAATGGCATGCAAGGGACAGAATATCAACAAAAAAACAACTACAGTACATTGTCCGTTTGATCCAGTTTAAAAAATAAATGCATTTTCATACCACCACCTCTTATTTCCACTCTGCTCATAAAATATTCACTCAAACAAGTAAAAAAACTGTAGGTTTAAGAATAATGCTTTCAACATTTGATGATAAGTTCAAAAGAAAAATCAAAGCAAGCATGTACCTGTTTTTAGTTTTTTTAGTATTTTACATTGTCAAATGGCACCTTGATTTGATTTTGTTTTATAGCACTACTTTTTATATTTACTTTTTTTTTTTTTTTTGCATTTTATTGTTGTTTATTGCTGTGTGTACCTTATCTGTTGTTATTTCTAAAGCAAGTCTCTCTTGTAATCAGTCCTCGTGACTCAATGAGACTAACCTGAGGTTCAATGAAAAAGTCCAGATTTTTATTTTCTCTTTGAAAAGCCAACACAAATCCTGAGTTTCTGACTTTTTTGCAATTGTTTTTTTTTTTTTTTTCTTGATCACTTTGTTTTTGTGGGTAGTAGTTACAAATGACACTATTTGCTGAATAAAATATACTTAAATGAGTTAGATATTGGACATTTATAAAGTTCTAATACATTAGAAGGTTTAACTGCACTGACAGTGTTGCCAGCAGCAGAAAAAAATAGTAGATTATCAACTATTACTGGCTTTAGTCTTTTTTTGTGGATACTGATAGTAAGCAATTAGATTTAGAGTAGCTGCAGACAAAATATATTTGAATTCTTCAGATCATATGTTTTATTCTTTGTGGGAATAAAGAAGAAACAAATGTGTTCTGTTGAGATATCATCACAAAAGAGCAAGTGAAAGCAAATTAGATTAAAAATGATGTCACATGTGACTATCAAGAAAGTCAGTGTTGTCCATGTTGAAACTCAGGGGGGTTGAGCTCAGGACTTAAATGTAAAAACATTGCAACAGACACCCACAACACCCCCAATGTGGATTTTTAATTTATTTATGAGGCAAATTTCAGTCTCTGTGTCAAACTTTTATTTTTCCTTCTTCTTTCGGCTTCTCCCTTCGTCAGGGGTTGCCACAGCGAACTGAGTCGCATGAAGACTTGGCAATTGTTTTTACGCCGAATGCCCTTCCTGACACAACCACAGACCACCGAGCTACCACAGCTCTCTGTGTGGAGCAGAGAGCTGCTATCTAGGGCACCCAGGGGAGCAGATGGTGGGGGTTAAGGGCTTTGCTCAAGGGCTCAGAGTGGGGCAAATGAGGGTAGAGGCAGGTGTGGGTGTTTCACCTTTCCACATTTTGATGTTGTTGGTACCGGGAGTTGAACCGGCTATCTTCCTATCAACAGGCCCACCTTCTCTAACCTCTGCGCCACCACTCCCTAACAAAAAGTTATTTGTAAAAGTACAAATAACTGTCGACAGTCTTTAATTTCATAATGTCACAAACTAGTTTTCTGCAGCCAAAGCAAAAACTTTTTTGTTTTCTTTATTATTACACTGAGTTGCGTTAACTTTACTTGAACCTTAAAGTACTGCAGCTCTGGGCAAGTTTTATTCAGTGCGAAAAGGAGCAGAAATTATTTATTTGATTGTAACGATTGCTAACCCTTGATCTAAACTATTAGCTGTAGCTGTTTTTTTTTCCACTTAATTATTTCAACCTGCAATGTTTTGTTTCCTAATCCTTTAATAGAAAGGAATGCATTTTTTTGTCTTTGTCATCTGAAAGCAAACCCTAGAAATGTCTTTGTGTGCAGCTACTGCAATAGCTTTAGCTACATTTGATAGTTTGAATAAACAAAATAAGTCTGTAGATATAAATACCCTATATCATCTACAAATTTTAACAACGATCCGTAAGGAGAAATGTTTTAGAGAATACTACGCTCATGAGATATGGCCTATAAATCTAAAGTTGTTGGTTTTTTTTTTATTATTATTTTAGCAGAGAAATGGTAAATAAATCACGTATTAGTCATAATTTTACTTTTAGAATAAGTTAATGGATGAAAACGGTAGACTAACCATATACTGCATTTGACACATGAAGATAGAATGTATGTTGCTTTATAGTCCCCACCCCCAAATTAAAATGACAGAAAAGAGTGGGGGGAGTTGATGGAGGCTGATGTTAATAGGAGCAAAAAGGCAAAAGAAGTGAAGGTGGACAAGTCCATGTCAGCATAATTGCAGGGAGTAAATGGGAGGCAAGGAAAATAAGACATGAATACAAGAGAGAGAAGATGGGAGGGGAAGTGAGCATGAAGGGGAATGCCATTAACGGCTTTGTGCGGCCCTCCCGACTGAACGATGGACAGACATGGATAAACCAACAAATGGATGAAAGAAGGAGAGAGTGTGAGAGAACTGTGCCCCTTTCTTAACCGTCTATTCAGAGATTAGGGAGGAGAGCATCAGAAAGTGCAGTTCATGTATTTAAGACCAACGTCTGTGTGTCTGTCAAGCGCAGGAGAGAAGAGGCAGGCACATCGCCAGAGTTTGTGTATTTTGCAATGCATTCCTTTATGAACACATTCATTATTGATGCATATGGGAGTGAGGAGCTATAAAATGTAGCGTGAATTCAAATTTATGCGGTAAAAGTGGAGAACGGAGACAGCAGTAGAAATGCAATAGAAGAAAAAAGGTGGGTGGTGCAAGAAGACGCACATGGAGTCATCGTGTAACCATTATATAAGTGAGCTGCAACAATACACTTTACTTACACTTCAGGGAGTAAGAGAGAATGTAATTTGGCTCTAATGCATTAAAGGTGGATGCTGGTAGTACTCTGGCAGGAGCAGAAATGTGGCAAGAGGTGGGATGCGGTGTTATTGCTTTCACTGACAGAGTAAATAAAGGATTTAAGTCTCATACTGGAGTCAGGATGTTGCAGGGCTGTGCAATATAATGAAAGCAGCTGATGGAGCCTGACAGTGTTTATGCTGCAGGCTCTATGCAACTGATTTGAGAGAGAGTTGAGACAGATGGCATGAGAAGAGCATGTGTGAGGATGATGTGGGCAAGGTTTAGTGAGAAAAAGACAAAAATTATTATATTTTTCCATTTTAAAGTTTCTCATATGTCACAGGGGAAATAAGTGGTGCAATGGGTGATAGTTCATGTTATATCTGATCAAATGTATCAATAGAACCACAGCCTACAGCCTCTAAATTTATTTTCCCCACCTAAATTAATGTTGTAAAACAACAATAAAGCGATTGCTCAGAGGTAAATGAAAGTGTCCAGAAGTGGTTTAATATGATACATTATTTGATAGTCACACCACAACACCAAGTGGTGCAGCTTTTGATAAAAATAGTTGGACTGTGGCCAGTTGGGGGCTTGTGTTTTTGGAAGCTTCGCCTCAACAGCCTGTCACCTTGATATGACCACAAAACAAAGCTGGTGACAGCTAGAGGAAGTGTGTGAGGTTCTCACACACTAAGCACTCCTTCAAATTCATTTGACTCTCTAATCCACCGAGTAACAGCCACTCTTTTTTCTTCTCAATTCCTCTTCTGCTTCTGTTTTTTCTTCTGCTTCTTTATTCTTGCCTTTCTTTTTATGTCTCCCCCTTCTGCACATGCCAAATTCTCACCACCCCACACAGACACACCCACACAAACGAATATTAGCTAAACAAAATGTTTCATCAAATTTACTTTGGAAAAATGAGTAAAATTCAAAAGTAAAACCCTGAGTTGTGTGTTTTCACTTTGTGTTTGTGTAACCAGAAAAGGTACACAAAGTTGGTTGCTGATTTAGTTTATTATTTGTTTTTTTTTTGTTTGTTTTTTTTACTTTAACATAAGTGAGTATTTCTCAGCCAAGAACCCCTCTCATTACTAAAACTTATATGATGTCACTGATATTCTGTCATTGTTGCAACGTTTAATTTGATTTCACCAGTTACACTTTGGTCTCTGATACAAAGAGCGTTAAGAAAACACTTTGTTCAGTCTCGACATGCTGCTGCCTAGCACTGAAGGTTTGATGCAAACACACATAACTCCATATTAAAAACACCACAGTCTCTGTTTGCCTCTATCATAGCTATAATTTCTACCTCTTGTTTGCCAGAAGTATAATTGCCTGTAATATACAAGTGTTAATCACATGCCTCTAACTTTGTCTTCTACCTTTTTTCTGTTGTGTTTTCTTTAACCTTCTGCCTCTTTGCTTCTCTCTGGACGTCAGTGGCGAGAGAGTAAAGAAAGAGAAACTTAATCCCTCCATTGAGTCAGAGGTGGACCAGTCGGGGGTCTTTTTCTTTTTACACAGAAGAAAATATTCTGGTTCTAGTCTTTTTATTCTGAATGCTCACAGTTGCATTCTTTTAATTCATATGCAAAATGTATTTCTCAACTCCCCCATCATTTTAAGATGGTTTTGCTGAATAGTTGAACAGGTCCCTCTTGTAAAAGAGTCCTTGTGGCTCAAAGAGATTAACTTGTGTGAGTACAGATTGAATGAAAAAAGTTGTTAGATTTGCCTTAGTGAAATACCTCAGTGTTTTCCAATCACAACTGTTACTGCTGTCAATTTAAACTGTGCTAACTCACTTGTGATGAAGGTCTATACTTGTTCAATAATTGTTTTTCCTACAATTAAAATGCATATGTTTGATGCTAGTACTGTATAATTAATGGATGCACGGCTTATTCAGCTCATGTTTGGAAATGTAGCGACTGAAACAGAAAAAAGTAAAAACCAGTAGTAAGGCAGAAACTAATCAAGGAAACCTAAAAGCACTATGTTTGGTGATGCCTGTAGTAAAGTTTTGTCTCCACCCCATCTCATTTTTCAACATTATCCATGTTTTACTTGGAGCCTGCTTTCCCCCTCAGGGCAGTTTTGCAGGCTTTTCCATTTTCCTCTTCTCCATGCTTGTCTATCACAACTGACATACATAATGTCAGGCAATTCACTTGAGTTATTCTCTGTGGGAAGCTGATTGCCAGTCCCTTCCTCTTTTGTGGGGTGGCACAGTAAAGCCACTTAATATCAATATTCTCTTTGTGAAGAGAGATGGGAGGCAATTGCCCTGAATGTCAGAATAATTGTACACAGCGATCTGCGCACAAGTGATTATATGAGCAGGCACGAAAACCTTGCTTCATCACGCACATGTTTAAAAACAGAAACTGGGACATAGACAAAACCCGAATGAAGACACGCATGTAAACTCGCACGCACAAGACAGAAGGGTAGAATGAAGATACACAAAGCAGTCTTAAACAGATTTTCAGTGGAGTTTGACTGAGGTGACTTAAAAATAAATAAAAAGCTTATTTTCTTCCAGGTCAGAAAAAACAAGTCAGAAAGTAGTTACCACTTTCAGTTGTAGCCTTAGGCACAAAGCATGTATGTATAAGACATGTAGATAAATGAAGACAAAATGGATTGTCAGATTCATATTAGAGGGCAAGAGACCATTTTCAGATTATATTAAAGTTAGTTTTTTTTTTTTTTTAGCTTGCATACACTTGTCTGCAGTGGTGGGATGTAACAAAGGACAAGTGCTTTGTTGCTGTACTTAAGTACATTTTTCATGTATCTGTACTTTACTTAAGTAGAGTTAAACGTGGGTACAGGTACTTTCGACTTAGTCCACTGCATTTTACATTAAGTATCTGTACTTTCTACTACACTACATTTCTACAATGTGTTGAGTTACAAGTTACTTTGTACATTCACGCTGCGTTTTTTTTATTTTTATGTTCGTTAGTTTGAAAGTAACCAATGGCGAGAGAGGAGTTGGGCCATTGAATCACTGCAAAGTGGGCAGGTAATGTTAGACCCACCTTCAAGAAGAGCTGGGCCAGTGAGCTATGTTCTAGTATATACGTCATTGAGCTGGTGCACCCACAGCACCACTAACACACCCAAAATTGATTCCACCGCGGAGACTCAACCAGAAGATACGCACCACCCATGGCCTTATTGAAAGTCTATTAAAAGACTGTTCAGTACAGCAGGACAGATTCTCTCTCCCAAAACAGCCAGACTGGACTCAAAATACTTGGAAAATCAACTCCTTCTGAACTTGAACAAGAAATTCTTGCTGCAATATTAAAATGTGTCAGTTCATGGGATGTCAGGAGACAAGAGATGTCTCCAAATGTCTCGACACTCGGGTCCAAGTTTTGAAAATGGTGTCAGGAAGTTAAAATATT
>JARVGS010000760.1:17054853-17070785 GCA_031762315.1 Hypsolebias antenori | reverse complement strand
AAGTATAGAACTAGTTTAAAAGGTCGGTCTACTTCAGTACAGGGAATAGGTCTGTGGAATAGTTTGGAAAATGACATAAAAAAGTGAAGTCAGTGTTTATATTTAAGAAAAAGATTGACTATTTTGTTGAAAAGATATATATAAGTTAGTTAATATCAAATGAATTACAAACGGTAATGTGTGATGAGTTACGTATTTTGTTGTATTATGTATAAATGATTTTGTTTGAATTATTGTTTGAATTGATTTGTTTAAGAAGGGGCAGATATGATATTTTTTTCTTCTTCTGCTGCCTTTCATTTTATGTCTTGTTTTTTTTTATTTTTTTGTATTTTGAAATTGTCTTTGTGATTTAAAAATTGAAATGAATAAATTAAATAAATAAATAAAGCTTGTTTGTTCGCTCTACACTCATACACTGTCGTCGCTCTGCTCAGCCTGGAACTGCTGGTAGACCTCCTCCATCAGGAACTTGCGGTTAACAAACTTGGCTTTGGACCAGATCCAGACCTGAAGAGTGAGAGGAAGAACTCAGATTTTCAAGCTTCATAGTGACACAGCGAACAAACTAAAACTGCACCAGCCTGTTTGCTTCCTCCCGCGGTGACTCGGACAACAATGTCTTTTTGCAGATCGTGACCTCTGGAGTCTGACAGCGCCAGATTCTTGATTTCTAACTTGAACTCCACTCCCTGAAAACTCATCAGACAATAACCTCAGTCTCATGAAACACATGAACACATATAAACATATTCTGTTGTTTCATTGATCAACGTGACCTGTGAATGACCTTATTGAGTTCCTGGCTCATCTGGTTGGCCTCGGCCACCATGGGCATCAGTTTGATGTAGTCGTAGAAGACGGCCAGCAGACTGGGGTCAGTCTGACTCGATCCAGCACAGGACTCACCTAAACACAGTCAGATGAGTACCTACCAGCAGGTTTTGCTCCACAAATCAACTCCCTGCTCTTTCCCTCACCCAGGTGGATGCCCTCAGCAGCTGCCAGTTCGGACTGGAAGTAGTCGTAGTCGTAGCGGCTCCAGTCATCTGCGCCCCTTTCAGTTGGATAACCAATAAACAGGTAGGTGGAGTTGGAACCAAGAATGAGACGATCCTAAAAAATCATTGTTGTTAGTTGTCTTGCTTCAGAAAATGGTCTTATTATCTAACTGGACTGTGCAAAGACCCACCAGGTGCTGCAGTTCAGTTGTTTGGTGCACAGCATTCCCATTGACAATAACCTTTGACCCAGACAAAGGCGTCAGCGTCACACTCCGCTTTTCATTCCTGAACACAGCGTGACGCTCCTGGATCCTGGCCCAGACACAAGAATGTAATCGTAAAGAGAAACTGATTTTGTCGGCCGTTAACGCTGCAGATTTAAAACTCGTGCTATTAGTTCTCACACGATCGTTCATAAATTGTGTCCGGTGTTTCTACTGTTGCACTTGAGTTTCTTTGGTTTGTTGCAACTAAAATAAAAACTCACCCTAAACCCTTGATGGGAATGGATCTTTGTGAGGAGTCACAGAGGCCGATGTTCCACTCACCTGGAAAAGAGTTCAACAAAGACATTTTCATGGTCGTGAAACAAAACGTTTGACCTCCAATTCATTCTCTACTTTGAACATCTGTTGGATAATTCAATTATCCTGTCATAACTTTTCAATCAAATAGCCACAAAGAGGACAACGAGAAGATCTTTTCAACTCATGTTTAATGTCTTAGGGGAGCAGCAATTGAAAACAGGATTACAAGATGTTACACGACACCCTGCTCATAAGGTCTGCTCGCGGACAGCATAAAAAAGCATCAACTTGTACGCTTATCAGAAAATGCGAGGCCAAAACAACTCTGCTTTCCAGCTTAGGGGCCTTGAAGGTCATCAGGGGTGCAGGCTCCACTTTGTTCAGACAAAACAACTCTAACTCACACACGGTTCTATGTTAAAACATTAGTAAGTGAAAAACATCCATGACCTTTACATACCCCATCATCTTCCTCTAAAAAAAATAAAAATAAAAGGGACTAAACCTTGAGTCAGTCATGCATCTTAGTGGAGACAGACTCACCCTCCTGGATGAAAAGCTTCACCACCCCTGACAGCTGAGCATCCTCGTTGATGTTCAAGATGTAGGGATGCATCTGCATCATCCTCCTCTCCTGACAGTAAAGTGGAGATAACAATAAATTCAGCAACAGACAGGAAAAGACTGATCTAAGTGTGTGTACCTGTGTGATGTTGGCATACTGCTGCTCCCAGTCCTTCAGCGCCTCCTGCAGATGTTGCTCCCACAGTGTCTGAATGGCTCTGATCTGGAGCTCGTTGTGGGTCAGCAGCTGACGGAGCTCCTCTGGAAACAGACAGCAGTTAGAAGCTCTCAGGCTCCTCCAAGCTGATCCCTGCTCCGCTGAGTGAAACCACTGATCCTCACTGGTCTCATCGCTGGCTCTGCGACCCTCCTGACCCATACGGCCCAGTCGCTGCAGCAGTCTGGCGTTCTCAGCCTTCAGCTCTTTAACGAGACGCTCAGTGGGGCTTTCATTCACCACCGCTCGGTTCTGGATACGCTTTGCCCTGAAGAGAGGAAGCCAGAAGGATAAACTGTGGGTGCACGTAGCCAAAACAGAAAACAGGGCGCAGGAGAACGCCGTGCGAGACTCACCTCTCAGCATAGCGCAGGGTGGAGAGAGACTCTTCATAGCAGATGTCTGCAGGACTCAAGGTGGCAATCTTTAAAAAAAATAAATGATAAGAGATGTAAAATTTTATTTTGCCAATCCAACTCTGCAAATAGCTGGTACTGGTTTCCACATATTTACCATAACGGTGCGACTGTTGCCTCCCAGAGCAGACTGGAGCAGCTTGGTGAGAATCGAGTCTCTGTAGGGGATGTGAACAACCTTTTTCCCCACGGCCACATCAGCCAGAGCGCTGGAGGAGAGAGAGCACAGTGAAACAAAAACTATGAACCATGCTAAAGAGAAGCAGCAGGCCCACCTGATGACGTTGCCCAGAGTGGTGAGGCTCAGGTTGATGGCTGTTCCCTCTTTGAGCCTGTCGGCTTCAGAGCCTGATGACCTCTGACGTTCACTGCCAGCCAAGTCCACCAGGTTGATGTTGGACTGCTTGGTGATGCTCTCTTTGGAAAAGATCTGATGGGGGTTTCAGGTAATTTGGTAAATTTTTCTTTACTACAGACACCAATGAATATGCAGAAATAATGATTGAGTGTATTAGAACAGTGGTTCTCAAACTGGGATCCCCGGACCCCCCGGTGGTCTGTGAGCTGGTGCTTGGGGGTCCGTAATTTTATTTATTAATTTTTTTACAAGCACTTTGAGGTTTTATCAACCTGTTAAAATACATCAAAATGCAGGAAATCATCTACTTTATTCAAAGTTTTCTGGAGGAGGACCCCCAGACCCCCACTCCGGACACTATGCGTGTTCCGGCATCGATCGTTTTACAAATTAAACCATGTTACTTATGATTATTGCTGTTATGATTCTGTTCAGTTTCATGTTAAGAGTTTTCTGTAATGATTTGAAGAAGTGTTGATACATTTATTATGTTCATTATGTGAATAGGTAAAGTTTTAAAGTGGTTTTTGACACTGTTGATTTTCTCAAAACAGTCAATTTTTGGAAAATGAAATAAAAAAATGTTAATTAAGTGGGTCTTGAATGAAAAATATGTATATAAAAAATGTATAACACTATTAAAGAACAGTCAAGTATTTATGTTACACAAATATTTCCATTGCATTAAAGAGATAAATTGAAGAAAATTATTTAATAAACATGAGGGTCATGAGGGGGTCCCTGAGCCCAAAAAGTTTGAGAACCCCTCTTTTAGAAGACTTGGATTGAGATAGTAGAAATTAATTAGGCAAGATTTCCAAACCTGCAAAGAAATGTGTTGTTGTGACACAAAGGTACACAATTCTCAACACAAACCCCATAAAAACTCAAAGATGAAGATCAGGAGCAGAATGAATTACATATACTGAGAGAGGACAGACTTGATGCAGATCAGATATGACAATAAAAAAACAGGAATAAAACTTTCCTTTAAAAACCACAAAAACTAAATATCAGCCTGAACACAAAACAGACCGTGACAAAAAAACTCAAATACATGAGGAACTCTTAAAAGGAAACAATTATTTTAGTCCACTGTTCCGCTGAATCGTGTTTGATTGTCGTTCTAAAGGTTCAACTTCGGCTCTAACTGATGTGTGTTAATAATGTGTACCTGTTTGAGCTGCAGGATTATGAGCATGTGTGATCGGCTGCTGTTGGCGTTCACGTGAGTAGCAGCTGTGCTTCTAGTCCTAGTTCCTTGTTCCATCAGCTGCTCCACCTGCACAAACATTTCCATCCTCTTTACCTCACTAACATATGGTTGTTTCCATTAAAACAAAAGCATCAGTCTTTAGTGTTATGGTTCATTTGGGCTTTAGTTTTCATCATTGTTCTACTGAGAATCTTCCACTGAAGTTGTTTCACCTGGAGAATCCCCCAGTGGGCCCGCACATACCGGTATGTATTTACAAGTTACAAAAACACAGACAAAGAGAACACAGACAGCTTTACTTTAGTGAGAAAACACAGAGTTGTAAAGTTATGAGCATTTAAGAGACCACAATGCTAAAATTCTAACACAGCTAGCAACATTACTAGTGTAATGCCAATTAAACAAATTTATTTAGTAAGATTTAAACATTCAATTATCGCTTGCTTTCATGAAAATTTTCCAGTAATTTAATTGTCTGTTAGCAAAAAATCTTCTGAATCTGTGAACGGGACTTAACAAAACTCTTTGAAAGGAATCATTAAATGACTAACTTTTAGAGTCAGTTTGATTTAAAATGACCACTACAGCTAAAAGACCTTAGAAAACACATAATAATGTCTGTTTAATAAATACTGAGCTCAAATATAATGTAGCAGTAGCTGAGAGTCATCCTCAACGTTTACTCCGAGCACCAACAGACTTGATGTGATTTTTGTTTAAAACTTTTATTTGTGAGGCAGTGGGGGATATGTTTCCGTCAAGGAATGCTAGTTTTGTTTAATAAGTTAAAATGTATACAATAAAATGACTGTAAAATGGAGTGTAGCCATTTTTGTAGTTTTTTTTAATTATTTGAAATTAACCATCTCCTAGAAACTTAAACTCTGAAAGCAAAAGTAAATATCCACTTAACAAATTGCCCTGGATTATCAGTATTTCTACTCTCCATGTAAACTCTCAGCCTTAGCACTGCCCCCACAGGGCTGTGTATTAAGCCCCCTACTTTTCACCCTTTACACCAGTATTCACTTCAGCAAATATGATTGTGTTAGTGATGACACCACCAGAGTGGGCTCATGTCTGAGCAGGGAAATAGTCCAGGACAAGGTGGAGCAGCTGTCTTTTGAGGTACATTTTGTAATTAAATTTTTTTTTTTAAATAAAAATCTCATTTATCAATAATATTTAACTTTACATTATTTCCCTTTAACTGTACCTGTGGTGCACTCTCACAAGGGATTGTACGAAGACCCTCTACATAGAAGCCCCTTTGCTGCTCCTCTCTGACTCTGAGTCCACCTGGAGTGCGAGAGCCCCGAGACAGCAGGTCAACAACCTGGACACGGAGCAGACAAAAAAGAAAACACGGTTCTACATGTAGTAAGATAATCAGAAATTTACTTAATTTTCTTACATGAAGCACAATTGAAACATATGTTACCTGTTCGTTATAGATTTCCAACATACTGAAAAAGACCTGTGGATGTATCAAGAACATATTTTAAAAATGTATCCTCAGTGCTCGTAACACCTAAATGCGAAACGACCCTGACAACATAAGAGCATAATTATTTACAATTTCCCAGAAAAACATCAAAACTGACACCTGGATTTCTACCTATGAAAACAAGAGTGCAGTTATGTTGCCTTACTGTTTTACCTGACACTGCCTGTTTTCTTGGTTTTCTCTGATCGTGTGAAACAGTCGCTCGCAGAGTTTAGGAACCAGGCCTTTGTTCGGCCCGTAGCCCATCATGGAGTAACTCTTCCCTGAGCCAGTCTGTCCGTAAGCCAACAGTGTAGCGTTGTAACCCTGCACATGTCATTTCAGGCCCTCCATCATTCAGTCGGTTTGGATATGGTGACACATTGTGATTTAGACTTTAAAAATAAATAAATAAATAAATAAAGTCACGGTGGTTCCAACCTGCAGTGCATTCTCCAGTATTCCTTCTCCCAGGTCCTGGAACACACTGTTCTGAAGAGGAAATCACATCTTCTCACCTTTAGAACAAACTTTTACACCTTGTTTCAAGTATTATTAAACCATTATTTATTTATCTTTAACACTATGAAGTCTACTTTACAATGTGAAAGTTTAAAAAAGTTGTCTTTGAGCTGACCTGGTCAGCGTATCGTCCCCCTGGCTCTTCAGGAACATAGAGACCCTTGTGGTCTCTTGTGAAGCCGCTGTGGGACCAATAAGCATAATCGAAACAGAACGCACGTCGGTTCTGGGACTCACGTGGGTCCTGGATGGTGATGGAGGTCGACACCATAGAGATGATGCAGCTGCTGCCTGCGTCCTGCTCTCTCTGACAAGAAGAATCAAGGAAATAAACAGATGAGAGCAAGAAAACAGATTGTTGCAGGATTTGAGTTTTCACATTTGCAAAACTACAAGGATTGGACTGAAAGTCCATCCGTCCATCCATCCATCCTCTTCTAATTGTTCTGAAGTCGGGTCTCAGGGTAGCAGCTTGAGCAGGGAGGCCCAGACATCTCTGTCCACACCTTTTCCAGCTCTTCTGGGAGGATTCCAAGGTGTTCCCAATCCCAGGACACTAACTCCAGCGTGTCCTGGATCTTCCCTGGGGTCTCCCACCAGTCGAACAGGCCCAAAGCTCCTCCCTAGGAAGGCGCCCAGGGAGCATCCTTACCAGATGCCCGAACCACCTCAGCTCCTCTCGATGTGGAGGAGCAGTGGTTCTACTCAGAGTCTCTTCTGGATGGCTGAACTTCTCACCCTATTTCTAAGGGAGAGTTCAGCTACCCTGCGGAGGAAACTCGTTTCAACCGCCTGTATCCACGATCTCGTACTTTTGGTCACTACCCAGAGCTCGTGACCATATGTGAGGGTAGGAACGTAGACTGACTGGTAAACGGAGAGCTTAGCTCAGCTCCCCCTTCACCACAATGGACCAGTACAGTACTACAGTCTGCAATACTGCAGACACCAACCCGTCTGTCAATCTCACGCTCCATTCTTCCATCATTTGTGAACAAACCTCTGAGATACTTGAACTCCTCCACTCGAGGCAGAACCTCACCCTCGACCTGAAGAGAGCAATCCACCCTTTTCCAGTTGAGGATCATGACCCTAAGCCAGCAGTAGCATTGTAACCCTGCACGTCATTTCAGGACCAAAAAGCTGGAAAAACTTTAGTTTTTCTTTTGTTTTTAGTGGGAATAACCTTACAGGTAAACTGAAGAATAACCATCTGCCCCATAAGAATTTAGTTATTTAATGGCTCTCTGAAAGTGAAAACATAATTTTTAATTTGAAAAAATCTTCAGGACATTTTGGGTCATCTCATCAAAAAATTTCTCTTTTTATGAGTGAACATGTGGATTTTGTTTGAAAGAAATTAGAACAGATGAGGTCTCTTGTTTAGGTATATGGAACTTGGCCTTTATTTTATCTCCCGCTGCCATTGTGTGTTCGTTTGTTAGCAAAATATCTCATGAACCAGAGGACAAAACTCTCTGAAAGCTGTTATAACGGATACTTTCTGAGACAACCTGTATGCAAACTCAGAAATGACATCAACTGAGTAGATTTCACATTGAGGCAAATTCTGGTGTGGTAGTAGCTGATCATCCCTAACTCATAATCTGAGGGCTAATTATACAAGATCTTAGAAACTTTGGCTTGTAAGACAGCAGAAGATGTGCTGGGAAAATCAAATACAAAATAAAAATAAACAAAATGTCGTTAGACTCATTTAGTTTTACCTTTTGTGTTCTTGTTTTGCTACTTCGTCTGCACCTCACACCTGATCGTCACACCTGCTCTGCATCATCTAATCCTGCACATTCTGTTAAGGTGTTTTTAATTCAGATTCAGAACTGTTTTAATGCTTCACAAGTCCCATCTACATCTTACACTCCTGACTTAATTTAATTTTAGAACTGGAACCCTTGTTTCACTAAAGACGAGGAGAAACAGAAACGTCAGCTCACTGACCTTGTTGAATGGTCGCACTCTGACCGCCACTTTGACACAGTCTTTGTTGTGGACCTCAGAGACTTTAGCCCTCATGGTTGTAGCTGGCAGGCACATGAGTCAGACTGATGGGATCAGCTCCATCTCACAGACCACCACCGTGCTGTGGGGGTCAGGTTACACAGCAAGATGGACACAGGTGTGCACACCTACCTGGAAATGTTTAATCCTACTTTTCAGTTGAAAAGTTGCTGTGCAGATGTCCTCAATGTATAAAGTGCCAAGTATAAATTTAGTTCAAAATTGATGATAAAAGTGAATTATCAGCATTTAAAGTACATTTACTTGCTTGTTTTTCCCTTCTTTGTTGGAGGGAAGGAGAGCAGATGAGGCAGGTTTCACTTTCGCCTCATCGAGATCTATAAATTATAAAAGAGACACAGAACTCCAGCAGTGACTCTTACACACTTGTTTGCAGAGTGGCTTTTTCTGAAATCAAACGTTTCAGGCTGGAAGACCCTAAAATATTCACAGGGCTATTCTTTCCACAGAAAACACTAAGAAGTGAGACAATCACTCAAAGAAGCAGAGGTTTAAAAGTTTTGTCATATTTATCAAAGAGCAGTCATAAAAATAAGACATTCTGCGTACATTCATCAAAAAGTCATCAGATGTTTGTCAGAAATTCAATTAAACACTCCTTTTAACACGTCCCAAATTAAGATTCACATAAACATAGTCCCTTTCCAGTTCTATGATGAACCCCCATATGAGGACCACAAAAGAAAATTTCACACAAAATCCTTCAAATCAAATTAAATTTTAAGATTATGGCAAAGGCAATCCAGTAAGATGGTTAAAAGCACTCAACAGACAATTTAAAATAAACATCATTCTTGCAAATGAATTTATTAACTTTATTTGGAACATAGCAAAGAACTACATACAAATCTAGTAGAAATACATCTCCACTAGTCGGCTGCTTGCTTCTTCCTCACAGAAAAAAACAGCCGGCCTTGAAATTTTAAAAGTAATCAACAACATCAAGAACAATCTTAAAGAAAACCTCAGCATGAGGTAAGTTCAGCTCAATCTTTGATGGGAGCCACAAAAAAAAAAAAAAACTTTATTTAAATTTTTTTAAATTGTTTCTTTTGCCATTCTGTGGCCAGATTATGTGTGATAAAACATCCTACAGAAAATGGTCACAAATACAAGGTCAAGTAAAATCAATTGAGGGAATTGTAAATTCTAAAAATAAAACCTTCTGCTTTACGCTGCATTCTCGTATTTAGTTCCAAAAATATATTATCCTGCCACCTACACGGCTTCTAATTTAAGTTCAACAGGAACATTGAAATATAAATTGCAGCGCTGTGAGGGATCTGAAGAAACAAAACCATCATCAGTTCAGATATCAGTTTTATTTGACAAATTTACCGATCTGGTTCAAATCTTCCCCTTCAGGTGGCTGAAGTTCACTCGTTCTAACCGCCACTAACGTCCTTACAGTTTTTTTCTCCGGGTGACGGGTTTTCTAAAAACCGTGTCCAGGACGCGTTTGTGTCGAACGTTCCTGCTGGTGGTCGGGGCCTCTCCTTCCATAATCCTCTTCAGAGCTCGTGGGAGCGGACCAACTGGACTGGGCAGAGGAGAGATCAGGTTCGCCTCTGCCACAGGAAGTGGCGCCGAAACAACTTTGGATCTGAAGATTAAGAGGAAAAAATCCTGAGCATCTGGCTTTAGGCAAAGGGCAGCGCTTCTCATGAGGCTGCAGCCTCAGACATCCCCGTCTACCCATGTTTGTTTTCTCTTTGGACGGCTGTCTGAAATGTAATCTCATTGTGCCTCTGTGCCATGACAACAGTGCGTTGTTTTACACAGAAGACTTACTTGGTTGGTCGTTTGCGTGTATTTCTGGTTTTGGAAACGCCCGTCGCTTTCTCCATTTCTGTGTAATCCTCTTCTGAAGGTATTTTATCCTGAAAGAAGATAAATATGATTTGATCTTATCTCCTTTGAAGGAAACACTATTCTTTATTTAATTCTTCAGGAAAAAACAATGAACCATATGACAAAGTGCTACACATACAGTACATAGATGTTAAGCGTTTAATTTCTGCAGTCATCTTTACGTGAATAAAATTTACTACAGGGTTATTTTACAAATAGAAAATCTCACCTGAGGGTCGACACCTTTCACTCTCGTTCTGCTGCGGGTGACAAGTGCCACCGACCCCTCACTGGGACCAGGAGACACGACTCTGCTCGCTGAGATGCGGGGACAACAAGTTATTGACGCCAGCAGAGACACACGGAAGAGAAACAACGCTCATTAATGATCAGTTCACCTCTTGTTTGTCGTCGTCGTGAGGGCGAGTAGATGTACGAATGCTCGTCTAGATTAAATTCGGCTTCATCGAGATCAGGAACAGGAGGCTGAGATGGAACGTGCTGCACTGATAATTTTGTACTCGTACGCCTGGTTCTCGACATCTTTGTTGCAACACCACCTGCATTCAAAAGAAAACAGACACAATTTATACAGTATATACCAGTATATGTTCAATTCAATTTAGTTTATTAATATAGCGCCATGTCACAACAATCGTCATCTCAGGGCACTGAACAGAAATATTCGTACACATAAAAAGCCAATTAGTAAAGTTATGTGTGCGCAAAATGTTGAAAATTAACTCGGGAAAATTAGACATTGCTTTTGAATCGTGGTCCAGCATGAATATTTAAAAAAAAAAAAAAAAAAAAAAACTAACTTAAAAAAAACTTTACACCCCCAAAAGTAAATAAAATAAAATATAAAAGACATTACCTTTGGAAAAAACAAACAAACAAAAAACAACACAAAATATATTAATCTGGCCAATGGAATTTGTTCATGTCTAAAAATCTTCCATATCTTAAAATATATATGAAGTTTTTTTTTTTTTTTTTTTAGTTGAGCTTTTTCATACCCTCTTGTTTCTCTTTCTCATCCTGGAGCCTCTTGATGAGGGCGTCTGCAACCGGAGTTTCAGAATCCACCTCCAACGGTGAGTCCAGCAGGGGGAGATCTTCTACAGGGTGGTCCCAAAGTTTGCTTCTGGTTGTGCGACGGGAACTTTCCTGACCAGCGTTTTTGTGACGTTCAGGCTTGGAGAGGTTTTCGATTTCTTTGATTTTTTCTGGGGTAGTTTGTTTCGTCTTCCTGTTGCTCTGAGGAAACGACACAGGAACTATTTTCACCTAGAGATAGCAAATATATGGAATAAAGTGTGAGGCATGAATGACAGTCAGGGAGGAGACGCATAGATGGAAACCTTCACTTTTATGTCTCAACATACATACAACAAAAAATGGTTAAATCATGTCATCTGGAGCCAGATAACATGATTTAACCATTTTTGTTATCTACCTGGAAGACTGCTCTTACAAAACACATACAATTTAAAAACTATGACGATGATCCTGAACAAGGTGATCAATAAACATTATATAACTGATGTTAAACATTCTGGTTTCTGTTTTTCCAGGTTGAAAACTAGTATTGTGAAAATACTGAATCCTTACTTGTGGAGATAGATTCAGAGTTTTCCATCTGGATTGTCGAGAGGCTCTCACAGATCTTGAAGGTTGCTCCTTTTCATCCTCTTCCTTCTCCTTCATGGAAGAAAGCGCCTCTGACTTAGTCTTTCTGAAGGTGCGTTTCACAGGATGGACAACGGGTTCCTTGGGTTCGTTCTCCTCTGTGAGCGTTTGAAGCGGCGTCGACTCCACTTCACCGCTATTGCCCGTCCTTCGGCTTGATCTCCTGGGAGTGTTTACCTGAGTAATCCTGTGTTTAGCAGGGGTTGGAGTCTTGGAGCTTGTTCTTTGAGCAACCTTTTTATTCTTGACCTTATCCTGTTGGTCCATCTCTTCTCCAGTTTCAACTTCTGGGGCTGCAGACGTCTCCTTGCTGCCATCTTGAAGCCTCTCGCTTGTTCGCGTCGACGTGGCTCTCAGTGAACGTTTAACTGGAGGAAAGGTCTTGGAGGTTGAAGCTACCGAGGTATCGTTCATTGCATCACCCTCACCTTCAGGTGGATCTGGCTGAGTGATGCGGGTACTTCTTCGAGGTGTTCTGGTTTGGATTTTTTCTTTAACCCGTTCACCTTTTCTTGAGGTTCGACTGGGTGAGACAGGAACCAGACCGGTTGATTTTGCATCCTCTTCTGGTTCTTCTGCTGCCTCAGGTGATGTAGAGATGAACGTAACAGTCCTTCTCGTCATTATCCGTGCTGGAGTAGAAGGTGGTTTCTTTTTCTGAGAGGTGGGGGTCTGTGGGACTGACTGTTCGTCTGTATGGCTTTCCGATGTCAAAACTTGCTCCACAGGTTTCTCTTCAGCATTTTTCTTCTTCGGTCTTCCCCTTGGTCTTTTTGTTTTCTCCTCTGATTTAGCTTTGGTCTCTGCTGAAGTTTCATGTTCGTGCAACATCCTCTCTATAACTGACTCATGTTCCTCAGACTCTGTGCCGGTGTCAACAGGCCCATTTCCCTGAGGTTTCTGCTCTCCTTCAGCAAACACTGATTTACTCTCCTCTCTGATCTCCTCAACAGACTCTGCCTTGGCCACAGAGTTGTTGTCATTCAGAGCTGCAGGAAGCTCTACAGCTGTAGATGGCACCGAAACTGAAAGAGAAGCAGATTCATGATCTTGAAGCGACACAAACTGTTGACTTTTCTGTTCTCTAGCATCTCCTGCCTCCAGCATTGCTGCAACGTTTTCAGTTTGTAAGTCAGTTTGAAGCTTTTGTGCTCCCGGACCATCAACATTATTTTCATCGAAGTTCTTCATCTCCTCTTGTGAAGGATCCATGTTATCTGTGTCCAAAGTAATAATGTCAGGTTGGTCGTTTTCTCCTTGAGGCTGAGAGGAAGGGTCAGAAGTATGTGCATCGTTTTCGATTGGCAGCATTGCCTCTTTAACCTCATACTCATCCATATTCAGCACGACAGTGACGCTGCTGTAAGAGTCAGACTGTAGTGGATCTGCCACAACAGCTGAATGAAGCTCAGGAAGATCCACCTGAGCAATGTGAGCCAGGCCAGGTTGTCCTTCCACAAGCTCCATGGGCACCAGAAGAGAAGCGGTCGGCTTGAGCTCCATGAATGCCGATCCATGTTCTACATTCTCATCTGAATCCATGACTCCGTCATCTGAACCGAGTCTGACCATCACCACCTCGCCCTCCATGTCGTCCTCCAC
The DNA here is from genome assembly GCA_031762315.1 of Hypsolebias antenori. Taxonomy (NCBI): domain Eukaryota; kingdom Metazoa; phylum Chordata; class Actinopteri; order Cyprinodontiformes; family Rivulidae; genus Hypsolebias; species Hypsolebias antenori. The sequence goes on along the minus strand of JARVGS010000760.1, from coordinate 17,057,290 downwards.
CATCTGTAAAGAGACAAAGACACAGATTTTGGACCTTAGTTGCTCAAGATATTCAATGTAAATACAAAAGAACTGTACCAAATCCTTGTTTATAGAAGTTTGATTTTTTTTAATTAAAATGTATTCATATCTACAGTTGATTAAATTACATCAGATAGTATGAACTAGTTTTCCTTAATGAGAAAATACTTTTTTTTATTTTTTTTTTATTGTCTTTTACTGTTGAGCTCAACTTTTCATTTAACCAACTGTTAAAGGTCCATCTAGGATCGGGTGTTGTGAATTAGCTTTGGCTATATACATTGTGATGCAGGCAATAGACTGTTCTGATCTATGTTTCTTGTATCTGTCCCTGTCAAATAAACAATAAATAAATAAAATAAGAGTCTACTAGTTAGACGTCCATTGTTACCTTCATCTCCACACCAGCTGTGATGAGGGAGAACTCAGCAGCCTCCTGCTCTGACAGAGCTGACAGGAAGTGTGTGTGTTCCTGCAGTACAAAATCTGAACTGGGTTGGAAGGGAGGCAGTGTCCCATTACCCTGGACCTCCTCAATGATCTCCACCTCGCTACCAGAGTCCTCCTCTTCCTCATCATCTTCCTGATCAGATTCTTCCTCATCATTCTCCTCCTCTTCGTCTTCCTCCTCAGATGCAGAACTAGACAGCTCCCCACTATCATTGACACTCACAACCGCTACAAACACAAACAGAAAAATGACAATGTTTAAGGAAATGTCCACAAACATGAACAGAACTACAGTTTGTGTGTTTGTAATCATCCTCACAGTGGGAGTCGGTACCCGCTGGCTCAGAGGACGTCACAGAAGCTGAAGTTTTAGTGGCAAACACAGTGGGATCTTCAGCAGCGGGCCGGTCCTCCTCTTCATCCTCTTCTAATGACTCACTGGATGAGAGTGAGAATAGTCAGTATTTTTAATGCAACAAAAACAATTCATTACACATCTTTGTAACTAAGACAGACTTTCAGAACTACAATGTCCTGGCAACTCACTGACAAATTAAAAGCGTTTGCCGAATATGAACTTAAGTGTGAAGATGATTTCTGCTCACGTTAACACATCTACAAGACCTGTAAACGTCAGGTAAACTGTGGCTGCAGCTCGAGAGCAAAAAACAGTTTCAGCCGAGTGTCATTTGTTTTGAAAACAGAAAAATGTCCATACCTGCTGAAGGTCTGGTTCAGCGATGCATTGTGGATCGCTGAGCGGCTGAGAGACAGATCATCACCAAACAGGTGCTGCTCGACAAGCTCTGTGAGATCTGAGATCAAACAAAACAACTTGTTACTTCAACAATTTTCACCAACACCACACGTTCATTCAACAATTGTGGCAATAACATATTTTCCGCCGTACACATCGCAACGCCCTATAAGTCGCATCAGTCCATATTTGTCTAATAAAGGGGAAAAATCCATGAATATGTTGCTTCGCTGTATACGTCACATCTATTATGCATCACCACTGATGCGCCGCGCTTGTTTCGAATCACCGTTGACAACCCAGAAACGTGAGCCGGTGTTGTGCCAAAAATCAATGGGTTGCCAAATAGCAGGCGCACACACGGGAGGACTTGGACAAGAATTTAACAAAATAAACACTTAAAAACAATTATTTGTTTGCTCGAAATTATAGTAAAGGTGTGTCTCAGTTGAACTTTTGTTTGATAAATGTGCTTTGACAGTCAAATCAGCTGTATTTCAAAACCCAATTCGCGTAAGCGGGCATGCGCAGAGGGAAAAGCCGCTGTTCATTTCTTTGAAATTTAACAAGATTAACACCTAAAAACAATTACCTGTTTGCTCGACTTTATAGTAAAGGTGTGTCACAGTCTAACGTTTGCTTAGTAAAAGGACTTTTAATGGTCAAATCAGCTGTATTTGCTGCCTCGGTACTCCCGGGAGCGTGCAGACAAGAACGAAAAAAGAAGGAGGAACGCTGCTTGTTTCTTCAAAATTCAACAAAATAACCACCTAAAACAATTATTTGTTTGCTCGACATGATAGCAAAGGTGTGTCTCGGTTGAACTTTTACTTAATAAATGCACTTTAATGGTCAAATTAGCTGCATTTCGCCGGGGTGGTGAAGCGAAATGCAGCTGTTTTGACGGTTCCTCCAAGCAGCAAGCAGAACGAAGGTGGGGGGGACTATGGCAAGCTGATTGTGTCATTAATAGCTGGTGAAGATTCTCAGTCATCCAGGACATGGTAATTTCAAAAGAGTTCAAGACAAAAATTATAAAGTACAGGTGGTTCTCGGTATCCGACCGGCTCAGTTCCCGTTTTTTCGCGTTTACGTTCACATCATAATTAATATAAAAATATGGAAATTTTTTTATATTTTTTTTTATTTTACGTACTTTTTTCATGTGTACAGCACATTGTTGCAGCTGTGGTTGTTTTAAATGGCTTT
>JARVGS010000760.1:17013221-17023523 GCA_031762315.1 Hypsolebias antenori | reverse complement strand
CCGCCCCCCCCCCCCCCCCCCCAACGACACGAGTAAGCTGACCTTCACAGGTGCTCTATGTCGAAAAACTGAACTTGTGTCCTAGCTGATGCAATGTGACCTAATAATCCTTCTCCTTCACCAAATGTGCCAGAGCAGCAGTTCAATGTGTGTGTTTGTGATACTGTCAGAGACATCTTATTCCCATAGGACAGTGGGGCCTGGGTGACCCACCCTACATAGCTAAAAAACAAACACACACACATCCATCACCTGTTGCAAACCCAAGCATAAATGCACGTTCAAACCTCTGCTTGCCTCATGAATATGAACACGACAGGTCATGCTTGAGAAATGCAAGTCTTGTTCTCACACTCGCACAAGCCCAACCGCACTTAGATCAAGTCTTCACCTTGAAATCTAATTATTTATGCAACTGTGACTTGTTTTTGTCCTCAAACGCACAAAGTTTCCAACGTGCAGCTGCCATTTGTCCTCACCATCGGACAAACAGCCGTACACGTTCTCACACACGGCAGTTAACATTATGCTAATGATGACCTTCACATATCTTTTGAATGTTTTGCTGTTTGCATGTCTGCAGCTCGGTTTGTTTGTGTGTGTGTGTGTAAGGGTGTGAGCATCAGCTATAGATTTGTCACTTAGCTTAAATGTTTTGCAAGGTTATCCATTCAAAGCACTCAAGGCACTGAGTTGTTTTGGTTTATTTTAATTGTTTAATTACATTTGCGTGACATAAGATGTGCTCAATAATACATTTATTCATTTATGAAGAGCCTAGTGGTTCATGGCTTCAAGGAGACCTGAACGTTTGCAGAATAGATGGAGATTAACTGACCGCAGACACAAAGGAGGCTAGGTCAACCTTTCTGTGTATTTGTAGGGTGACTTAATCACTATCCTTAAATTAAACTCTTCATTTCAGGTTGATTTTGTCTGTTTTATTACCTCTGTTTTACACTCAGCTGGATGAAGGAGAACGTGAGGCTGGCTGGTCGTTTTGCCGGAGGCAGATTTGTGTTGGTGCACGGTGGAACTGAGCTCTGGTGCAGGCTTCGAATGGGCAGAGCGTGTTTTAGGGTTTAGACAGGCAGGAAAAGTCACTACAACCACACGACTCAAAAGCACATCTGTTTGCAACATCTGCACTCACTTAAAGCTTTGGTCTCGGCTCCACGGGTGTGTGTAGATGTGTGTGTCTGTGTATTTACCCCTTATATCCACCCTCGAATCATACATGTATGGAGGCTGATCTGTTTTTGGTTGGTCCAGTTCAGTTTAGGAAAGTGGGTCACTCCGTGTGCACAAGTTCCTGGGTGTGTTTGTGTGTGTTTTAGTCTCCAGCTGAGAGTCTGGTTCAGATAAGCTGAAAGTCAAAACCAGTCGTGTTTAGAAAGTGAAACATATACAATTCCACACCAGACATGAAAATCAAGCCAAAGAAGGATATGTTTGTGAGCATATTCTCCCGTAAAGGACCTTTGACTGGCAGCTGGATTTAGTCAGATTGTTTTCATCTGTGCTATTCTTTTTGTTTGAAGTACAGCTGTTGGCGTTTCCTCTTGGTATACATTTACATGGACTTTAAATGTTTGTATTAGTAGTAGTATTGATGTCTGTATTTGACGATACATTGAACGGACGTCAGCAGTTTCTTTCTCATTTAAATGTTGTCCTTTAATGCATGTCCTTAACACTGGGGTCATTTGGAGATAGTTTAGTTACACTGAAAATTTACACCTTTGAATATGTGATTCTGGTCATTAGTTCAGTGTCATCATGAACCAACTCTTTAATCTAGTTTTAGTTATTTTAAATCTTATTTAAAAAAACAGGATGGTAATATTGCTGCCAGTTTATGATGTTTTTATGAGTGCGGGTTCAGAAAACGTGGTCAGTGCAGGTTTCAGAACTGAACAAATGATGCATCATCAGGATTTCAGACAAAGAAACAAAGCTGAAACCTGTTTCTCTTTAAAAGACTGAAGGCCTTTGGTAGGGACAGGTGGAGGACTCTGATCTTTGTTCACCTTTGATCAAATTGTTTTAACCTAAAACCGCAATATTTGTGAAAAAGTGAAACATCAAAGTTGTGCTCTTATATGTATGTGAGGTGTGAGCTGCAGAGAAGCTCAACACCACAAAGACTCAAAGACTGAACATACAAGGCTTTTGATATTTGCAAATGGGATGTATTTATTAGACTTCAACAAACAACAATTGCTTTTTCTTAGTGGGACGGTGACTTCTGTGCACATAATGTTTTATTTTGTCCAACTGAAACCCATTAGACAGTTGCTTTATTTTGATTTCTGTTTTTAGTTTCATCAAAAATTGTTTTAATTTTCTGTAAGAGTCTTTGGAATGGCTCTTTGTCTGGTTTGTCACCTAAGACCAGTCTGCCTTGGGAGACCCTACCAGGGACAATTACAATTGCAACCCGACAGCATAGCTCCTAAGATCATTCAAGCACACAAACTCCTCCACCATGATAAGGTGGCAATTCAGGGAGGACTCTTAAGCCCCCAGTATACTCTTGCATACGTACGTCCGCGGAGGTATGCGTGTACCTCTGCAGGGCATGCCTGCGCAAAGCTCTTTTTTTACAATCGCATACGGTTACGCGGTGTCGCACAATAAACTGCCCGGTGACGGACTGTTTTGTATGAAACACCATTGTATTAAATTCCCCTTCTTCACCCCTGATCTGGCCTTTTCTTTTGTTTTTTTGCCAAAAGGCAAGCGAGCTCTTCCTCCTCCGTTGACTCCATGACTGAAATAGTGAGAAATGAAGAAATTTGTCACGAGCAAATTAAAATCAGGTCCAGCATGGCTGCTGGAGGGTCTGGACATTTCCTGGTGGACTAATCTGATGTGTGGGTTGCTGGGCCAGCGCTCCCTGTTTTTTTATTTTTATTTTTTATTTAATTTTTTTTTTTTTTATATAACTTTTTATTAACAACATATAAACACAGAACACCGTTGCAGCTGAGGCTGCCAGCTCTCGGGTTTTTTTTTTTCCTGACCTGTCAGTCAGTCCAGTAGGTGTGCCAGCAAATGACCAGTTGGCAACCTTATCTGTCCTGAAGGTAAACGCCACTTTTCTGTGGAGCTGCTCTGCAGCTGCTCAGAGTGGACGCTAAAGCATGAAGTCTGAACCCTCTGCGGACAGTGCACACAGTTTCCGTGCGACTGACAGGACGCAGGAGTATACTGGGGGCTTTGTGGGCAGAAACAACAAGGAGCTCTGTGTCCCTTGACTGGATGTGAGTTACCGTGGCTCCACGGTACTGGGCACCCCAGCATGGGCTCCAGAACCAATCTCCTTGAGAGGGGCTAGATCTTCTTTCACTCTGAAGTAGCCCATGGTGAGAGGCACCGAGCTGGTGTAGGTCTACTCTTACTCCCTTGTCTTGGTGCCTTTGTGTTGCGGTTTTCCTCGGTAGATGAGAGAGTGGCTTCCCTGTGCCTTCGGGATGGGGCATGGGCTCTGGTGGTTGTTTGTGCCTATGTGCCAAATGGCAGTTCAGAGTATCTGGCTTTCTTAGAGTCCTTAGATGCTGGAAGGTGCGCCAGCTGGGGACTCTTATGCTATTGGAGGACTTCAATGCTCACATGGATAATGACAGTGTGAACTGGAAGGGCGTGATTGGGAGGAAAGGCCTCTCTGATGTGAACCCGAGTGGTGTTCTGTTGTTGGACATCTGTGATTGTCATAGTTTATCCATCAAACACCATGTTTGAACGTAAGGGTGTCCATAAGTGAACTTGGCACCAGGACACCCTAGGATGTAGACTGATGTCATCTAATTTGTGGCCATTTCTTTTGGACACTCAGGTGACAAGAGGAACTGAGCTGGCAACTGATCACCACCTGGTATTGAGTTGGATCAGATGATGGGGGTGGATGTCGAATTGACCCTGTAGATCCAAACATTTAATGAGGGTTTGCTGGGAGAACCCATCATAAATATCTTCAACTTGCACCACCTGCTTTAACCTCATCCCAGCTGAGGCGTGGGACATTGATTCAAAGTGGGCCATGTTCCGTGACTCAGTTGTTGAGGTAGATGCCTTGAGATGTGGCTGCAAGTTTGTTGGTGCTTCTCATGGTGTCCATCCTTGAACTCGGTGGTGGACACCACAGGTTAGGGAGGCTGTCAAGCAGAAGAAGGAATCCTATTAGGCCTTGTTGGCTGGTGGGACTCCAGAGGCAGCTGAGGAGTACCAAAGGGCCAAGCAGGCTGTAGCCTTGGCTGTTGCTGTGGCAAAAGCTTGGATGTGGGAGGAGTTTAGTGAGATCCTGGATAGACACTTTCGATCAGCTCCGATGACATTATGGCAAACCATCAGGCAGCTGAGGAGGGGAAAGCAACACTTTACTAACACTGTATTCAGTGAAGGTGGGGTGCTATTGACCTCAACCAGTGATGTTGTCAGGAGGTTGAAGGAATACATATCAGACCTTCTCATACCCACCGGGACATTTTACATGGAGGAAGCTTAGTGGGGGGACTTCGGGGTTGGTCTGTCCATAACTATAGTGAGGTTGCCGAGGTAGTTAAAAAGCTCTATGGCAGCAGGGCTCCGGGGGTGGGGGAGATCCATCCTGATTTCCTAAATGCTTTGGATGCTGTGAGGCTGTCTTGGTTGACAACATCACATGGACAACCAGGGCAGTGCCACTGGATTGGCATACCGGGGTGGTGGTTACCTTCTTCAAAAAGGGGGACTGGAGGGTGTGCTCCAATTATAGAGGCATCACTCACCAGAGCTTCCCTGGTAACTTCTATTCAGGGGCACTGGAGAAGCGAGTTAGATCAATGGTTGAACCTCAGATCCAGGAGGAACAATACAGGTTCTGTCATGGTTGTGAAACACTTGACCAGCTCTCTACTCTCACTAGGGTCCTCAAGGGATCATGGGAGTTTGACCATCCAGTCTACATGTGTTTCGTGGACTTGGAGAAGGCATTTGACCATGTTCCTTGGGATACACTGTAGAGGGTGCTCCGCAAGTATGGGACCAGGGGGCCATTTACAATGGGCTGTTTGGTCCCTATACAACTGTGTAAGAGTTTGGTTCAAGCAGTAAGTCAGACCTCTTCAGGGTGAGAGTTGAACTCCGCAAGGGCTGCCCATTGTAACAGAATCTGTTCAAAACGTTCATGGACAGAATTTCTTGGTTCAGCCAGGGGATGGATGGAGTCTGGTTCAGTGGCTTCAGGATTCCTTCTCTGCTATTTGCTGATGATGTGGTCCTGTTGGCGTCATAGTGCCATGATCTTTAGCTCTCACTGTAGCGGTTCACAGCTGAGTGTGAAGCAGCTGGGATGAGAATCACCACCTCCAAATCTGAGACCATGGTCTTCAGTTGGAAAAGGGTTGATTGCTTTCTTTGGGTCAAGAGTGAGGTTCTACCTCAAGTGGAGGAGTTCAAGTATCTCGGGGTTTTGCTCACGAGTCAGGGAAGAATGGAGCATGAGATTGACAGACTGGTGCAGCATCTGCAGTATTGCGGACTCTGTGCTGGTCCTTTGTGGTGAAGAGAGAGCTGAGCTGCAAGGCAAAGCTCCCTGTTTACCGGTGGGTCCATGTTCCTACCCTCACCTATGTCCACAAACTTTGGGTAATGACCAAAAGAATGAGATTGCGGACACGGGCAGTTGAAATGAGTTTCCCCTTAAGTGTAGCTAGAATCTCCCTTAGAGATAGGGTGAGAAGTTCAGTTATCTGGATAAGACTCGGAGTAGAAACGCTGCTCCTCCACATCGAGAGGAGCCAGTTGAGGTGGTTCGGGAAGGAGGAGACCCCGGGAAAGGCCCATGACAAGCCGGAGAGAGTATGTCTCTCGCTTGGCCTGGGAACAACTTGAAATACTCCCAGAAGAGCTGGAAGAGGTGGCTGTGGAAAGAGATGTCTGGTCCTCCCTGCTCAAGCTGCTGCCCCCATGACCCAACTTTGGAACAAGCAGAAGATAAGATGGACAGATGTTTCAATTTTTACTTTTTTCAACTGATTGTTCAGAAATTGCTCAGTGTTCAAAAACTTTTTTTATTTTTGCATGTCCTACTAATCTCAAATAGCTAGGATAAATCAGACCTAAACAGATTTTTTTTTTCTGCAGTTGGTTACATATATTGTTCTATGACAATATTTTGCTCTCCTACTGCTGTCATTCATCTCAGCTTTTGCTGTGTTCAGTCAATGAGAAGAACAAGGAGCCGGAGGTGAGCTGGAGACTGAGCACTCTAAAAATCAGAGAACTTAACTTTCTGCACCCCCACTTCACCCCCCCTCCCCCACATACACAAGTATGCAATACTGTATATGTATTCAGACTTGTATAATTAGTGCACACCGATTTAGAGCAAAAGATATTGCACAAGTTCAGTGCTGCTGCATAGATATTTTATTGACTGTTCTCCTAGGAATCAAAGGTCTCTGGTGGTCTGACGTTACTTTGTAGCATCATCTCAGCTTTCATGAAAGTTGCACTGACGTAACTGGTACTTTTTGAACAAAACAGGGTCAAAAAGAAAATCTAATTAAGCCAGTCTGAGTCATATTACAAAGCAAAATGAGGCCTCTGCCTTGGAGGTCCTCATAACCGAACATAAACGAGTGCAGTCTGAATATTTGCAGCTAAAATCGGTTCATCTAATCCTAGTTACTGGGTTATCACCAGTAATTAGTCTGTAATTTGTGTACTTATCAGATTAAATGGTGGAATATCATCGCCCTGTAATGTGTCCTCAAAGGGATGAGTACCAGCACAACGGTAGCTAGCTACCCCAAAATAACTAAATCCCATAACACTATAGTCTAAGGCCTCCAGTAACCACAGCAGCTGGTGTTGCCACGGCAGCGACATGTAACAGATGTGAGCTGCATACATATCTCAGTCTGTGTTAATGGGCTGTGTGTGCGACAGCGAGAGGCAGAAAAATGGTGAAATATATGGCATCCATGTGAATAACAGTGCATGGTAGTGTGTGTATTTGACCATATAGTTGGTGCAGGTGTGTGTGTGTGTGTGTGGTAGAGAGCGAAAACAATCATGCCCTCCTTATGCCTCTCAGGTGTGAAAGGCATTACCATATAAAGAGGTGGCCTCATCAATAACAGTGAGACGGAAAGGATGGATGGATGTGTGTGTGAGAGGAGGGAGGGATGCTGATGCAGGCAGAATTGAAGAGCTTCTTTCCAGCTTATGTCAATACAACCCAAAGCTACTCACACACATACACACCGTTCAGGAGCTAGTGTTACTTACAGTTGAATGCAACAATTCCTTTATGTTTATTATATAACTTTAGTGTGAAAACGATGCTGAAAGACTGGTGAGTATTCTACAAATGCAGTGATGTGAGAAGTCACAGATTCTAAGGACATAACTGTCTTTACTGCTGGAAAAAAATCTTCTTTGTCGTTTTCGTGGCACACAAACAAAGTTCACTTATTTTAATTTTAGGAATTCCTCCTTCGATTAAAAAAATAGATTTTTAAAAAATAGATTAAAAAATAGATTTTTAGGAAAAGAAAAATCATAAAACAGATGCTAAAACTTTCTCAGCCAGCAGAAGTTAATGGCAGTAGTGATGTTTCATAATACACAATGAACTTGTGACTGAGCATTATACTTATAGAAAAAAAAAATTGCTGCAGTCAGATGTAGATAAGATTTTAGCTACTCATAACCACTCCATGCAACCTCACAAAAATAGCATTTCTAAATCCTCCTAAAATATATATGTTTTGTATATCTAGTCAATGTAATGCATAAATTACCTGTTTTATTCAAGCAGTTGTAGAATAACCTACATGCACACACTCACAAACAACACCTTTTGTATACAGTACTGACTTAAAATGGGGGTGAAAATCCAAATTTATCGATTTACAAGGGTGGACAGAAAAAGCTGAATGGTAGAAAAGGAAGGGGGAATCACTACATTAAAAATTTTTTAATCCTACTGTCACTGACATTGGTGTCACCACCTCAGAACAAGCACAACTAATTAAAATACCTTCTTCAGGTAGTAAACGAGGAGGCAGCCAAAGTGAAAACACCCCTTCTCTATGTATGATCTGTCCATGTAGAACCAGGGAAGAGCGGCAGCTTTGCAGGTTTCACAACGGGACGATTTTGCCTGTGGACAATATCTAGTGGGTGGCTGTGCCTCTGAAAGAAGAGTGGCTGTCTGTCAATAGGAGAGTTGGTGGTTCAATCCCCACCGCATATCGAGTTGTACTTGGGAAAAACGCTGAACCTCATGTTACCCATGATCAGTGAATCAATGTGTGTGAATGGGTGAAATGGATGGCATGCTGGTGAAGTGGTTGAGGCTGTTGCCTCACAGCAAGAAAGTTGCAGGTTCTAAACTTGTATTTTTCTGTGCAGCGTTTGCCTGTTTCCCCCATGAGTGGGTGGGTTTTCTCCAATAAACAGTAAATGGACTGTACTTATATATTGCCTTTCTATCTTATCAAGATACTCAAAGTTATTTACATTTCAATCTGTGCCCTCATTTATGCTTTCATACAGCACTCTACTAGATCTGTACAAAGCTTTATTAGTCAGAGCTCTATATCTCATTCATACACTGAAGGGACACACACTGGAGGCAATGAGGGGTTCAGCGTCTTGCCCATTTCAGCATGTGACTGCTGGTGGAATCGAACCTCCTACTCTCCGATTGGAGGACGACTGCTCTAACCACTCAGCCACAGCTGCCCCAGTACCCAGTACTCCAAAAGTATGTGTTTTAGGTTAACTAGTGACTCTAAATTGTCACCTGAATTTTGAGCTTGAATGGTTTTGTTTGTCTCTATGTGGCCCTGTAAAAGACAGGACCTGCTGACCACTGGAGATAGACACCAGGTCCCTGTGGGTTCATGGGAAAGTTGTTTCCAGCTTCATATACAAGAGCACAAGACAAACCACAAGACTAAAACAACACAACCTCCACTTCAGCAAACTGGATGCTTACACTCTTGTTCACACACACACGATGGGGTAGTGGTAGGGCAGCTGACTTGAGACCTGAAAGTCCCAGGTTCGATCCCCAACCATTCCCGCCTGTTGTGGTGTCTCTGAGCAACGCACCTAATCCCTAATTGCTCCCAGGTCAGTTTACGTAGCTGCACACTGCTCCACCTTGGTGTATCCCAGGTGCGATGGGTTAAATGCAGAGAACTCATTTTACCATTGTATGGGAACAAAAAATGATAACACATAGCACTTTACTTCACACACACACGCACGCACACATGCACACGTGTGTTTTAGAAACAACAAGCACTTTATTGAACGCTGGTGAAAGTGGTAACACCTGCTGCATGATGTTCGTAGCTACCATGGCAACTACCTCTCTGTTACCTGGACAACACAGAAATGCATATACATCAGGGCATGTGCCTTCTTATCTATATCTTTTATAGTTCAAGTTGTAAAATGTGAAGTATTTTGTGAGACTAGTGCAACAAACTTTACTGTCTGTAGATTACACAGTCTGTCATTAGCACTGTGGAATTAGTCTATTGAAAACTGTTGGTGTTAAATTTCCTTCTGCCTTAATAAGTCTGTGTTTGGAAGGGGAATGCAAGTGAGAATGTCTTTGCTCAGATGATGAGTTTTTTTTTTTTGTCATATTTTTAAAAGTTGTTTCCATCATCCAGTACTGAGATGAAAGGTAAAAGTGTTGAAGCAGCAGCTGATGCCAGTTCCAGCTCTCTGCAACACACTGAAGCCTCGCTTGCGGAGCGTTTTATTTGAAGACCTGCTAATCACACTTCTAACATTAGTCAGCCATCCGTCATGAGCTGATACATCACACAGTAGCATGAACATTTAAGCAAATACACACAAATCATCACAAGCTACCACATATAACACATCTATCTTCAGCATCTCCTTCTTGGAAAATCTTATGACAGGCCGAGGTGTCAGCTACAGGAAATGTGTGTGTCTGCACTTTATTTTAGTGAAAACTATTTTAGTGTTTTGTCTTTTTGGATGTGGGGCTGATTTTTTTTTTCCTTAAAAAAATTGCTTCAAGATTTAAAGAAGAGGCTTATTTAAAGATAAATTGGTGCAGGTTTGTTTATAGATATACAGTATATATATATTGTGGATGCACAATACAGGTAGTCCTCGACTTACGACGTAGATCCATTCTCACGCGGCGTCGAAAACCGAATTTGACATAAGTCGGAACGTACGCAAATACATGTGACATACCTGTTTTACCAAGCGCGTAAACCGATTTTCGACGTAAGTCCATGGTGATGGCCTTCCTTT
>JARVGS010000760.1:16933329-16945312 GCA_031762315.1 Hypsolebias antenori | reverse complement strand
CCGCCGGCACCGTTTGTCAACAGCACCGGTGGCGGTCGTTGTTAACCCGGGCCTAGATCGATCCGGTATGGTTTCACTTTGATGAGGCTCAATGAGATTAACCTGTCTAAATAAAGGCTGAATGAATAGATCAGTCCTACTACCGTACTGATCTGAGTTGGATGTACATTTACCTCCAATAGTTGTGCCTTCAGATGTGCTCAAACTTCTACATGATCCTGTTTTCTTGTGCAGAGCAGCTCCACTGTACGTGGCCTGCTGTAATTACCTGTTTCTCTGTTAAAGTATGTTCCAGGTGACAGCGATATGTTGGAAACAAGCTGGCTCATCGCTTTGTGGAGCATTTTCTGAACGAGCATATATCTTAACTTAGCATTCAAAATGGATATTATTTCACAGACATCAAGCCTGACTGGGTTTTGTGGTGCATTTCTGAAAAACTGCGATGAGCCATTTAAATGAAAAATAAATGTTTCCTCTGCAGGGTAGCTGGACTCTCCCTTAGAGATAGTGTGAGAAGTTCGGTTATCAGGAGAGACTCGGAGTAGAACAGCTGCTCCTCCACATTGAGAGGAGCCAGTTGAGGTAGTTCAGGCATCTGGTAAGGATGTCTCTTAGGCACCTCCCTAGAGAGGTGCTTCGGGCATGTCCAACTGGAAGGAGAACCCGGGGAGGACCCAGGACACGCTATGTCTCTCAGTTGGCCTGGGAACACCTTGGAATCCTCCCAGAAGAGCTGGAAGAGGTAGCTAAGAGATGTCTGGACCTCCCTGCTCAAGCTGCTGCTCCTGAGACCTGATTCCTGAACAAGTGGACGATGATGGATGGATGGATTGATTGATGGATGAATGAATGGATGGACAGAAAGATGGACTGATGGATTGAGGGATGGATGGATGAATGGAAGGATGGACAGATGGACTGATTGATGGATGAATGAATGGATGGGCGGATGGACGGACGGATTGACTGATGGATGAATGAATGGATGGGCAGATGGATTGATGAATGGAAGGGTGGATTGATGTATGAATGAATGGATGGACAGATGAACGGACGGATTGATTGATGGATGAATTAATGAATGGATGGATGGATGAATGGAAGGGTGGATTGATAAGCAAAGATAGATAAGCAAAGAATAAAATTCAAAAATAATTTTTTTGGTGAATTGCTTTTAATTAAAAAGTGAAGAAGAATTGAAGGCTCTTGATTCTGGTTTGACTTTGTAGACCAAGAAAAACCACAATAAATAAAAACTTACAAAATGTTGTCTTTCTAGAAAACAGTTGTAAAAATCTGTTACAAAAGACGTCTTTCTTTTGGACTGAATAAGGCCCACGGTCAAAGGCACATGTCTGGAGACATTTTCTATCAAATTTGATTTCAAAATGTATTTTTCCGTTGCACTTCACACACATTTCATTTGTTGAATAATCGAAAACAGCAGAGAACAATTTTCACACTTTTTTTCCCCAGTTTGTACATCCAGAGCCAGCAAACATCCATTTGTATATGTTATATAAAAACATTATTTGTTATACAAAAATATTATTTGCCCTCTAAGACCCCTTTTATATGGGAAAGTATATTATGAATTCACAATTTTTATTATTTTTTTTTTAACCTTGCGTCCACACTAAAACAGCATTTTAGGACCTTCAAGTGGTATTCTTTGAAATTGGGTTTCAGAGTGAAAACATTATTGAAACACCACCATGAGGTTTTTGTGTAGATGGTCAAAACAGCCTCTAAAAATAAAAGAATTGTGTCATAGACCCACCGTCGGTCTAACCTACCAAGTGTTAATAGACTGCATGCTCGTGTTTTTGTTGCCACCGCTCAGCTGCAGAAGATCCTTTGCATACTGTTTTACTTTAAAGAACTGAGGCCGATGAAGTGAAAGTGTTGAATAAAGCAATGCCAAAACTCCCTTACAGTAAACAGAAGGGTTTTATCACCTTATTGAACTGTCAACAATACTAAAGCAAATGTTGCAGAAAAAGAGCATGCATCAAGTATACCTTTTAAAAAATGTTAAGAAATTGAAATACTTTCAATCGACCGACACGTCAATAAACAATTTTAGCCTAATGAACTTTAATCATTGAGGAAAACTTCCCTCCAGCCTCCTTGGCTGGGAGCACATATCTACAGCTATATTTTGTAGAATTGGTGGGGGGGACAGAGACATGTCTGTGTTTCGCTGTTTGTACTCAGTTTTCGAGCGGGGGTGGGGTGTAGATGGCTTAGCATGAGGGAAACTAAGCACTACCTCTGTAGCTTTTTAGCTAATGTGTCTTAGCTTAGCGCTACATTAGTACTAGCAGATGTCGACAGGGGGAGGGTGGGGGTTCAATTGGGGTAGGCAGGGTGAGTCACCCTGCTTGTATAATGGTAGGGGAAACACTGGTACTGGGTCTGAAAGGTGTCCATCATAACTGCAGATTGGGTTGAAACAACTTCCAGTCAATAGTTGTTTAATGTTAGATGAAGGAGTTCTGCTTCATCGTCTGTCCATAAGAATGATGAGGTTTTTGTTCATTCTCATCTTTTTCTTCTTGTGCTTGCAGGTCAAGTAAGCCTTACGTTGTTTTTTTGTTTAATGAGTCCTTGTGACTCAATAAGACTAACCTGTATAAGTAAAGGTTGCATGCCTTGTTTTCTGATTATGGAACATCTCTGTGGCAGCATTACAGTGCCACAAACAGGTCTGGCACAGTTACAGCGTTTTTGGGTCATGTTTCTGTGTAGATGAAAACATCTGTAGAAACAGGACCAATGATGCACTGACTGGCCCAAAAAAAGTTCCCACCAAAAATGGGTCACAGACGAATATTTAGTTGGACTGCCTTTAGATTTGAGTACGGCATGCATTTGCTGTGGCATTGTTTTAATAAGCTTCTGCAATGTCACAAGATCTATTTCCATCCAGTGTTGCATTAATTTCTCACCAAGATCTTGCACTGATGACTAAGCACTACGCATGATGGGTGTATCACTTCACCTGCCTCTCTTCTTACCCTGATGAGCCCATCACACTTGGACAGGGTATATATGGACTCATCAGACCACATGACCTTCCATTGCTCCAGAGTTCAATCTTTATGCTCCCTAGCAAATTGAAGCCTTTTTTCCAGTTAGCCTCACTGATTAGTGGTTTTCTTAAGGCTACACAGCTGTTCAGTCCCAATCCCTTAAGTTCCCTTCACATTGTGCATGTGGAAATGCTCTTACTTTCACTATTAAACATAGCCCTGAGTGCTACGGTTGTTTTTCTTCGATTCAGTTTCACCAAACGTTTAATTGATCACCGATCACGATCATTCAGGATTTTTTTCCAGCCACATTTCTTCCTCGAAGACGATGGGTCCCCACTATCCTTCCAGTTCTTAATAATGCGTTGGGCACTTCTTAAATTTTAGTAGTTTCAGCAGTCTCCTTATATGTTTTCTCTGCTTGATGCATGCCAGTGATTTGCCCCTTCTCAAACAGACTGACATCTTTTCCACGACCATATGCTGTGTCTTTCATCATAGTTGTTTAAGAAATGAAAAGCAACTCATTGCACCAGTTGGGGTTAAATAACTTGTTGCCAGCTGAAAGATAATCACCCATGCAGTAATTGTTAAATAGGAGGCTCGTACCTATTTGTTTAATTAAATCCAGGTGGTGACTTTTTTTTGGGGGGGCCAGGCAGTGTATGACGTCTTTATATGATTGCAGTGTGCAATTTTTTAATTGTTGTTTTGAATGTGATGCCACAAACATGTCATGTCAGTCAGGTTTCTTAAACAGAAAACTTTCTGATGAACTTAGCTTTTAAATGCAACTTGCAGCATTTTGACGAGTTTTGGTTTTTCATTATTTGTAAGCCATAATCATCAAAATTTCGAGAAACAAAGACTTCAGATATTTCACTCTATGTGTAATGAATTTATCTGAGTTCACTTGCTGACATGATTATTAAAAAAATGAACTTTTTCTACAATATTCTTATTTTTTAGATGCACCTGTTGACTGATTAATAACAGAGACTGTGTTGTTATACATAAAGTTTTCCTCTTTGGTAACACTCTGGTTATAAATCCTGCTCAGGCAGGTTAACGTCTAATCCCGCATGCTCGGCTCTGAAATTACCATTCAAATGAATTCTTTATGAGTCACGAGTTTAATCTCAAGGAGAGATGCAGCGATAGAGGTAGATTTAGGGAGAAAAAGGAGGGTTTGTTATAGCTCGAGGCAGAAGAATAAAGAAAAAGAGCACTGATGAAACAGAGGAGGTCAAGATGGAAGTGTGTGCATAAGATAGTAAACATGTGTGGGTGACGACTGCAGGCTGTGTTTTTTTTTAAAAAGGGACAGCAGCATGAGTTAACGGGCCACAGAGGAGCTCTTCTCTCTCAGCCTGCAGGTTCTTTACACATTCATATATACACAAAATGCTGACAATAAACGTAGTGGTCCACCCAGGAGAAAGTCTAATTTTACTCCCTCATTTGCTGAAATAAATCTGGGACTACTACTTTTGTACAACGTTAGATGTCATAAAATCCATATTGCTTCTTTAAAGACTTTGAACAGCCTTTCATGTGTTTATTCTACTGTGTTTTTATTAATATCTCCAAGGATATTGGAGAAAAGTGTGAGGAAAAATGTTCAGAGGTGTAATCTGATCAGAATTTGTTTCTAACCATCCAATCCATCGCAACTTTTCTCCATTTCAAACCTGTTCTCGGCGCTCACGTCTCGACGTTGTGTGTGTGTAACCAGAGACAGCAAGCTGACCATGTTGCTAAGGGAGTCGCTAGGCAACATGAACTGCCGGACCACCATGATTGCTCACATCTCTGCCTCACCCAGAGATTTCTCAGAAACCCTTTCCACCATCCAGATTGCTTCGCGCGTCCTCCGCATGAAAAAGAAGAAAACAAAAGTCACTGTGGTGAGTTTGATGCTTCGTTAGCGTTTGGAAACGACACTTTTTTTAAAAAATTTGAGCTCGTCGAGCTTAACGCTGAAGCAAACATTACCATACTTGTTACTTTTCTATTGACTGTGTTATGTTTTATCTTTGGAAAATCTTGCATGGCGTTTAAAATCACGCCGTTTGTGGAACATGTAATATTTGCGTGGCGTTGTTTTCAGACGTAGATTCATTTTTATAATTTAAACACTTCTCTTGGCTTACTTTCCCTGAATTGTTAACCAAAGCATTAAAGCGTAAACCGAAGGCCTCAAAGCGCTGAAGATGGTTTTCATAAAGGAGTCAAATTGGCAGCACGATGGGTCAGTGGTTAGCACTGTGGAGGTCCTGGGTTCAATTCCTGGTTGGACCTGGGGTCTTTTTGTGTGGAGTTTGCATGTTCTTCTCGTATTTGCGTGGGTTTTCTTTGGGTACTCCAGTTTCCTCCCTCAGTCCAAAAACGTGATGTTAGGCTGCCTTCAAGCCCAGGCCTCACTTGCAAAAGAGATATGTGATCTCAGTGGGATTTGCCTGGTTAAATAAAGATTAATAAATACAATTCATAACGTACTTCTAAGTATTAGTATATAATTTTCATTCAATCTTTATTCATACAGGTTAGTTCCCATTGAGCCTCAGGGACTCATTTACAAGACAGACATGTTTTAAAACGTCAGAGTAGATGAGGAAAAGAGAACACGAGGGTGGAAGAAGTAAAAAAAAAAAAAAAATTATAATAAACATTAAACTGACTAAAATACAATTTAAACTGTTATTTTGAACCTATACTACCTGAAAAATGTTTGTTAGGTTGGGTTAGATAGGTTAGATTTATCTGTCATGTGCAAAATCAACACAAGGTCAGCAATGTAATGAAATGCTTAGGATGAGAAGAACCATCTCGACTCGCCAAAATAAATAAATAAATACATAAAACAACAAGAAATATCAAATCCTGCAGCAAAAAATACTAAAAAATATACTATTAACATACTAAGAAAAACATACTACCAACATACTAAAAAAACGTATAAAAATACTACTACAATACTAAAAAACAAAACGCCAAAGGTGAAAAAGACAAACATCTACAGTGTGATTCGGTTAGCAGTGAGGTTCTTTTAACATTATGGTTCTGTTCTGTTGGCGGCGTGGACATCGTTTGGACATTGTGGCAGAATTTGTATAGTTGTTGATTTAATAATAATAATTAAAAAAAAAATCTTTCAACAACTTTGTCTCCACTGTTCCCATCATCACTTTCCTCTTTCAGCAATATACATCCAGCTCCTCTGGAGGAGAGAGCTCCTGCGAGGAGGGTCGTATGCGTCGTCCGACCCACCTGCGGCCCTTCCATCACCGTGGCGACACTGACTCTGAACTACCGCTGCTTAGACTGTCCAGCGACCCTGATGAATACTCCAGCAGCGAGCACTCGTGTGACACAGTGATCTACGTGGGTCCAAACGGAGCGGCGGTGTCAGACAGAGAGCTGACGGACAACGAGGGACCTCCAGAATTTGTTCCAATTATTCCAGCTTTGCTGAGAGGGAAAACGTCAGAGCAGCATCAGAGTCCAAGTCCAGGAACAAGAGTGCAGAGCAAGGTCATTTAAATTAAATATGTGCTCTTTAGTTTTTACAATTAACACCATCCAGAATGTTTATTTTAAATATGCATGAGGTTACTCATATATCAGTGATTTGTCCTCCACCCTGTTTAGTCTCAGGCAGACGAACAGTCTGATGGAGCCCCCCAGCCGGTGTCGCAGCCCCCTCAGTCACTGCTCGGTCAGCCATTGGCCCCCGTCCCAGAGGAAGGAGCTGAATGCCTGAAGTGCAACACTTTTGCTGAGCTGCAGGAGAGACTGGACTGCATTGATGGCAGTGAGGAGGTGACAGGCGCTTTATATTAATGTTCTTTGTTACTTTAAAATAAAAGAAAAACACCAACAATGGGTCATCTCGAGCTGGTTGTTGATTTAATGTTTTTCTTTGGACAAGACGGAGATTATTTGTTAATTTATTTTTGCAGCTGTTTAACATTTTCTGTACATGTGTGCATTACTTTTGTCTTGCTGTCTTGTGGTCTTTCTCTTTAAAAATGGGATCAGTTCTTTGTGTTTTTCTGTAGATAGCACCTCAGACAAGTTGTTCATATTCATCCAGCGCAACCGAAGTTCTTCTGAACAACAAAACACTCTTGTTT
Source organism: Hypsolebias antenori (assembly GCA_031762315.1). Classification (NCBI taxonomy): domain Eukaryota; kingdom Metazoa; phylum Chordata; class Actinopteri; order Cyprinodontiformes; family Rivulidae; genus Hypsolebias; species Hypsolebias antenori. The sequence continues at coordinate 16,938,138 of JARVGS010000760.1, read as the reverse complement.
TGAAATTAAAGTAACACAGCATCCCTTTAGATAATTAAATCCAACTCATCCAATCACTGCCATGTTGAAACCGGTTGATCTTTTCAATCCCTCTGTCCCTTTCTGCAGGTTTCAAAGTTTCCTTTTGAAGAGGTTCCAGCAGGCAAACAAAATGCCAAAGAAGAGTCATGTCCTCCATCATCTGCGTTGTGCTCCGCTCCTGGCTCTGCAGCTGTGCTGGACACAGAAACCAAAATAGGTCATTTTAAAATTTAACACATGCATTTTTTATGCTTAGTATTGTTGCTACATCCAAGTACCCTACAGCTAATCTGCCACCTTTCTTTTTACTTTGGAGAAATGCTGTAAATTTACTTGTACTCATGCATGTCCAGCATCTGCAGTTGCTTCAGGAGGCGAAACCATTTTTCTTTTTCTCAGCAGCAGCGTCCAAGCGAAGCAATGACCAGCAGCTGCAGGAGATCAAGGAGGTGGTGGAGGAGGCAGAGCTGGCCCAGACAATGATCCACAGCCTGGCTCAGGTTGCTGGATGCCCCATAGTTACCAGTTCCAGGAGGGTGACAGGAAGCAGCAGTATCACGTCTAACCCCCTGCACAGAGCCAAGAGCTTCCATGACAGGTGAGGACAGGTGCTGTTCTCTGTTTAGCCTCAGCACGTTTGTATTTAGACGTTACAATCAGCCTTGGAATAATAATTTTTGTGCAGCCGTGAGACTCTGAACGCAGTTGGTAATATTGAGGGGAAGGGGCGCCCTCTGGGATCACCTCGACTCGGCATTGCAAGCCTCACCAAAACCTCAGAGTACAGGTGAAATATATACATACAGTACAGTAGACAATGATTTAAATGTCTTTACAATATTTGTTTCAGCAGGAGAAAATTAAAAGTGACATGTTTTTATTAAGACCCATACTTGTTTTCCTTCTCAGGCCTCCATCATCGCCGTCTCAGCGGAGTAAGGTGTACACCCAGAAGGGTGTGATGCCATCAACCCCCCCTCAGTCCTCACACACTCTGGCTCAGGACAGCCAGGCTGCAGATGCTTTGACCTCAGACAGTTAGCATCTTTTTTTTGCTTTTTATTCTTTATATCAGTGAAAAAACATTCAAATATATTCTTTATGAATGTACAGTAATTTATGATACCTAAACTTTTTTCTTTTTACTATATAAGTGTTTATTTTTGCCAAACTGCAACATGTTAAATAATATTACAGACCTGATCGTTTATGTAAGGAGTGACATGACAAATGAGAAATAAAAAAATGATCTGGTAAACATTTGCCTAACACACACAGGAGCTTTCCTGGAAAGACGTGTGGCAGAATTATATAGAACAACATTTTATTAAACATATAGTAGTTTAAATCTAGGCGTGCACCAACAGTTGCATGTGTTTTAGACTTGACGAGCAAAATGCAATGAAATGCCAAACGGGTGTCTTTGACTGTGCAGACAGTCTGGCAGCAGACAGCGGTCGCTCCTCCACCGAGTCCCTGCTGTCCAGGACCTCTCCTGCAGGCATGAGTCCACAAGTCCAGGAGGCAATTCCTTCTCTCTCTGCCAGTCTGGGCTCGGCTGAGACACTCTGCGATGACGACGTCCCTCCTATACCTTTAGACACACACAAGGAAGGTGAGTCAGAATATGTCATTAACAAACCCTTTACTGTTTAAGTATAATGGTAACTCTTTGTCTCACTCTTCCATCTGTAATACTAGCAGTATTTGTAGGAGCAGGAGGACCTCACTTGCTTGGACAAGATGAACTGGTGTGCACTGTGGCCTCTGGAGGTGAAGACCTGGTTACGGTTCTTACCGAAGCACACAGCTTGGCCTGTCGTCCAGTGAGCATCATTAGCTTTAACAGTGACTGTGGCTCTGAAGCTGCACTCGCTTCAGACTCTCAACTCATCAGCATTGGCGATACTACCGCTTCGGAAGGAGCTGTGGAAAACTATCGCATGCCTCCAGGTCTTGCAACCGCCTCAGGAGTTAAAGAGGTGGTTGCCATGGCGGAGGTTGGTGTCATTGTCTGTCTTTTGTTTACAAGCAACTTTTCAAGGTAGATTAGCTACTTAAGACTGACATTTAATATTTTACAGACAAGATAACAAAATCACGTTAGGGTCTGTTAAAATTCTAGATGCCTGACTGTACTGCTTTCTGTCGCAGGTGGCAATGGCCAAGCTGCGAATTGGTGAACCCTTAGCTATGGGGATGTCCATCTCTGGTTCAACGGTTTCCTCCTGGATGAGTGATCTTAGTGAAGCTGATCAGTCTCTTCATAGCTTCAGCCAGTCTCAGAGTCAGCAAGGAGAGGCTCTGGCTGATCCTGAGATGAGCCTTGGAGTTGAGGGCGTTGGTGGTTGTGAGAGTGGGACAAATTCAAGGAGAGGGAGTCTGGATGGAGAGCTGGCACTGTCTGATAAAAGTATGCCAAATAAAGACAAGTTAAGAAAACTGCCTCCCTCCATGGCTAAAACAAATATCCAAATTCTGGCAGGGCCTGGAACCCTCTCTCCTTTCAAGGGCACCAAAAGTGCTCAGCCATGTTTGGCTGTCAAACCCATGATTATACAAGAGCCCACCATCCTCTCCTCACCCACAAAAACACAGTTTATGAAAGACCCTATAAAATCCAATTCAGTCATTTTAGCCTCCATTTCTAGTGAGATGAGCTTTGAAGACCCCTGGTTAAAGCGTGAAATGGAAGAGGGAAGGTCCAGGGACCTTATTTGTGAAGTTAAACCAGAAATAAGGGAGGTACAGACTTTAAAGAGCAACTCGGGAGAGAAAGTTGTAGGTGGGAATGATGGCCAGCAATGTTCCTGCACAGATGGTAAGAAACACAAGACACTGATTTAAAGTAAATAAATTTCATGTACGATAGTATTTCTTCACTTGTTTCTTGTTTTCTGTTAATCTTCCGTCACCAGGTGGTCATAGCAGCTCTGGTTCAGGAGGGGAGGTGGTGTCATCTCCAGACTATTTTAAGAGAGTAGTGGATGGTTGTGAAATGGTCGCTGTTGTTAACCAAGGTGAATGTTTGGCTGGTATCTACAACTCAGATATCCACTGCACAGGCAGCCTTCCCCGCGGGTGGCACCGCCTTAACTACCAAGATGGTTTAGACAATGTAATGGAGTACCGTAACCTTGGCGTCACAACTTCAACCCCTTGCAGTCCACGGGCCACCCTTGATCGCCTGGGATCAAGAGGAAAACAAGGCTTTTACTCCCACAAGAAAGGCGGAATTCCACCTCTTCCACCAGTGCGAAAGTCTAGCCTTGACCAACGAAACAGGGCAGCCAGCCCTCTCCACCAACTCAGCCATGGCGTTTCATCAGTGGGCAACACAGCAGATAACGCAGGAACTTCTGGATGCACTCCTGCAGGAATCACCAAACAGCATGGCTCCAGCACCGACAGCAGCAGACTTTTCAGTGCCAAGCTGGAACAACTAGCCAACAGAACTAATTCTCTGGGCCGGGCCCACAGCTCACACAGTGGTTCTCATCATTATGACTGCTTCTCCCTGGAGAGAGGTGAGAGCCTCAGATGGGGAGGAGGGGTGAGTGGGGACACCACCATACCTCGGACTGGACGTAGCCTCACTCGTGCTGGATCAGTGCCCTCTCCTACTGGAAACCCCAGCAACCCTAATTTCAGTGGAAGTCCCAGTCCAAGCAGTGCACCACAGTCACCAGCCAAGACCAGCAGCCAGTCGAAGATCTCAGCTGTCAGTAAACTGTTAATGACCAGCAGTCCTAAAACCAGGAGTCTTTCTGCTTCCAGCACCAAGACCCTGAGCTTCTCTACCAAGTCTTTAAACCAGACTACCAACCGCAGCTCTAGCCTTCCACCCAATGGAAAGGTAAGAAGCTAAATATGTTAACTGAATGGGAGCACACCCTTTAAATCAAATCCATGTCAATGAGCTCAAACAAAACTTGATGTCATTCATTTAGCAATGATTGAGATTTTCCCTTTTTTAAATGAACAACTAAACAAATCTACACCATTTTCTTCATACCTCAACCCCAGAATTCAGTCCAGGGTCTGCTGCAGCAGCAGGGGCCTGCCCCTGGATCTACCCAGTCTCTGAGCCGCAGTCGAGGGGGAAGCCTCACAGCCAAACTACCTCTGCGGGCTGTCAACAGCAGAATCTCAGAGCTCCTTCAGGGAAGTGCAGGATCTCGTTCAAGGAATCATGTCCAGGGAAGCGGTACAGATCGAGCAGATGTTAAAGATATTGGAGGGACGAGGTTTGTTACTTTTGTTTATTTGTTTTATTTACTTCCCAACCATTTGCAAGGGTATTCTAACAAATTACAGTAGTCCTTTGCTACTTTGCTGTTTGTTTATCGCAGACTTGCTCTATCGTGGTTTTTCAAAGTAAGACTGGACATGGCACACAATTTGCTGATTGATGGACGATCGGCATGGATTCTTTATGTAAAATTAATTAGTTTGAAATTATTTAGCACTTGCTGCACATTTGTGCAACCCAAACTGCAGGCAAGGCTTCTTGCTGCAGCTGATCAGCTGTTCTCTGTACTAAGCTGAGAGGTGGGCGTGGCCAAGAACGCTTGCAGTTGGCAAAGCGCAGCGGAGGCTGGGAGCTGAAATCATGACCTTCTGTGCACTTTTAGAGCATTTAGAGTTTATAAACGTTGTTTAGAATATTGCAAGGGTGTGGGAAGGGTTTAAAACGTCTTAATATAATCTATAATAATCTCTCTCTCTCTCTCTCTCTGTATTTGTATATATATACATGTATATATATATATATATATATATATATAT
>JARVGS010000760.1:16922001-16933229 GCA_031762315.1 Hypsolebias antenori | reverse complement strand
CCGGTTTACGTTCAAATCGGGTTACGGTCGGCCCTTAGGAACGGAACTTGAACGGAAAGCGAGGACTACCTGTACTACTATTCCTACTTTGCAGTTTTTCACTTATCGTGGGGCTTCAGGGTACAGATCCCCTGTGATAAACGAGGGACTACTGTACATTCATAGCAAAAACAAGATTTACAGAACATTTAGCGAGATTGTGAAAATAATTTCCTACGCAAGTGAAATTTTTCAACAAAATGTCAGCAGAAGTAAAAAAAATCTGCTCGCATTTTTAACATTTTGTGGATTATTTACCTTCGTGTTTGTGATTCTTAGTGGGGCTGGAGCAGGAGAAGATGGTGCAGCAGAAGAGAAGGTAGCTGCAGCACAAACGCTGCCTTCTCCCTACAGCAAGATCACAGCTCCCAAAAAACCACACCGCTGCAGCAGTGGCCACGCAAGCGACAACAGGTACAAGCTCGAGTGTAGAGAAATGGAGCTTCGTTCTTCCTAAAGTTGTTTAGTCTCTTTAAATTTATGTATTTTGATTTAATCTTTAACTGTGATTTTATTGTGACCCAAACAGCAGCGTACTGAGCGGCGAGCTGCCCCCAGCCATGGGGAAAACAGCCTTGTTTTACCACAGTGGAGGCAGTAGCGGCTACGAGAGCATGCTCAGAGACAGCAGCGAGAACACTGGAAGCACCTCCTCTGCCCAAGACTCCCTCAGCGAGCACAGCTCAGCCACCACCTCCTCCCGACGGAGCTCCAAGAGCAGCAAGAAGAGCAAGAGCAACACAGGTCGAATATGTTTGATCATACTTTGACATCATAACTGAAAAATATCTTGACGAGGGTGTCAACTTTCTTTTATATAACAAAGTACATTTGTACATTTTTTAAATTCGGTACACCTATAGCGTTCTTAAATTTAGATTTTTCTGAATCAACAAAATAAAATTCATGATTACCCTGCGGCAGCAAGAGCTTAAACTCAACAAACTCACAACAGAGCTAATTATGTAGTTTTCATTCATTCATTCAACCTTTATTTATACAGGTTAATCCCATTGAGCCTCGGGGACTCATTTACAAGCGAGACCTGTTAGTTAGTTATTTATTAGTTATGTATTTATGTATGCTTAAGTAATATTTAATTAGAAGGATGCTTCATAATGTTGAAGTGGTGTTACATGGAATTATTTTTGAGTAGTTGATATTTTACCTGCAGTAGACGGCAATAAAAAAAAACAATTTCAGTTTGAAAAAACAGAAGAAATAATTTTCATTGACGAGTTAACATTTACTCTGAAGAGGGCCCATTCAAGGGCAAATTTTTACCATCTAAAACAACCAACACCTGAACAAAATTTGGCTATTTAAGAAAATGTGGATTTTTGATAGTTAACACAGACTTGATACATTTAACATGTTCCATTTTGCAACGTTTTGCAGACTGCGTTTCAACATGAACGGCCTTCGTTAAAGAAAATCACAAATATTTATAGAAACAACCATCTAAGTTAAAATGTACAGTAAATCATTCACTTTACCCTCTAACAAAGGTTGTTAAAGCTGTTGTTGAAAGACATTTGCTCTTAAATGGACCCATATTCTAAGTTTCAACTAGCTTGGCTCATTCACGAGAATTTACTGGTATCCCTGAATCTCTAAACACCCATACTTACTGCTGATGGGAGATGATCTACTCACAAGTACTGCATACAACCTCATTCCAAAAAAAGAAAAAAAAAAACACAACTGCCCATTTAAGAAGAAAATTGATTGCTTTAAGTCAATTTATTTCCAATCCAATATAAATTATTTTTCAGTCAGTTTTAGCAAACAAGCTCACCTGGAAAAAGAAAAGCATGAAAGATGAGTGTCAGTGAGGAAGATCTGCTGGCATAAAGCTTGATGAGAAAAACGTGGGCAGGCACTAAGTGAAGAAAGCTGCGGCTGCAAGATGTGACAGAAAGGTGACCTTAACCATTCATCTGTGAAATGGTAAAAGTGAATGTGCCATTGTGGACTGTAATGAATATATATTCAACAGAATTCAACACAAAGAACTAATGCACCTGCCAAATTACTTTAATCTAGTTAAGCTTGGATATAACTAGATTGGAAAGAGGCAGCTCTGCCTGCTGTGACTTATTATTGATGTCAATAGCAATTAGCTCATCAGTGTAAATATATAAGTTCTGAATTTTCTTCCATTTAGCATAAAATCTGCATTTACTCTCAATTTGCATCACCCACAACAGATATGAATCAAAGAGATGGCATGCTTTTAAACTGCCGCAGTACGAAACAAAGGGTGGTGATGGAGTTGGCTCTGATTTAAGAAATGTGAAGATCCTGAAATAGTTAAAAAGCAATGTCCTACCATGTTGGTAATTACATCTCCAGCTGAGTCCCTCTTTGTGCCTCATTTCCTTTTGATGCGATACACTGGATTGGATTCTGTGATTTTCTGTTTTCATCCCTGTCTCAGACTCCATCTCCTCCCTGCAGATCCTCGGTCTGTCTCTGTCCAGTCATAAGCTGTGTCCTGAGGAAATACAAACGTCTCTGCTCGACCTTTTTTGTGCTGCGCCGAGCCCAAAAGACGGCCGCAGCCTTATTAAAATCACCGTTTTCCACCATTCTCACACACTTTATCTGTCCGTTCTTTTGATAAGTCTCATTCTTGTCGACATGGCTGGTAATTTCCATGAAGAGTGAGCATGGGAACTCACCTTATCAGTGTGTGTTCATCTAGTGTTTAACCTACAGCGCAGATTACAAGCTGACCTGCTGCCAGCTTCATTACTGTTTTTAAAATCTCATTTTAATGTCCGTCACATGCAGAATCTAATTCTCTCACTGGACAGTGCAACTGTTTTCTTATTTTCAATGTGACATGTATTGTTAATTTATTTATCTCTTTGTTGAATCTTTTTGTCTTCAGACTATATATTCCAATTTTAGATTCCTGAATTGTTTTGTATTTTCCTATAAAAAGGCTCTTATTTCAACAAATAACTTAAACACAGTCATTATCCCTGTCAGGAGTTTAGAGCGATATATCGAACTGATGCTATTGTGTGATTTTTATTTAAATTTTATCGCGTTGGTTGTCAGTTTTGACTGGATGTACAAAAAGACAGAACATACATTCAGCACCAGGCCATGAATGTTGTAGGGTTGTATGTGTGGTGCACATGGTTTGATATTTGGGTTACACACACATACACATATACAGTAATTTGTTGCATCAAAAATATTTTTGTGTAACTGAAAAAAAAACTTGCGTGAAACTTATTTTTAGGTCTCCAGCGTCGGCGTCTCATCCCAGCTCTGACCTTGGACTCCTCCTCCTCCTCTTCGTCACCTTCTCAACGCTCTTCTAAACAAGCCATCACATCTTCCTCCTCATCCTCCTCCAGTCCAGGTGCATGCTGGGTAGATGGTCCACTGGGGCCCCCTGCGTCCTCGAACCACCGTGGCGCAGCCACCGCAACAGAAACGTTTGAGATCAAGGTGTATGAGATAGACGATGTGGAGCAACTACAGAAGAGGAGGGATAAAGGAGGAAGCAAGGTAAGAGGAAGAGGAAGAGGAGGGGTGTAAAATGGGCCATCCATGCAAGTGTTGAGAGTTTGAAAGGGTTAGAGAAAAGAGCAGTGCACTGCATGCCAATGAAATTGATCAGATAAATAATAGTTGATGGACACAGGGGAAAAACCAGACGTTCTGTGAACAGAAAACCAGAGGAGGAAGCTGGAGAGAAATGACACTGGAACACAGAATGTGTGATAATATCTTTGAGAACAGAAACTTGTACAAGAATGATTATCACAGATGGGATACATATTATTAGCAACATCTTCTGCAGGAATAATAAATCCTCTTCATTCTTACTTTTTACCTTTCATTTAAAGATCATTATGAACACTCACAGCTTTGTAATACAAAGTACATTTGTAAAATAATTTGCAAATTGGATGCATGGATTTATTTTATTTTTTGCTTCCATTGTTAAACATCTGTGTATTAAAGTAGAAAGCTCTGTGAGCATTGGAATGAAGGAAAGAGAACAAAGCAGGGAGTATAGATTTTTCCTGCAGTTGCTTCAAGAAAGCCACTTAACCTCCAGCTGCTCCAGTGAAGCAGCCCTGCGTCCCAAACAAAACCAGACTGTGGTCCCACTGTGAATCGATGAGGGGCGAATGCTGCTGAAAGAGAATCACATGCGCTTCACAACTTGTTCCTCTGGAAGTTTAAAGGTAAACAAAATCCTTTCTGCGTGTCCGCTCTCTGTGTGTCCATCAGGAGGTGGTGTACGTCAGTGCCAAGCTTCGTCTGCTGGAGCACCGCCAGCAGCGAATCAGCGAAGTCCGAGCCAAGTACCAGTGTCTGAAGATGGAACTGGAGCAAACCAAACAGCACTTGATGCTGGAGCCGCACAAATGGACCACTGAGTGTAAGCGAAGCACATCAGGGAATGTGTGCAAGTGTGAGCGAAGATTAAAAAAAAACAAAAACTGCTTAGAGCAGTGGTTCCCAACCCTGGTCCCTGAGGAACACCGCCCTGCTTGTTTGCAGTGGTTTGTTTGCTCCAACACACTTGATTTGAATGAAATCAACAGGCTTCTGCTGAAACTAAGGAAGCAATTAAACCACAGAATCAGGTGTGCTGGGAGCAGAGAAACAATTAAAACATGCAGGATGGTGTTCCTCAAGGACCAGGGTTGGGAACCACTGGCCTTCAGAACAAGTTTTAGGCAATCCTTTATTGAAAATGATGTACTTTTGTGTAACTTTTAGGACTTTTATTCATATTTTTCTTGATGCTGCTATAAACTGCATGCAGCATTTTTTTTTTAATCAAACCCTGACAGTCTCTCTTTGTCCATCCACATCCAGTTGAGCTGCAGCAGCACTACGACATGGACTCAGTGGAGTATCTGGAAGCTCTCAAGACAGTGACAGACAAACTGGAGACCAGAGTCAACTTCTGCAAAGCCCATCTTATGATGATTACCTGCTTTGATGTTTCCTCGAGACGTCGGTAGACGGGTTAAGTGATGGCGAGGTGGAAAAGGACAGGATGGACACACAGCTGGAGCCAATTAGATGCTAATATTTAGATCAATTGCAACAATTACCGTAATCAAACATACTGAGAAAACATTTCTTTACAACAACTGCCCAGAACGATGGGCAATTGGAAATTTGGAGGATAAAAGGGACCCATGGAGGAAGTAACCCCTCAGTCACAATCCTACAGATGTGAAACAGAAGGACGGCTGCAGGTATATGGAAACAACAAACAAGCACACAACAGATAAACTCTTAGTTCAACCGGAGACATAGACAGTAAAAAAATCTTATGAGCCACCCAGGTTAAATGAAAATGGTTGCTCAAAAAGAAAGAAAGATGGTTGTACATCAGGAATTGTGGGAAAAAAAAAAGTGATCAGTGAACAAAATTAAAAACAATTAAATATGCCTCAAAGACTCTAAAGAATAAACAGATGAAAGAAGAGGAAACCTGAACAAAAAGAGGTCTTTTTAAAACAAAAGGGGGAACAAATTTCACTTTTAAAAGCGCCCTTTTCAGAGTTTTGACCATAAACGCTGCACGCTCGCCACAGAATGACGCAGAGTTATTGTACTAACTCATCAAGAGGAAAACAGGTTATGATGTAGATAAGTGCCTTGTGAACATTTAGAACAAAACCAAGACCAATCCTCTTTCTCTCTGTCTTTTATGTACAGACGATATGTACGGTGCTAGCGTAGTAACACACAGAGTCGGCATCCTTGGAAGAGTTTCCATTTATCGTCCTTTCCAAACGCGATGTTTTCTTGTGGTTTAGTGTTTCGCAAAATAAGAGATTTCAGTACCCTACCATTCAGTGTATGATCTTTCATGAGAGCTGCAAAACTACTGCAAAAAAGCAACAAATTTATATATAATCTGTGTTAAATCATGAAGTTTAAAGCTAATTTGTCACGGTGTCTAGAGCTTTCTCCCAGAGCACACTGAATTTCCACCGATTGGGCCGTCCCTGCAGCTTATTTCCCCCTGCTACAGACGCCATGACGTTTTCATGTTCACAAAGCAAAGAAATGTAATAAAGGGTCACAGAGGAGTGGACGTGAACACATCCTGCTCCGATCTGTGTAGTTCATCCATCGACAGACTGTCCTTTACTTGTATCTGTGTTGTTCCTGTTCTAAAAGAAACTGAATGATTTGTCAAAATGTGTGTTTTCTAATGATTTTCTGTTTTGTATTTGAGTGCAATGGGACCATAAAGAGACTATGCAGGATAAATAAAATGCAAAGAGACATTTCAAATTAATTTTGGAGCAGGAAACTAATTCAAAGTATGCACAGTACCGTGCAAATTAATTTAAACCTTGCATTGAGAGAGCTAATTATTGAAATCAGGATGAATTTTAAAGTAACAATATATTAATTAATAACAGCAGATACATAAGTTAAAACAAGCATAGCTCTGCCTGGTTCCATTCATTTTGAATGGATAGCAACGCTTAAATTTGTTAATATTTCTATCTATGGTGCTTGAAATGTTTATGATCTAAATGTTTGTACAAATATAAATATATGAAAGAGCCCGTTTTCCTCTTAAATACAAAAGAGTACCCTTCATACGCTTCTTCTACATCCTCATCATCATCACTCTGTTAGCAGAACCAACTTTTCCTCTGTTTGTCTTTGCCCTGCATGCAGGAAGCACTCTGTGAGCTCTTGTTGATCCTCTCTGAATTCTTGAAAAGGAACAAACTTTGACTTCAGGGTAGAAATTATACAAGAGTCGGTTTGTCTAAAGCGCTGTAAATTAGTTTACTGGACCAATGGAAAAATAAAATTGACTGTACTTTCTGTGACAGTAGAAAACAAGAAAGGAAATCATTTTATGTGCTGCAATTATGCAGAAAAAAGCCAGTTTAAACAATGTGTTTTGGACAAACTGGATCCCATAAAATGTTTTTTATTTATTTATTATTTTTTAAAGCTCAATGGCAGCCGGCTCTAAACTTCACAAACTAACATGCAAGTCATGAATGAAAGTTTATTTATTGAAGCAATTTAGGGTTTTATTTGTCTTCATCTTAAATAACTTAAAACATCACTATGCATTTAAGAACAATAACTGTACATACATTGCTGTACCCATGTCATATTTAAATATATAATGCCATGCACACATTTGTGCTAATTTTTATTTCATATTTGTGTATTTCTTTGTTGATTTAATTTGCTCCTCTTGTTCATTTTAGGGTCTCCTCAAACATCCACCCTCTGGTTGGTTACAGTCAGGTCCATCTGAGTGTAAACTTTTATTTATTTATTTATTTATTTTTTTTTTTTGCGCTGCTGTTGATCAAGGGACAGAAACTGAATAAAAATCTGATAAACTGGTAAACATTCAGCTTTAACTCAGCAAATAACAACAACAAAAAAAAAACCTCCTTTGGCATCAGTACAGTAATTATTTTTACTAGGGATGCACGATATTATCGGCACAGTATCGGTTTTGGACGGCATTGATGTTAAAGTTAAATATCGGACATCGGCCATTCCATCAAAATGACTCACCAAAATAAAATATGCCTTTTTCCTAAGACAACCCAGTGACAACGATGCCTGCAGCGGCAGCACAACATGATGACGTCGCATGAACCTACCTGTTCTCACTGCGGAGAGGAAATTTCAAAATGGCGGCGATGTGGAATTTTTTTTGTTGTTGTTGGTAGTGAGAATGTCGGATTTTGAAGATTTATGGACTATGTTGAGCCTCGCTACATTGTCCAGAGTCAGAGATACTTTTCCGACATCGATAGCACTTGGCTGAGTTTGACCATAAATATTTGGCCGTTGTGTTAGCCCCGTTAGCATGATTAGTCATACGGCACAATGGATAGACAAAAACTTTTAACTTAAACAGGCTGTCCTTCATGCACAAGAGTGCAGTGGATCCACACTGCAGCTAGGAACCTGGAACAAGCCTCCTCAAGTGAGACAGCATCGCAGGTGACTAATGCTAATAAATAACGTTTAACACTTTTCATTTAATATATGTTAAAGTGCTATGCATATCATATGGCTGTTACTGAATATATGTCACCAGCTCTTACAGCTGTTACACAATTTTTGTAGTAAATTAGCCTAAATAAGAGGCTATGTTCTGACAAAGGAAAGTACTATATAAAATATCGGTATCAGCTATCGGCTAAATAAGTTTTAACATATCGGCCAAAAATCCAGTATCGTGCATCCCTACTTTTTACACAATGTTTGCATTTTTAATGGTTAAAAAAATACCATCGCTTTACTGATGAGCAAGATGTGCACCTGTTTCCCAAAGACTACAAAAATTACGAAGCACAGGTGAAGAAATCTTCCCTCACAAGCTCCAACAAAGTCAAGAATTCTCGAGTTTGCGAACGCATATTGGTCAAAATCTACAATCAAGCAACGTCTCCACGAATGTAAACACGGAGGCTTTACATCCATTTGCAAACCCACAAAGCCCTTTTCATGCTGAGAAATAGAATGTAGCACAAAAACATGTGTACAGTACAAATTAAAAAATAAAAGTGTTTCTGATGAAGCGTCGAGTTAAAGCTGGACGTCTACTCGATGGTCCCAAGGTTTAAATATAAATAAATGAGCCTGACTGTATATGGAAAGCATGAAAACAGGGATCGGTTGTAAGAAACAGACCAGAAACCTTTAATAAAATGTTTGTATCCTTATGAACAGCCTTTTGTAATTAGCAGGTGATGATTTGGAAACGCAGACTCCAGGATGAGCCAAAAGCTTGTACATGTTTAGTGTTAAGATGCTATGTGGGATGTTTCATCCCCAATAAATCACTGCCACATCTAACGAGGTAGCACTTTATAATTCCAGCAATAACTTAAAGCCATCTGACGTTCTGGTGTCTTGATTTAAAGCTAACATAGGAGTCCATGTGAACTAAATGGTGCGTTTTAAGCCAAACTAGTCACCAAGTTCCAGCTCTAATGTCAAGTTATAGAAGAAAAAAACACTTTAAAGCTTTAAAAACCAATTTATATACAGTATGTGCTGTTCCATGTGTTGGAAAAACTCAATAATTATAACGTGCTAACTATCTGACACATAGCATATTTTAAGTCTTAAGGAATGCTCAGTGCAGTCAAAATCAGACCACATTTACCCAAAACAGATGCCATAATTAATAGATGTTGTCAAATATTTGTTGTACAGCTTGTACATTTTTTTTAAATTAAACACTAAGTACTTTATATTTGCTCCGAAAAAGTTATAAATTGTGGCAAATACCCATGAACAAAACAACAATGCAGTGCAAATAAAAGAATATGTCATGCAATAATTTTGGTTGTTTTTGAATTTTCTTCATTTGTTTTAACGTAAAGTCCTCTGCAGAGCTTCTGCTTTGTGGAATGTGGTCTGACATATTGTGTTGATGGAAAATGATGGAGGGATGTAAATAAAGGAATGTACTGAAAGAGGTTAAAATGTGATTCTTCTCCACTTCGGCAGACGTTGTTGTGCAATCGGTACCAGTTCTGATAAAATACAGTAATCACATTCAGTGCTTGGACTCAAACAGAGCAGGAATGATTTTTAAATGGTGGTTAAAGGGACACAAAACGCTCATGGATAAGACTCGGTCTGACAGCGTTGTTTATAACACAACATAGGAGGAGCAAAGACAGAATAAGAACACAGGAAATTGTATGAAAAAAGCAAAGTAAGTGAGAAAAATAGAAGCAGACTATTGGATTTGACATGAGTGGAGGAGAAAAATTAAGTTTGGAAATTTATCCTCCAAGCCGTTTTAACATGTAGTCATCCTCCATGATTCCTGTCAGCTGAATTACTAAGCCCAACCTCAGGCAAGTGCTATAATCACAAAATGAAGCTTAGGCTCCTGGGAAAGTTTCACTATTATTCATTTATAAAGCACTGAATAATTAACAAGATGGCAGTACAAAGAATACTGAATGAAATATAATAAGCTACTGTCCATTTGATGGTGTTCAGCAAGAAACATCACCAAAATCAGACTTCATCCTCAAGAGATTTTAAATGTTTTTATTTTTATGTCTAATTTTCAGGATCTGTCCATGTTGGAGAAGTCACTGGTGTGATTTTAAAAGATCTCCACTCACAAAGAAGACTGTTTTATTTTATTAAAAAGGACAAAAATGCTCCGTGGTGTGTAATTAAGTTCAGTTAGCCACAAGAAAGACAAATCGTCTTCATCTTCACCAAGTCTTCCTTAACTGGTTCCAAGAAAACCCGACGAGTTAAAACTATGAGCATGGAGATTATTTTCATATCATCTCCATTTCACTAAAGCCACAGGAGTAAGATAGCATAAAATTAGCTGCTTCGAGGGAATAAATAAATTTTCAAGAAGTTTATGCAGCGCTCACAGTAAAACCTGTCTATATTAAAGAAAACTAATTCTTACACGCAGCAGAAAGTACGAACCTAAACAAAATGTAAACAGTATAAAGCACTTGGATGTTGTGCTAAATCTTAACTTTTAGTGTATGATTCAGAAACATATCCATATCTTTTAATTTGTGATCACTGCTATAACTGAATTACAGATTTGGTCCCTGCTGAAGGTAGAAAAAGATGGAGAAAAATATTTCTACAGGTGGATCTCCCTCAGCTTTTGAAAGAAACAAGAACATTTGCAAGTAAAGTGTTTCTAAACATATTAACATATGGAAGTCAGAGGACATTTATTTCAGAAACCATTAAAACTGAGAACAAAGTACGTTGAATATATTTTAAAACGTAAACTTCGCAAAACAAGCAAGAACTCACTCCACCATAGTTAAAAAATAAATAAATCCACAACTCATGTGTCTCACACACATTTGGGTTTTCCCTGGACCAGAAATGTCATCATGAGTTTGTAAAAATCTGATTTTTAGGATTAATGTGGTAAGTGTCCAAGAACGTGTGTGGGAAAACTCTCCTTATCACACACACACACAAACACACTCTGGCCTCACACACCATCAGAGAAATACACAAAAAACAGGGATTAGCAGGGGAAGTGTGTGTGATGGATATGCACACAGGATGATGGATGTTTTGAAAACTTGGCTTTACTAAAACAGCACGCACACACACACACACACACACACACACACACACACACACACACACACACACACACACACACACACACACAC
>JARVGS010000760.1:16910939-16921901 GCA_031762315.1 Hypsolebias antenori | reverse complement strand
TGTCTTAACTGTAAAGCACTTTGGTCAGCTTCTGTTGTTTTTATGTGCTATATAAATAAATTGACATTGACATTGAAGTGGATGATAAAAGGCTCAACTCAGGTGTTCTTCACTGAACCCCACCTTTCTCTTTAAAATTTGTTTTAACCATTGAAAATCGCGTTTTTGGATTGTTAAAAGCACAGACATAAATAATGTTTATGGTTAAAAGCAGCTAAGCTGAGAAGCTAAGCTACGAGCTAAGCTAACAGGCCGACCATGGGGGAAAAAACTCTGTCTTGTCGAAGCTCCAAAATTCACGGTTGAAATCCGTGCCTCCGTGTGAAAAGTTGTTTTTCTCTGCAAAAAGAAGCTAACTATCCTGATGCATGCTCAAGCTGAGAACTTGTTTACTGATTTTTTATTAAAAGTGTTGCGTGGAAAAAATGTTATGCCAAAGAGTTCAAACCACACCGAGCGCCCGCCATTTTGAGAACCGAAAAAAAAGGAAGGATAGACCTGTGGCAGAGACAGCCCAAATTTGACAATAATGACTAATTATCGTCAAATTTCAAACAATATTATCGTTTATCGCAATAATTTCTGAGACAATTAACCATCCTGCAAAAATTGTTATCGTAACTGGCCTAGTTTGCACTTATTACATCTTCAGCGCAAAATGTCTATTTTTAACTGGGACCTATTTTCCTTGAAGACAGTCTTTTACATGGTTGAATATGGTGACAGAACACGGCATTAGTATATAAATTACACTGCAAATTTTAGAAATCCAGTCCCTCTCATGTCACCAAGCTCATCAAGACATCATCATTATATATACTGTACAGTATTTATTTTACTACTTCTTTGATAATTATATTTGCTTTTTTACTATACACTCTTGGTTTCACTTGCACTGAGTAGGACATGCAGGTTAAAAAGACAGCCTCTGGATATAAAAGCCAACATGTGAATTAAAATTAAACATTTTTGTGTTTAACTAATAACCAGTGTTTAATTTGAGCTGGAACCTGCAGGAACAGGAGCCGGGAATTCTCTTACTTTGACAGGGTGTGTTCCGGCAACTGTTTGCTTGGATCCAGCAACTCTCAGGCTCAATAATAATAAAATTATGAACAAATATGACTTCCTTGAATGAATAAAACTTATATTGGATATGTAAACTGAAAATAATTACATAAACACTAATTTTAAACACAACAGACGACACAATACGACTTCTTAGTATCACATACAATCATCTGCCCCTTCAAATGAAGTATTTCTGCCTCTACCCTTAAAAAATCTCTGTCCCTTAAAGAGTGGTGGGAGTGAGTGCCTGGAGGCTTCACATGTGGAGTCAGACAGTGAATCCAGTAGAGAAGAGTTGGCTTGGAACCATCAAGTAAGGGAGTGGGGAGAATGCGAGTGTTTACAAATGTACGTAAACGTAGTTGTTTCGCAACCTGTTAAAATACACCAAAATTAAGGAAACTGAATCTATTTTATTCAAAACTTTCTGGGGGAGGACCCCTTCCTCTCCTGCAGCCCACAAACTATTTGCGTTCTGACATCGATTGGTTTAAAAATAAAGCTCTGGTAATAATGAATCAACAAATAGCTCATAAGTCACTTAAGAAACAACTTCTGGGTCAAGTGAACAGATTCATATGAGACCCAAAACCTGAAGCAACACATGACAACACAACAGATAGAAAGACACTTTAGTTAGGATTGAGCACTTTAAGTTGATATTTATTGTTTGACTACAAGTAGAAAATGCAATAAGCTAAAATATGTACAGTATATGTATCCTCTTTTTATTTTTCATGAGTTTGATGTCTTTCTTAATGTTTGTCCAATGCTTGTTGAGCCATCTCACAACGGCACTCCTCCATCTTCATCTGCAGGTCGAGGCTCAGGGGGTGGTCTTCACCGTGAGTGATCTTCATGATTTTAAAGGCCTGAGGAAGGAGCAGAAATCCTGCTGAGCTTTCCTTACTGGAGCAATTATATTATTGTGAATATAGAAAATAAACCATCATAAAATGCAATGAAACTTTACTGATGAAAATATACGCCAATGACAGATTTTAATAATTTGCCACTTTGATGGGTCAGACCTGTTTGAATGTGTCCAAAGCGTCCTCTGTGTTTTCCAGGTGATGCTGCAGCTTTCCGACTCTCATCAGCTGAACTCCATGAACAGGATGTGGATCAGGGAAGTGCAGTCTTTGGAAACAACAAAGGCAGAGAGGCGCCATGATTCATTTACTCTTTCTAAACGCAAACGATCCAATTTCATCAGTCTCGCAGCTTCAATTCAACTGTTTTAACATTCACATTCTTGTATTATTTTCTTTCACAGTTTGATGACATATGTTTATGTTTTATTGTAAATGAGACACAGCTCTGCCTCTGGATGCACAAATCCGACACCTAAATCCACAGAGTACAGACAGTTGTGAAGTCCCTTCCTCCTCTGCAGGATTTTATTATTTTACTCAGCTTTACGTCTGCTTTAAATCTTAATCCTGCCTCTATCATCAGTACAACTTTGACTTTCTGCTTCATTAGGACTTTTAATATGCTTAAAATCTCATAGGAAAGCAGGAATGTTTTCAATGTAATGGAAAAACAGAAAACCTCCATTTGCCATCTCAAAATCTTTCAGTTTAGCAGTTTGCCTAGAAACATGAACGCTCACGTGCACGTCAGTCAAGGTTAATGTTTGAACATGCAAACAAACAAGGTCAATATGAAACAACTACACTAGTTTACCCTGCCTTATTTTAACCTTCTCCAGCCATGAGATTAATAATATTACATACACAGTTAATATTAAAAACTGAAAATGTAAAGTTTCTTTGAGCAAAAGTTTTCAATTTTTATTTAAAAGGGACGTCTGTTTTGTAAAATCATGTCAAACTAAAGTGAATTGACTTGTAGAGGCCACACCCGGGGTCGTTAGCAGCTCCACAGCTTCTCTGATAATTCATGAGCAAAATTTTCCCTCAGCTCATTTGTTCACGCCGAACGAAACCACTAACTGACAAGCTCACCAATTACAGAAGTGGACCCCAGATCTGTGGTTAAAGCTGAATTATTAAAACGACAGCTCAGAGCAAACCAACAGAATTAGTGCTCCATGAATGACAAGACGTTGAAATACTGATTTAATTATCAAACCAGCAATTAAGGCAACCGAGGCAAAACAAACACGCACATCAAGACCACATTCCAATTAGATTTTTTTTGTATGCAGAACCAAAAGGCAAATAAAATTTGTTAATTAGCTTGCTTTCTCCTGATTTTTCCTTTAATTTATTATCCTGTGAGAGTAAAGTGAAGAGAAATACGCTCTCACTGCTGCATCGCTCTCGGCTATGAGGAAGAAAGAGGGAAGGAGAAAATTAAAAGTTGTGGGAAAATGAAGCATTTTCAGGCAAATGCAGTGGAACTAATGAAGCACTTCACTTGAGCAGAAAAAAAATCATACTCTTTTTATTTTTTTTATGAGGCAGAAACATGGATTAGCCTATTAAGGAAATAAACTTAAAAACAGCATTTAGATAAACTTTACATTTTAGTCAATATATTTTCCATACTAATTCCCACAATGTTTACATTAGGAACATAAAATTAATTTAATTTAACAATACATGTGAGGCCTTCATGTCTACAAGCTTTTAGCACCTTAATAAAAGGAGAATGTCATCCAACACTAATGTCTCAGTATAAAATCAATCCACTACTGTAGATGAATTAATTACTGTATTTTCCAGTGTATAAGTCACACCTTTTGCATAAATTTACAAGTCCTGCAACATAAAACACTGAAGCCACTAATATAAGTTTTTTCCATATTCATAATAATTTTTTTGACTGACATCTGACGCTTTCATTCATTCTGACAGACACCAGAGGAAACATTATCATTTGAAGCCGTTAGAGGTGCAAGAGGGCCCGCTAGGCTTTTCACAACTACCACTACACACACAAACATTCACTTAGAGACAACTGAGAAAAACTTAACACAAGTAAAATACCCCAAACAGAAAATCCTATTCTGTAGATTACAAAAGGCAAGTAATAAAATATGCAGCTCAAAATGGTAATCGAGCAGCAGAAAGAACGTTTGTAAATTGGCGGGGTCCGTGCAGTCTGCCCAGGGGATTCAACCCGGCGGACGGGACGACCCCACGGTGACGGAGGATCCCCCCTCGCGGAGAACCTTCACCCTGTGTCTGGCTGGTTCCTGCCGGGTGCATTTCCTCTGCGGCAGTGCGCCACCCATCCATCCACCCATCCATCCACCCATCCATCGGGGCTCCGGCTACGAGCTCTATAGCCTTCCTCCGCTGCCCGAGTGGGGAGGAAGGCTCCGCAGCTGTGCGCCACCCATCCATCAATCACGGATCATGTGCCTCGCTGCCCCTTTCCTCCCTGCTTTGGCGGCGGAAGAATATGAAGTGCCAGTAGAGAAAGGGGGCAGCGAGATGCGTGATCCGCGGCCCCAGGAAGGTGTGGGTGGGGGTGATGCGAGCCTTCGTCCCAGCTCCGGCGGCAGAGCGGGAACAGCTTTGGGGCAGCTTCATTTCGCCGTGCCACCCAGGCGAAATGAAGCTGTTTTGACCATTAAAGTGCAATAATTAGGGAAAAGTTAAAGTGAGACACAACTTTGCTCCACAATGTTAGCCATTTAGTTAATATCTTCTGCTATTCATATTTATATTTTTATTTTACTTTATTTTATGTTTTGCTGTGTGCTTTGCTTGTTTGTTTCTGTTGTACAGCACTTTGGTTGCCCTTGTTGCTGTTTTAAGTACTCTGTAAATAAAGTGGTATGTATGGTATAATGTTGAGTAAACGACTAATTGTTTTTAGGTGTTAATCTTGT
Source organism: Hypsolebias antenori (assembly GCA_031762315.1). Classification (NCBI taxonomy): domain Eukaryota; kingdom Metazoa; phylum Chordata; class Actinopteri; order Cyprinodontiformes; family Rivulidae; genus Hypsolebias; species Hypsolebias antenori. The sequence continues at coordinate 16,917,022 of JARVGS010000760.1, read as the reverse complement.
GAAATTTCTAAGAAATGCAACAGCGAGTTTTTCCCGTATGCAATCCCATAGCCGCCAATCGATTTTTGAAAATGAAGCAGTTTTGGCCATTAAAGTGCATTTATTAAGGAAAAGTTAAACTGAGACGCACCTTTTCTATAATGTTGAGCAAACAAATAATTATTTTAAAGTGTTAATCTTGTTAAATTCTTGTTAAAGTCCTCCCGTGCACACGCTCCCGCTGCCGTCATTTGGCAGCCAATTGATTTTTGGCATGACACAGGCCCACCTTTCCCGGGGGTCAGTGGTAATGCATAATAAATGCAACTTATACAGGGCGAAATGACTTATTTATGCTTTTTTCCACTTTATGAGACATTTTTGGACTGATGCGACTTATACACCGGCATGATGTTTACAGCAAAAAATATGGTAAGTTGAGTTTCCCATCATTCCTCTGCCAAAATATTTTTGTGCTCAGCAAATAATGGAGGAAGAGTGCCGTAATGCTCCACCAACAAATTCTCAGAAGCTGACACGGTGAGTGCACTTGGCTGGGCTACTGAGAGTTTAGTTGATGCAGAAATTTCATTTTCATAATTCAGTTGAATGTTAATGCTCATTTATTCTGGACAAACTCAACAAAATAAGAAAATGTGTAAGTAAGTTTTAGGAAACTCAAACGTTTAGTATTGTCTAAAAAATGTACCGTATGTTGAAATGTCTATACACTGGGATCCACAGAGGAGCCTGATGTGTGCGAACCATACTCATACATCAGCTCTTGCTCACAAATAGGTGCACATGGCTTCACATATTCATGAATGTGTGTAGGAACATATCTCTAACAGTAAAATATGTGCAGCGTGGAGGCGTTCAATAAGCCTGTCTCGCAGCGCCTGCAGCAGGTGTGTAATATTTGCAAGGAATAACCTCTCTGTGCGTGACAAACTGGGGAAACCAAGGAAGGACCTGCAGAAAGAGAGAAAGAAGAAAGGAATAGTGAATGAGAGGAAGGACAGGAGAAAGAGAAACATGGAGAACTCCTGCAGCTATCTTTCTTTTTGCCATCAGGAGCCCAGAGGAAAACAGGAGATGAATATGTAGAATCCTCCTCCCACTCCCACGTTTTCCTCCTCAATCTCGTCTCTCCGTCTACTTAATTACTTTTTTTACATCATTGTCTCCTATTGTTTTCTTGCGATTTGTCTGAAATTAAAGTTTGTAACCTTACTTCACTTTTCCCCACATCTAAATTTAATCCAGCCTTTGCTGTAACGCAGGTTTCTCACTCCAACTCCTCTAACCCTCTCCAACTCACGCCGCCGACCTTATTAAAAAGATTCATGCGAAAACTTTCAATATTCACAAGACCTTGAAAAAGAAAGTTAAAGTCTGTAGAACTTTTAGTTGTAAATCTACATCAAAAAGCCAAACTTCAGACACATCCCACCTCCACCCCTCAGCTTCTTTTAGTCTGGACAATATTTTCCACTTGACTCCAATCCCTTCATCCTTCTCTTCATTTCACCATCTTTCATTCTGAGTTTTTTTTTATTTTTTAATTATGAGCTGTGTTGTTGTTTCTCTCCTGTAGTTGTTGTTGCCAATGTGTGAGAGCATGACTGTGACACTGAGCTCTGCCCTTCACACAAAATCAGTCTCTCTCTCTATTCCTCCACCCCCCCCCCCAATCAACGTTATCCATTTTGGACGTATTTTAAATTCTACAATTCTTCTGCTTTAAGAGTTCCCTGCTTTCACCTAGGGAAAACCATGTCACTTATAATATATTTTCTGTTCATGTGATAACTTTTTAAAATTATTTTATTGTATATTTCTGCTTGAACACAATTTCAGCAGCTAAATGTTTGTCATTTGAATGAACGCCTCCTCTAATTCCTCAGTTCATACCTGTTCAGTGAGAAAGATGCAGACAAATGGAGTCAAAGCCACAGCTATAAAAAGAGACTTTGTAATTTCTGAGCCGTCAATTTAAACCAGTGACATTTCTTATGAAAAGTGTGCAGCTGCGTCTGTACTGATTCAGGCAGACGAACATAATGTTTGTGAACAAGTATTTACCTGGAGTTCAATTTGCAGTGTAATCCCATGTCATGTTGTTTTTATATGTTTTATACGTAACACATTTTTAGTTGCACCAGACGTCACACTGGATCCCAAGGTTTACACACACCTAGTTTTGGTGACAAGTTTAAGAATATCAAGCAACATGTTTATGTCTTATTTTTTCATCATGGAGGAAATTTTATTTTAATGTATAGTGTAATTTCACTGTTTCTGCTGTGAGCTGATTGTCTGCATTGGGCCCAGTCGTTTGCTGTGTAGAATATGTAATGTACTGCACTTATGAATAAAAACATATTGTGACATTATACGACAACTTTAAAAAGATTGTGCTTCTTTTATGGAAACCTTCGTGAGTTTCACCATTCATTACCTGTATAAATTCATTACCTGTATAAATAAAGGTTGAATGAAAAAATATTACATTGTGCACTTGTGGTCCATCTGCTATCTGCTGATGAAGTGGTCCTGTTGGCGTCATTGTGCCGTGATCTTCAGTTCTCAGTGGAGTGGTTCGCAGCCAAGTGTGAAGCGGATGGGATGAGAATCAGCACCTCCTAATCTGAGGCCATGCCCCTCAACCGGAACAGGGTGGATTACTCTCTTCAGGTCGAGGGTGAGGTTTCTCTTCAAATGGAGGAGTTCAAGTGTCTCGAGGTTTTGTTCACGAGTGAGGGAAGAATGGAGCGTGAGATTGGCCGATGGATTGGTGCAGCGTCCGCAGTATTGCAGACTCTGTACCGGTCCATTGTGTAGAACCGCTGCTCCTCCACATCGAGGAGCCAGTGTTTGGGCATTTGCTAAGGATGCTCCCTGGAAGCCTCCCTAGGGAGGTGCTTGAGGCATGTCCAACTGGGAGGAGACCCCAGGGAAGACCCAGGACACGTCAGAGAGACTATGTTTCTTGGCTGGCCTGGGAACGCCTTGGGGTCCCCCAGAAGAGCTGGAAGGGGTGGATGAGTTTGGCTGATTTCAAGTAACTAAATCTAATCTATAAGACTTGTGATGGCTTTGAAGGCACTAAAATTTAAGATAATTTTCTAAATCAAATTACTGTAATTTCTGGACTATTGAGCGCACCTGAATATAAGCCACACCCACTAAGTTGAAAAAGAAAATTAAAATTTTACATAAATAGGCTACACTTGTCTATAAGCCTCGGCTGTTCACGTGGTAACAAGAGATATTTACACAGAATTATTTTTTTAAACTTTTAATTAAATGCATAATTAAACACAGTAAATGTTTTTTGTTTTTCTGAACAGTCCCTGTAATACGGCTGATAAAAAATAAATAAATACAGTAGTCTACCAGGAAATCGTTGATCGCTACCCCAACCCCAAGAGAGATGTGTATTGTGCAGCTATGTGAGTGCCTAGGTGTGACAAAGATAAAATGTTTTGATGGCATTAAGCTCGTTAGCCCATCAAAAAATAAAAAAATAAAAGAAAAAAATTGTTGCAGCATTGTATAAGCTGCTGTGTTCAAAGCATGTGAAAAAAGTAGCAGCTTATAGTCTGGAAATTACAGTAGTTATAATCTGTCATCCTTCAGAGTAGCAATTTACTTGCATTCTGGATGAGAGTAGCAATTTACTTGCATTCTGGAAGAACTGCTGTCTTTTTTTTCCTTTATAGTGCTGTTTGTATTTAATTCATACAGATATCAGGCATTATAGCCCACCCCTTAAAATCTGTAAAAAAAATAAATTAAATATGTGGGTTTTAGGTTTTTATGTAAAGGACGGCCGTAATCTATAAGAGCCGCACACAGAATAAGAGGCTGACACCGCTTTACCTGTACGCTGGAAGTGTCTTCATGCCGTATCTCAGAGCCTCCTCCCAGAGTCCCAGGTGAACGGAGGCATCTAAAGCCATGTCTGTAATCCTGAGCTTGTACAGATTCTCATCAGGAACTGCACCATCAACAGCTGACAACAGATGGCTGCAGCTCTCTAACAGCGCTTGCCAATCTAGAAAAAGAATTAAGGACAAGTAACGCCTAAAAACGGGTAAACCGGGAGACTACCGAGGACAAGGTAAAGTATTTATGAGAACCACTTTGCATGAATTTATTATTATAATTTTATGTAAAGACACAATTAACTCATGTCTGTCTTTACTTATCTTTTCTGTTCTTTCATGATAAAAATGGCTTAAGGGCCGGATTTATGAACATGAAAGCACAACACCACATTTAATTAGAGTCTTAATTGCTTAGTAAATCATGTCTTGAGTCTCCACTGCCAGCCAATGCCTAAACCTATCTGTGAATAGAAAAATTAAAACCGCTAGTACCTCATTTGCACGTTAAATTGTGACCTAAGATTGTTGCAAGTCAGCAAATTTGTCTTTGGGCACCCTAATTAATTTACTGCTGTAATGTTGACTCGTGCATGTACGCCACATGTAATAAAGACACACCACATGCCAATCTACAATACTGTCTGCAAGCAGGATTTGAAAGTCCTGATAAATATGGATATGAACCATCATTCTACAACAGATGAGAATCCACCGGTCATATAAAGATAAAGGATTCTGGACTCTGTTTTCAGTCCTTCCAGTCTCGACAGAGCCTCCTTCAGTGGGATCCATTTAGTTTTTTCTCCTGACAGCATGAGTCCATCCTGAACAAGCACAAAAAAGAAGGACAACCTGAGCATCCCACTGAGAAAGAACACAGCGTCTACAACAAACATGTGATGCTGGTGAGGCTCAGGAACATGAATGAAATAAATGGATGAAAACAGTGAGTTAAATAAGTTTAATTTAATGACGATGAGAATACAACAAGCGACAAATATATTGCTTGAAAAGGAAAAAAGATGTTAGAGAGTTCAGACTGAAACAATTTAAAACTAATATGAAGACATTGCTCAGCCGTACTTGCTCGTGTAAGATTTTGTAGAGTTCAATTATGTGTTTATCAACTATAATGATTATTCTATGTGCAGCTTAGCACAAGCGAATGGCAAACAACACAAAAAGACAACAGTCATCTGTTGCCACGACAACTTGGGGTCACCACTGCAGCCTGCCGTCAACAGCTAAAGATGAACTGAAAGTGTGTGTTGCATGAAAAACAGAGGTTGGTTTAATAAAATGAGTGCTGTTGTCCCAGAAACAGCTAAGTTGTGGCTCTTCGCTTATATCAAGCACACATACGCACACGAAGGCTTAAATAAATACAGTATTGTTGGTAGCTTCTGAGTTGTGGAAGTGTCACACACACTGCAGCATGAAGAGATCAAAGCTCGAGGCAAAAGGTGAACACCGAAACAAAAAGCTGAGGAGCGTTTAAGAACAGAGGGCTGGAAACAGACAGCGTGATGCTGGAGCAGGAAGACGGGGCACGTTAGGATGGATGGAAAAGAAAAGTGCAGCTGAAGGACGAGATAATTTTTCCCATTTTTCACTGGGTGGCCAGACAGACACCGAGGGAGGGAGTGAGGAGGTGGAGCGTGACAGAGTGACATAGAGGAAGAGGAGGACAGCAGGAGATAAGAAAAAGTGTCAGAGTGAAGGAGGAGAAAAGAGAAGAGGACAGGAGAGGGTACACTGAGACACGCTACGCACTGATAACACTGTCTGAGTAACAAAACACAAAATGTGTGTGTGTGTTTGCATGTGTGTGTGTGAAAGAGAAGGAACGAGGAAGATACACGTATGTTCAAACTTTCAAAACATTTCTACAAATTTAGGCAACAAATGTGAGTTCTTGTCTGAGTTCATTAGTTTTAGCGGTACCTATGCAAACCAACTTTATACAGTATTTAGGAATACAGTAGTCCCTCACTTATCACGGGGGATCCGCATCCTGAAGCCTCGCCATAAGTGAAAAACCGCCAAGAAGGAATAGTAGCACAAGTAGTAAGTAGTGGTTTATTTTATTATTTATATAGATAATATATAAGGCGTTTTAAACCCTTCCCACACTCTTGCAATATTCTAAACAATGTTTCTAAACTCTAAATGCTCCAAAAGAGCACAGAATGTCATGATTTCAGCTCCCTG
>JARVGS010000760.1:16806562-16826346 GCA_031762315.1 Hypsolebias antenori | reverse complement strand
CCCCCCCCCCCCCCCCCCCCCCCCCCCCCCCCCCCCCCCCCCCCGGATACGCGAAGCAGCCGGTTACCAGGACAGCCGGATACCGGGGACCCCCTGTATATATTTTGAACCATCCGAATTTGGCCTGGACGGTCCCAGATTTTGCCCATCCTGTCCCACGTCCTGCATGAAGAGGGGCAGGACACCCAAATGCCCCACATTTGACATGAGCTGACCAGGCTCACTTGTTCATGGCGTGTCTGTGTGGGAAGAGAGATAGAGGGCTTCTTGCAACAGCAGCAGTCAGTTTGCCATAAATAAGCTTACCGTATTTTTCGGACTATAAGGCGCACTTAAAATCCTTTAATTTGCTCAAACATCGACAGTGAGCCTTATAATCCCGTGCGCCTTATGTATTGATTCTGGTTATGCTTACTGTCCTCAAACCGATTTTATGTGGTACACGGCGCTCAAAAATCTGTCAAAATGAACTTGTTTCGCTTAATGTGCCTTATAATCCGGTGCGCCTTTTGAGTGAAAACAGACCCGTTCATTGATATTGTGCCTTATAGTCTGAAAAATATGGTGTATTGGCTGTAAAGTACAAGTTCTCGGCTTTCAGAAATCATTTTTTTCTTATAGCACTAACTATCGCAAAGTTACAGTAATGCAAAGTGAGTTTAAAAGCAGTCATTGGCAAGATTCTCTGAAGGAAAAAAAAACAAAAATATTTTGATGTTAAAAGTTCAGGTATGTTTATTAATTAGTTCATCTATCAACCATAATTTAGTAGGCAAAATATTTGCTTATTAGATGAAATATTGATTGGGGGATTGTTGGTGTTTGTATGTGTGTGTGTGCTTGTATTGGTGGGTAATTTAAATGCCTAAAGATTTACAGTAAAAGTCAATAATCTAATCTTTATTTGTTGTGGACTCAAGATTTGTAGCCCCAGATGTGGTTTGTAGGGAAGCTTTGTATGTCTGCTTGTTCTAGTTTACCTACCTGCTACAGAAGATATTTTGATAGAAATACAAAAAAAAAAAAAAAAAAAAAAACATACGTTAATGCGTTCTGAGCATTTTCATCCTTTTATAAACATGTGCAACTTGTGCGCGTGACTAAACTTCTGGTCTTCTAAAGGAGACCGAGCTGCTATGGGAGCAAGCTCAGCCTGTTTGTGTCCCTCAGTTTGAAATATTGTCTTTTTAAAAAGCAAAGACAAGGAAAACAACCTACCTGTACAGCTGCTGCAGACAGGTTTCTTTGGGCCAACGTTGACGTTCTCTCTGAACGAGGCTGTTGGGAACTTGGACCAAGTGAAGGCCGACCAGGACCCAAAGAGTCCATGCTGTAATATCTTCTATGAGGTCCAGGAATCCTAGGACCACAGCCCACCGGGGCCAACACTGCCTTTGGTAAACAGTATCTACTCCTAATGGTGCAGCTGCAAGAGTGCAGCATCAGCTCCACTGCTTTACAAATCTGGGTGGGCATGGTGGACTGGTACCTCTGGAAGAATTTAATGCCAAAGAAAATTAGAAACAAACAAGAAAGAACAGTTATTTGTGATTACAATAATACACGTGGTTGTGGTATGAATTACAGAACATAAACTATAATTAAATTAACTACATTAATGAGTTTCTAAATTTTACACTCACTTGCTGGTTTAGTTGGTAAATAATTTAAAAAGCATTTAATATAAAATCTATAGCATAGGTCAAGTATTACTCTGGCACGTTGCATTTGGAAGAATACGCTTTTTCTAACAATATGAGCTTAACACAAACTAGTTGACTATTCACATAAAGTAACTGCCCTTTACAGCGTCAGAATAAACACAGAAAGCCTGAAATATGTAATTTATTATCTTAGGGTGATCGTGTTGTATCTGTGCTGCTAGCCATTAGCCACAAGTCTATCACAAGAATACCGATTTTATCATAAAAAAGCAACCATACCTCTCTAGAGATGGTCGTGCATTTACAGGTCTAACAAAATCGGTCGTTAAAACCTCCCCTTGCTTCTGTAAATAACGAGATAATTCAGTGACATTGAGCCCACCACATCTTTACCCTCTACGTAGAAACCCGTTTCACAAATCTCGTGGTGCCTCGTGCGCATCTCATTGTCGTCATAAAACATGCGACGAAAAACTACAGGAAGTAGTTTGACTATCAACGCACAAAACAATGAAAAGGAGAAAAGTCGTATTTTATTAGAACTTGAAGCTTCTGAAATGTTAATTAAAAACAGAAAAAATAGTTACATTCAAATATTGTGTAAAAAAAAGATAAAATATTGACGTTAACGTCTGTTAGCGTGCTAGCACCGTTTTGCTACGGAAGTGGATAGCAGCGCTGTTAAAGGCGGACGCAGTCTGCGCAGTCCTCTCACTCGGTGTCTTTTTGTCAAGAGAGGAGGAACCTTGTCAAGCTTGTCCTGGTCTCGGTGTCTGCTGGTACCATGGCGCGAGTAGAAACATCCTCTAGCAGGCCGTACCACCTGGTTATCTTCGGAGCCTCTGGATTCACGGGACAGTTTGTGGTGGAAGAGGTGGCTCGGACTGTGTCCGAAGATCCCAAAGGGAACCTGAAGTGGGCGGTGGCAGGCAGGAGCAGACACAAGCTGGAAAAAGTTCTGGAGCAAGCTGCTAGCGTCCTCAGTATGTATTTCATCAGTCCCTTAGTTGTGCATGTTGAAGTGGGTTTTTACTGCAAAGGGTACATATTTTATAGCAGTTTCCTCTGGTTATTAATTATGCAGCAGAGTGAGGATACTTGGTCATCCTTATCAGACTCCACGAATGCAATGTGATGACACTGCTTAACTCTCATTACAGATAATGAAGCAACCCAGTTGGGCTTGGGCAACAAGTTGGACATGACTTTAACCCCTGTCTAGTGTACAGTACTTTAGAAAGCTCTTTGAACTCAGACTCTGTTTATTATTTTATGATATTAGCTCATATGCAAAAGTGCAGCAAAGAAAACAGCAGAATACAGCTCCCTTCCTTGTCTTCATTTATATTAATACAGCTCTGGACAGTCAGAGTTATTGTGTATCTCTGAATGACTTGCTTGTTAAAAATGCTTTATAGTTCCCCCTGTAACGTCTGTTATGGTCATTTGAAAGCTTTATTGCTTGTGATGAAAGTGCTATTAATAATGTTGTATTCTGAGGTAAGGACAATTGTCATAAATTTTGACTAAATTATATTCACTGTCTTCATTTGCAGAAGAAGCTCATTTATATTATTTCATGAAGCAGTACCATGTAAAACATCCAGATTATGTATTTTAGGTTATTAGCTGCACTTTTCTACTGTTTAACACAGACCACAATTAAACTGAAAAGTGAACTCAAACCAGAAACTCTTATTTATTGATTGATTTTTAAGACTGCACTGGTCACTTTACTGAGGTCATTTTCATCTTATGTGATAGAAAATGTTTATTTTTTATATATCTTTTTACAGTTTTTGTGATAATTGCAAGGCGAATGAGATTCTGTTCTCAAACCACTCGACCAGAAATTTGATGTCTAGTTTATTTTTTTTCCCCTGTTCACACAAAAGCTAATATTTAGAGAGGAAAATAAACATAGTCTTATGATCTGTCAGAGTTAAAAACAAAATTCATATATTGTGTTCATTCAGTTCATAGTTTTGTTTGTAAAATTGTGCAAAAACTATTATCCTTGAACAACTGATATCTTCCTCATATTTCATATTTATTCCTCTTCCTGATAAAATATTTACAAAAAGTATCTTCATGAACTTTTGTTGTTGTTTATTTTTAACTTCAAATACAAAAACTTAAATTACAAACATTTTATAGGCCACTAATATGCACAAAAGTGCTCATCTCTAAACATAGAAAAGTGAGCCCTTTACTAGCTCTAGATCAGGGAGCTGTTTGTAACAAAAGTTTCCAAAGGATTAGATTGTAACTCTGTTGTCTCCTCCTGTTTGGCTTTCTCTTCAGGGGGTGTACAAACAACAGCTGATGGAACATACCAGCTCGCTGTTTAATCTCCGTCCAAAGTGACGGCCACATTCTTGCAGTCATCTAGTCCAGTTAACACTTTGAACACAAGTTCTCTCACTGAAACAAAAATGTCTCGTTTTTGAGATGCTTCAGATTGTGACATGTTTAAAATAACTCATACAAGGTCTTACAAAACCTTATCCAACTCATTTAGTCTAACTCATCCAGTATCTGGGATCTTGAGTTGTTCCTCCATTTACTTTGTAATCCTTTTCACACTGATACAATACTAAATAAAATATGTCTATGCTGCTCTGTTGTTGTTAGGGGGAGGGTGTAAGTAATTTAGTTTTCCTGTGTGTCTGTTTATTGATTGAAACTGGCAAAAAGTCAGTTTCTTGTAGGGGTGCACCGATTGCAGCTTTCTGGCCGATCACCGGTTTCTAAAACGTCTGACCTGCCGATTCCGATTTTGTTTTATAAGCGACATTGTCAGGTGTTATAAGGTCACAATGCACCTTCAATTTTCCATTATTGTTTTATTTAATAAAAAAATACCCTTGAACAATATCCTAGAAACAATACAAACTTGTTTTAACTGGCCATGAGATAATACTCAGAAAATATAAATGAAGTTCAGAAAATTGTTGTTAACATTAAAAATAAATCTGTAAAATCGGTTTCTCATGCAAGTATCGGCCGATTTCCCGAAATTAAGGAAATTGGGGCCCAATAAGTCGTCCAACCAATTTATCTGTGCACCCCTAGTTTCTAGCTTCAATTGGCACATGTGCTTTAGTACATTTGTAATCCTGGTTAAAGCCCCACCCCCAAACACACCCACAGGCTTATGTTTTGTTATTAGCGCGTACACCTGCAAATTTAAAATATGAAATGGACGGTTAAATTGTTATATAAATGTCTGTTTTCATTTGGACTTCAGAGGACCAGTAGGAGTGCAACGGTCGTGTAGTCTGCATTTTTTAGTGGGTGTACTGTGCTTTGAAACCATAGTACAGTACACTGGTTAGTGCAATGTATAATCGTCAATTTATTTTGATTTAAGCATATTGAACATGTCCAATTTTCTCTGATGCTTCTATTTGAATAAATGCACAACTGTACAACAGCTGGCTTTGTATTAAAAACATGTTATAGAATTCATAAAACCGTATCAAAGAAAAACATATTTAAGTACGGTAAGTAAGTACAGAAATATTCATACAATAATTCACTGCATATGTGAATGTAATAAACAAGCGCTGCATACAGACAGATTGTTACAGAAGCATTTAACTGCTGTTTAACATCAATGACATGTGCCTAATGATATGTCATGTATCTTTGGGCACTTTTTTATGGTAAATGGAGCTTACTTATATAGCGCTTTCCAGCCCCCTATGAGGGGCCCCAAAACACTTCACAGTACCAACCATCCACCCATTCATACACACATTCATACACCGGTAGCAGTAGGCTGCCATGCAAGGTGCCAGCCAGTCCTACCGGGAGCAACTCGGGGTTAAGTGTCTTGCCCAGGGACACAAGGTATGCAGTGACGGGGATCGAACCCAGGACCTTCCGGTCCTGAGTCGGCTGCCCTGCCTCTACACCACGTGTGTGGCCATTAAGTGATTATACTGAAATTCTCCAGCTTTTGTTGTGGGTACTCTCTGTATACTTGCGTATCATGTAGACTACACCACTGGAGTGCACAATTAATGTGACATATTTTGCCTGAATTAACAATCAAAAAGGCACTACTTTTAACCTCCTTCAATCAGAAATGATAGTTTATAGATATGAAGCATAATCTGTGTTGGAAAGTAGCTTATTCTAAGTTAAGTGTTATTAGGTTGCAAAAAAAATAATTGTAATTAGTTGCAATTACTCAGAAAAACATTTTTAGTTGGATTTATTTTCTGGTCAAATTGTTAAAGATTACAGAGGGTTCTTTATACAAGACTTTGATTTTTTTCAACTAGATTTTTTTAATTATTATTATTAGTTGTTGTTGTTGTTGTTGTTGTTGTTGTTGTTGTTGTTGTTGTTGTTGTTATAGGATTTTTCTAAACGGCATGGTTGAAGCAGCAAAATGTGAAAATTAAGCTGATTATCTTCAGTAGGCCTCAGGTTCTGTCAGAACCAAGTGGTCATTTGAGCGTTTAATATTCACCTCTGTGTTCACTGACCGGCTCCTTCTTTTAGCTGTGATTTGTCTCCTCAGTAGTTGGACAGGGTCTTTGTGGTTTATATTAGAAAATGAACATTCAAAACTATGGTAAATAGTTTTATTGCATGCTGTATGGGAATTAAAGGCTACATTTTAGTGAAATGTTAATTAGATTAGAGCTTTAACATGGAATACAAGAAAAACTGAACTGTTTGATGCCATATAGATTGAAGAGCACTTTTTATTAATGTGTGTGCTTGTTTTTGTGTTCTGACAGGTAAACCCAACTTGAAAACCCAGGTGGATGTGATTGTTGCAGATGTTGGAGAACCCGACTCCCTAGCAGCCATGTGCAAGCAGGCTGTGATTGTTCTGAACTGTGTCGGGCCTGTAAGTAAACTATTCCATCAAATTTGTGTGTTTGCTTATGCCTTTGTCACATCATATTTATGTTTCGTGCCATTATATTTTTTTCTTCTACATTATCTTCTTATGTGGTCATTAAAATGCACACTTGCACACAGCAGCTTTTGTGGACAGACAAAAATGTTGGCCTACATTTCATAATAAATTGTTTCATATTAGTTGTACTAGTGGTGTATCTTAAGAATATGCTCTGCTTCATGAGTTTGTAGTAAAAACTGTTGTAAAGGTGTACCAAAAATCTGCCAGATACTGTTACTTAAAGGGCAAATGGACTGACTCCACGTGAGGCTGATGAGCAGATCTGTTTAGATATAATTCCAATTATGTTAAAATGGAGACACAATCCTCTTTGCAGTCAGCAATAAGCCATTTTGTCTTATTCAGTTTTGTCTGAACAGGAGTTGTTAAATTTATTGGGTATTTAGCTAAATACAGTCATGTCTTCCTTCCTAAGACAAAAATGAGGATGTTAGGAATAAAAGTTAAGTGTGGAATGATCTGAATTAACTTGTTTCTGTGTCCTCTTTCTTTATAGTACAGAATGATCTGAATTAACTTGTTTCTGTGTCCTCTTTCTTTATAGTACAGATTCTACGGTGAGCCGGTGGTCGAAGCCTGTGTGGAGAACGGTGCTCATCATATCGACATCTCCGGAGAGCCGCAGGTGTTTATAGCTCTGTGAGATATGTTTATAAATGGAAATTGAAATGACAGGGAAGATTGCTGAGTTGAGCTAAATTAATAATTTCCACACCTTATAATCTGTGTCCCACTCTGAAATAATTTAAATTTTATAGTATTTACCTTTTTTAATTTACAGTATTAAGCAAGCTGAATGATTGGTTTTATTACCGGTACTGTAATTTAGAATGACATTTCTGGTTTTAATTAAATTGATAAGTAAGGCCTGTATGCTGACAGTGGATATTGCCTGAATGTTTTCCTACATAGGTCCTGGCATTCAGCTTTGAAACTGTGTGGATCAAGTTTTAGACATGTTTCTTGCTGTATGCATTTTAACAATATCTCCTTGCCACGTGACAGCAGCTGCTCGCCCTCTTGTCTGATACTGACTGGTTTGTGTGCAACATGTCAGCCTGGTCAAAGTGTGTTTTGGCACAATTTTGATTCCTAAAAAGTAGAAAAAGAAACCCAGACTAGTTCATATTTTGTATCTCATCAGAACAGCAGGGGCTTTTAGCTGCTGTCTTTGTTCCACTTTAAGGGTCGTTCACATCACGTGGTACATGAGGTGGAGCGAAATTGTGTACTCAAGGTCCCAGTTAGACCCAAAAATAGCAAAAAAGTATAAGTATAAAAATAAACCGTATACAAGGATCTGAAATATACGCTAAACACGAATAATGGGAAAATAATATGGTACTGTATATTAATTATATTTAAACTAGTTTGTAAAGCTGTAGTTGTTCACGCTGTTTTTCCATCTGAGATCTTTTTTTTTTTTTTTTTAAATTTCATCAACTCATCTTAAGAAATATTTTTCTCAAGGTTGATACCAAAAGATGGCATTTTTCTTAAAATTGTATTAATTTGATTTAAAAGTAAATAAATGAAAGCAAGGTTATAGGAAAGAGTATACTGTATTTTTCTTCATATAGACACTTGTGAGTTTTTGTTTCTTTCTGTCTATGTACAGTTTTTGGAGAGCATGCAGTTGAACTACAGCAGCCAGGCAGCTGAGAAAGGAGTCTACATCGTTGGGAGCTGTGGGTTTGACTCCATTCCTGCAGACATGGGAGTCCTCTACACCAGGGACCAGTTCAAAGGTATACACATGTCAACCTGCACACATTGACGTTACATTTATTTGAAAGTTGGAGCTCAATACAGTCATTTGCCTGCATTCATTTATTTTTTTTAAATATTGTGCATTTGTCCACAGGTACCCTGACTGCCGTTGAGAGCTTCCTGACTGTTGGCTCAGGACCTGATGTATGTCACCACATTACACGTAGACTATAAACGTTAACGTAATTCTTGAGCACCCACACATTTCTTTATGTTGCACTTCTTTTCTTTGCAGTTATTGTTAATATTCGCATAATTTTTCTCTACATCACAGACATGTATTTTTTATCTTTCTAACATTTACCATTTGTATCTATGGTCAGGGTGCATGTATCCATGATGGTACGTGGCAGTCAGCCATTTACGGTTTAGCTGACAGCCAGAAGCTCCAGAGTCTTCGGAAGAAGTTTAATCAAAAACCCCTCCCCATTGTTGGCTCAAAGCTGAAACGCAGGTACAGAAAGCAATACTTTTTATTTTCCTTGAAAAGACCACCTCAACATTTGTTAAAGCACATTTTCATTTTGTCTACACAAAGACTTGTTTCCTTTATTTTTAGTTGGACCTACATAAATGCCAAACAGCTGTCGTTTTTTTCCCCTCAAATTTGCCAAAATCTTGTTATAAATTAGAATTATATGCATTGTCCTTCAAAACTATGTCAGTACTAAAACAATTCTACAGATGGGGATGTGTCATTTTAAATGGATGCATTAAATTTATCCATCGTGCCTTTTTTGTGTGCATTTGTAGAGGCGCCCTGTTCTTCAGTAATGAGATCCAGCAGTACGCTCTACCCTTCATGGGTTCTGATCCGTCTGTTGTGAAAAGAACACAACGCTTCCTGGCAGAAGAACATCAGGCCACACCGGTTAGTGTGGGCCTAATGGTTATGAAAATCACATTTATTTCTGCTGAACAAAGTGATGCTAGTGTGTGGCTTTTAATAGTAAAATAAGAACAGCACTTTTCAGTATTTGTAATGATGAATTCTTAAGCGTTTCACGACCTAGTCATTTCATATCTTTTTTTTTTTTTCTTCAGTTTTGTTTGTCAGATGAAAATGCTGAAACTTGAATGCAGCATGTCTTTTACCTCCTGCTAATTTCAATCCCAGGTCCAGTATGGAGCATATGCTGGAGTTGGAGGTGTTGGAAACGTTATCAAGTTGATGTTTGCTGGCATGATGTTCTGGTTCTTAGTCAAGTTCAGTTTTGGACGCAACCTGCTCATCAAGGTAAGCAATGCACCAAGTGTGATGTTTTTCTCTATACGACACACCAATGCAGTGCGAGTTAAAACAATCTGGTGCTCGTTTGTGTCTTTGTTCAGTTCCCAGAGTTCTTCTCCTTTGGATTCTTCACGAAGGCTGGACCAACCAGAAAACAGGTGAAATGAGATTAAAAAAATAAATAAATAAAAAAAGTTAAAGTTACACGCATTGCTTTCAAATATATAAAACAAAACTAGTTTTTATAATTTTTTATTCTGTTTATGTTCTGTCTGTTCCTGTTAGATGGAGGGTTCATCCTTCCAGTTTTCCTTCTATGGTGAGGGTTACACAGAGGACCAGGACCCCTCCCAGGGCAAACCCAATGCCAAGATCCGCACACTAGTTCAAGGACCAGGTACATTAAATAAAATGTTTCAGCATTAAAACAAATTTCAATACAAAAATGACTTAACTTGTTCTTTTAAATTTGTTTTCTTTCTGTCATTATTTAGAGTGTGGGTACGTGGCCACGCCCATCGCCATGGTACAGGCCGCTCTAACGATTCTCTACGAACCTGCAGCTTTGCCCAAGAAGTGAGTGACCCACAGATTGCAATACACTCAAACAAAAAAATATTTTAATCCAATTTGTCACGTAAACAGTCTTGGCTGATTTGAACACTTTTTATTGATTAGCAATCAGAACCTTAACCATACCATAAAGGGTTAATCCTTTTTCCACCGCTGCATTTCTCTGACAGATTTCATCAACTTTTGCCAAAGGAAAAAAAACTTTACAATGATTTGTGCATTTTTTGAAGCATTTATTTTGGTGTATAGTGCTTAGAAATATATGAATCCCCAAAAAATATGAATATTTTCAGGCATCCTGATCCAACCTTAAGTTTACAAGTAAATAAACTATGCATTATTTTTGTTAAAGCTTTTCATTACAATAGTTTTCACTCACCATCTGATTAAATATTTAGACTTTAGTTTGCGACTAACTGCTTTTAATTTTTTTTTATCTTCACCTGTTTTTAGGGGAGGTGTTTACACTCCAGGAGCTGTTTTTGCAAAGAGCACACTCGTCGACCGCCTCAATAAACACGGCATCCACTTTTCTGTCATCTAACGTTTGTCCTCTTCCAGCGTCTGTATTTCAGGTTTTTGTGAGCACTAATGTGTATAAATGGGAGTTTAAAAGAGGGAATTTCAACTAAAAAGAACCCCTTTAATATCAAAATTTAGTTTTTGATGGTGTTTTCACCATTTAATCCTCTGTAGTGATGAACTTTTCTGACTCCTTCAGTCTTGGATATACTTTAATTGTTCTGCTCCTAAAACAAAACATGTTTGTCTTTCATGATCTCCATTAACATCATTATTGCTAATAAAACAAAAAAAAAAGTTACCAAGATTTGGTTCACGTCATGTTTCTGAACACAGTTGGTACTCAGAAGTTCATAAGATTGTTTTAAAAACTGTTCATCAGTCCTTTCTTTGTACACTAACACACAAAAAATAGGGAAAAAAAAAGTTTTAACAAACCCAAACCTATTGTACAAACTTGTGTGACTTAACTGTCTTCTTTTAGTTTACTGTATTTCTCAACAAGCCTTGAGGGGAACATGTTCATATTACCACACATTCAGGTTGGAATTTATTTTTAAGACAAAAGGCAGACATTTAAAAACGAGGTAACCTCACATTTCATCTCATTACCAGTCACTACTCTGGCTTTATTCACTACCTGATTACCCACTGTACCTGAAGGCTTTATTCAGGTACAGTGGTTAATTGGTTAGTAGTACAGTTAAAAATATATTTTTCAAAAACTAACACCGTTCCTGTCAGATGTGACGTCAGGTAAAGCATCTCTGCGCTCTTTGTTTTTGTTCCAGTTCAGTAGATCACAATCTGAAGACAAAATGTGGTATTTACGTGCAAGTTTCTTTTAAAATGCAGTTTAGGTAGTTTGTAATTTCCCTATGAGTCTGTTTTTAAAATGTGTTCTTGCTTCAGCACTAAAGCATAAGATTAGTCACTGACTGCTTAGTTGTAGGGTAAACTTTAAAGGTTAAAGATCAAAATAGTTTCACATGCAGCTGATTTCAATCCTGGCCTGTTCAAACATTTTGTGCATGTTTGGGGTTTCTGTTTTTAGTGCTCTGTCAGCTTCAAATAAAGTCAAGTCTGCAAAGAATTAGTTATTGTCTTTTATCGCACATCTCTCGCTCTGAAATTATCAATACATGTATACAAATTTATTTCCAATCCTGGAAGTGTCACTTTTGATTTTCTAAAGCTTAAACTGAGTGAGGGCTTGTTATATGAACGACATGTGACTGTGATTTTGAACTGTAGAGGTGGTTTGTAATAAACTTCCAGGAGCTTTGATGATTTACTCCCTGATAAATTTTCTAAGTTTCTGTCTAAGAGATGAGGTACAGTCCTTTACATCAAAGAAGCTGAACGGCTTTAGGTATTTGCCACAATACTGATCACGGAAACATTTCAACATATGAAACAGATTATCATTCACCGACTGTAATTCAAACACTGTACATCTATTTAATTTAATCTGACAAAGATGGTTATATAGTTTACAGTACGTGGCCCTGAGGTGTAAATGATCATTTGAAAAAAAAATTATTACATTTCAAAAAATGAAATTGCATTTGATAAAACGACAAAAACACGTGAAAAAAACAGAATTACATTAAGCCAAAGCGGAAGTGACCAAAGTGGAACCTCTTGCATGTATAATGTATCGACCATCAAGATGCTTTCCAGGTCACATGTTGGTGACATATACAAATGTCGATCAAATGAGGTTGCGGGGCATTTTACAAATATTGTATTTTGATTTTTGATGTAATGATAAAGTGAAAATGCAAAAAACATGGCTGTATTGCTTTTTTTTTTTTTTAATCCCTCATGAAAATGAATAATGAATGAAAAATAAAAAGTATTCTATTAAAAAACAACTGAGCGAATGGTACGCAGACCCTGCATTGGCCATGTCCGCTTCGGCTCAATGTAATTCCGTTTTTTTTTTTTTTTTTTTTCTCAAATGTTCATTTACACCTCAGAGCCACCGTACAGACCTGTCAACATGAGACTATAAAATCTGAAAAATATTTGAAGTCCGTTGATTCATAATTAAAACTTTTTTTAGCTATAGCTTCTACTTTATGCCATTGTAGCATGTAGATGAGCTCCCCTGACTGACCTTTGACCCTTGGGTTGTCTTCCAGACTTGACATGAACTGCATTATTTAGTTACCTTTGACTTGTGTGATGTCTGTTTTCACACATTCACCGTCCTTGGACTCAGCTACAGTCTGTTAACGCTTGAGCTTTCAAGAAAGAAAAAACACAATCACAAAGTTTTTTGTTTGATAATGACAGGTGAAAATGAATATTTGCAATCACTAAAATGAAATGTGAAATATTGTTTTACCATCTGTTCTGCTTTTTAGAAAACTTTTCCTTGAGAGACACCTGTGTTTTTGAGCCTTAATCTTTCAGAGAGTCATAATATTAGAGTTCCCCAAAACACTTCTGAGAGTTCAGTTTGACACTTTTCAGTTTGCACGTTTTCCCATCCTGACGTGTTCGTCTGATGTCCAGCTCGGTTAGTCCTGAGCAAAGAAAACAAGTTCAATCCAACAAGTCAGGTCCTCTGGACAGTTTCTTTGAGTTGAAACATTTTATCTCATCCAAGAAACTTCAGTCTGAGGAGCCACAACAAACTCAGTCTTTTCATGGTGGGCCGACCAGTTTGGTGGTGATGATGGGCTCTAGACTGAAGAAGTCTCTTGGATGAGAGATAAAACATTTCAGCACAAACAAACCATCCAGAATCTGAATCAACTTCGTCATTGTACAGTTAAGTACAGCAACACTTTGTTCCGTACAGCCTCTGAGGGATAGACGTAAGTGTACCAGGGCTGCGGCTCCCTATGAGCCGGAGGACCTGACAACTTTGTTGGATTTATTACCTGAGCATGAACTTTGAAGTTCATGCTCAGTTTAGTTCAGTTCATTTATACACATACACAACTATACAGTGTACTGTATATATATATATACTGTACAACTCACAACAGGTTATCTCAGGGTACTGAACGTACATTATAAATGCCATTTGGTAAAGTTATCTATCTAAAGAAGGAAGCCACTTCGCTCGGTAACAATTTTTATTTGAAGCATATAGTTCCAGTAACTACTGATCATTTTTGTCACTGTGAAACTCAGGTTTTCAGATTAAAGCACAAGTCAGCTGAAGGTTGTTCACACTCACACCTCATCAGCTGAGACACCCTCCCCTGAAGCAGTGACTGGCCTGGCTAGTCCTTTTCTCGTGGTGTTTCCTGGTCTGATCCACCATTAAAGCCCTGGAAAGATGAGTGAACTTGTGCTCTCAAACTGACCCAGTAAGGAGCTGAAACTGGTAATGATGCAACTTTTGGTTTAGCTGATGCAACTTGATAATTTTCTGGCTTGCAGTGATAATGATTAACTTGATCTGGTCACATTACATCATGACATCCCAACCAAATTCCAGAGTAAACTATTTACAGTAGTTAAACTTTGTCTAAATTTGTGCATGTATAAAAGCCAAAATAATTTATGCTAAGTTAGTTGTGCTTAGATAAAAAAAATTAATCCGTTTAGATTTTTTATTGTCATTATGGTAATTACTACTTTTTCCCAATAAGTTCTCTACCTCATTTAACATTTGTGCTCACTTTTATTGTTTAAATTATTTTGTAACAATTTAAGACATTTGGATGAATATTCATTTATGGTATAATTAATTCAGTGACTGAGTTTTTGATTAGTAAAAGGGTGAATAATTAAGTTGTTGCTGGTCAGTAAACTGATGTGCGAATGCTCCACTTTAATGTGTAAAACAAATAAGTTTAGTAAAGTGAGGAGCAAGTGTCACCCTTCCTCAATTTACTCATCATTCACCATTCATTTTGTATTTACATTAAAATAAAAAATAAATAAATAAACTCAATGGAAATATTTTTTTAATAATAAAATAGTCATTTATACAAGACAGCAATAAAATTTAACAACTAAAAACTGTTTCTCACATTACAACTTTTTTGTTTTGGCCAAAGCCCCCCACCACCCACCCAACACATGCATTCCCCCTCTGACATGTGTGTGGTTTGATCCATTTCTCCTTCAGCACTTCTTGTTCAAACCGTCTCCTGGTTCAGCAGCTGGTGAGAGTAGATGATGTCTTCATAGTGGTATTTCTCTGCTACAGCCATGATCGAGTCATAGCATCTGATTTTACTCAAAACCTTCAGCTCTTCAGTCACAGCAGACCTGCAGCACAGAGTTTGGTGAATAACAGAAGAAATATCTAATTCATTTTAAACTAGCTGGTTTAGTGAAATTTGAAGTTGCTTTTGTCTATAAAATACATTTCTTAGGTGAGTGCAAAAACTCTTTAGGCATGGGTAGTCTTCCTTTAAATCCAAAATACAATAAAAATATTAAGGATTTTCCTGATTATTAATTGACTCGACCAATCCTTTAAGATGGGTTAATTTTTCTGCTCATCATTTTACTCAAGTGAACAGCCTTCCATCAGAAGAGCTTTGTTTTTTACAGAAGAGTATGCAGTTTCATTACCTGGTGTTTGGATCTTGGGGAGGCTCCTGTTTGCAGATGCTGTGCACTTTTTGAACTATGTAGTTTCTGAAATTCTGGAGTTGGGGCAAACAAACGCTCTCATCTATGAACCAAGTAAGAGGCAAACAATCTGCAATCTGAAGAGAGCGGAAGAAGTGCAACATTACTAATGAAGAAACATTACAAAATAATACTGAATTGTTAAGCTCAATACAAATTACACCAATAATATACAAATTCTACACTTCCAAGGACTATTTTAAATACCTTTTTGCGCGCACAGGCAGCACTCCTACTGGATAGTGTTTGGCTACACAAGGTAATCATCAGGTATCGATTCAGCAGCTTGTCCAACATTAGTTCTTTCAAAACTGGATCAGGAAGCAGCAGATCCCACTTTCCCATGTTCTCTAGTAGCTATCAGAAACACAATATGACACTGATTAAAAAGATGCCTTCACTCTATTTGTATTACTGCAGAGGCTTGAACAAGTTCAGACAATTTTTAGGCAGTACTTTTACAGCTGTCCAGAACTGCTCATCTCTGAAGTGACGCTGAGAGGAAGATCTGTCTTCTAAAATCCTTGACAGACAAGAAAATGGTATTAATAAGTGTCAGGCGACTGAACAAACATTTGAACAAAAAAGTACAAAAATATGTAGGCAGTTTCCAAAAACCAATTGGAGAATAAAGATGGTGATTGTGCAAAAGAGCAATTTACATGGGTATGAATCTGCAAAGGCGAGATGAGAATTAAATGCTTTCACACAGACATTCACCAAGTCTTTTAACATTTAATAAACATAACTACTGTACACACTAACCTTTTAGGATACAGAGGGATAAAAACATCTTCATCTACGCAGCTCCTCATCCGGCAGACCACAGCCTCAATGAAACCCTGTGAGACAAATCCATACAGTAAATAATTTATCTGACCTACACTTTAAACTAAAACCTGTATTTGCACTATATTTTATGTTTATGTATACTTATGGAATTTATGTACCTAAAAGTTTAAGCAAACAGAAGCTGCAGTAGAAGACATGCTCACAGTACTATTGTTAGCTTGGTGACCATATTGCCTTTACCTTGACTGGTTTACTCTGCTCTCCCACAAAGATGGAGTAATCCTCCTTCAGTCTGTGACAAACACCAGACAGGCAGGCCGACTGTTGGTGGGACATGGGGTCCCACACCAGCTCCACAAAAGCTGCACAAACACACAAAATTACTCATTTGTAGTTAAAAACAGTGCTAATGATCAAACAGCTCTAAGGGTTTCATCACCTACAGTGCAAGTAAAACATTTGAATACAAAATTACGGTAAACATTTAAGTACTGTCAGAATTTTAATCAACACTATTTGTATTAAAGCCCATTTGAAAAGTTAATTTACTTTGCACAAGCTTTTTAAAGCAAATGTTGAGCCTTTTCTTTCAAGAGTTGAATTCAAGTGATACCATTTGTGATTCCGATAAATAACTTTGACAGCATATGAAATTAGTTGAACAGCGTGTGCAGAGGGACTGGTTAAAGATGAGTGGAACAAATACTAAAGTGTTTTGTTACTGAAGCAAGAAGTGAAAACAAGAGATAGTAAAACACATTTTTGTGGAAAAAGTGATTCTTTGGTATGTTCTATATTTGGCATCCTAAATTCTCTGAGCTAAGGTTTTATGCATCCTTAAAACTTTTCATTGTGATTGGATTATGTTCACACAAATAAACCATAACCTAAAGCAGTTTTAGTGATTAGCTGCCTTCTAAAACACCACCTTAAATTTAGCTCAGAAATTAAAATAAACAAAAAGCAGACTATATTTTAGTTTTTCCTTTTTATTATTAAAGCAGCTCACTTAGAAGTGTATGATAATGGTATTTTTACTGTAAACTACAGCTTCAATCAGCCCTTTTTATCCTTTGATGCCATCACCTACTGCATGTTTTGATTTAATTTACATGGCCAAGTACAGGTAAAAGTCAAAGCATGTGTGGTGAAAGAGAGTGCATGTTACCAGTTATTTTGGGGAGGAGGCATTTTTCTATGACATTAGACAGCGTCTGTCTGTCTGTGTGCTCGAGCTCATCGTAGTCGTGGCCATGACAAAACGTCTCCACTGCTGTGAACCATGGGAGGTTTTCAAATTCTCCACAGACATCCTGAGACACAACATATACACAACATTAATGTGTAAAAAAAAAAACAAGCTTTGTGTGGTCAAAGAGGCCTAAGGGTTTCCCCATATATAGTTTTAAACTTTTACTTTTAAAGGGTTCCATTCCAGCAGCTGATGTCTAATGATGGGGTTCAGCAACTTGGGCAAACACAGAGAGATGTATGCGTTGTGGTAGGACTCAGAGTAGGATCGCCTCCATTCCTCAAAGCGAGACAGAATCTTTTTTACATTGCAGAAGTCGTCTTGGACATCAGAAAACACCGTCTGGGACCTCAAGTGGATGTCAGCTAATGAGTAGAGGCCAAAAGTGAGACAAGTGAACAAGAGCTCTCACAGTCTAGTGTTTTATTTATTTCGTTGAACAATGAAAGCCAAAACCCAACAAATATGAAAAAGTAATGCGTGCCACTGAAATTATAAAATACAGAACATCCAAAATACATGACTTGTCAATTTAACAATAAATTCAAAGGTTTAAGGCTGCTGTTTTCAAGCATTAAATAAATTCGAAGTTCATACTTAAACTAGGATAGCAAACTGCATTTTTAGCACATTTTGTAATGTGATGCACTGTCGGTATGATAAAAGAAAAACGTATAATCTGAGGCTCAGAAACAAAGAATGAACAGATGTAATTATATCTCACCTATTTTTTTCTGCAGCTGCTCCTCCACTTCTGGAGAAGCTTGCGTGTCCTTATGTAACTCAAAGTCTTCCTCTATATTAAGGCTGGTTTTGCTGTAATTTATATTGACAAAAGATTCAAGCAGCTGGAACCACAGGCTCACAGAATGCATTTATTACAATACAAAGCAGCAGCAAATGATAAAAATAAATAAACAAATAAATAAATAATTGGGAATATATTTTATTGCACACACCTCTGTACGCCAGTTTCCTTGGCTGAGCTGCTGTTCTGCTCATCTGTGTTATCTGCAAAGTAACATCACGTTAATGTAAATGGTTTTAACCAGAGATTATTTCCTGATGCAAACTGCGGCATCATTTGTAATCCACAAGAATACAAAGACACAACTCACAGCTGAGTTGCTGCAGGCTCTCAGCCTGCTCCTGAATCCGCTTTCGTCTTTGAGCCACCAGCGCCTCAGTGTGGTCGGACAACAGAGTGTGCAACTCCAGTTCCAAAGAATTGATTTCAACAATCTAAAAATAAAAATAAAATGTTTATCAGTACAGCATTTCAAAATAAGCATGGATCAATTAGAAGTAAAAAAACAAACAATAAAATGTCATAAAGCGAAACATAAAATGCAGTATAAATAAAACTTTATGCACAGTAAACAACTTGTATATAGAGTCTCTGCAACAAAAAAATTAATAGGCTAAAATAAGACTGTGGAGCTCTTTATTATAAACATTCTGTCCTATGTGCATTTATTTTAGACTAGTGTCAGGTTCTATCTACATCTTGAATAAATATTTGACTTGGATGTGTTTACATGAAAAGTTAGTTAACAGGAAATGAATTGAGAGTTTATTAAACTCCGACCTTCTCCTGCAGACACTCCACCAGGTTGTGGACGTAAAGGGTCATGGTTCTGTAAAACTTGAGCTGGTTCTCCGAGGAAGTTTCTTCCAGTATCTCCAAGGAGGATTTAGCATTTTCAACATCTCCCTCCATTCTCCTCAGATCTGCCTGCCATGCTCTGTGCACCTCCTTCAGCGAGTCCAGTCTAGAAAGAAGATGAAAGGAAAGAATGAAAATGACACGGAAGTTTGAAAATGTGTAGTGGTTATTATAATCATAAAAAAAAAATAATTACTGCAATGTTTACAGTTCTATGCCAAGTTTACATATCTCAGACAAGCTGTCAGACAGTGATTTTCTAAAATATGCATTTCATTTTACCGTAGTTGTAGTAATTATTGTTTTATTTTCAAAAATGTATCTTCTAAGTTACTTGCAAAATATATTAGGTCAATATGTATTTACTGTTGCCTCGCTTCTCACAGTCAAACGTTCAAAGGACTTGCCAGAGTGTCACTTCAGCATTTTAAGGTTTTTACATGAAATTTTCACATTTATTATTTTTTTTAATATACTGAGGTCCAAATGTAAGATACTAACTTTCCAGCGATTCTTCTCTTAATCATCGAGACGGAAACAGGAGGAGTCATCTTTGGGACTATGAGTCCCGCTGATCGCTTCTTATGTATTCTTCTTCTGGCTTGCCTGCTGCTCCTACTACAGCTGCTGGCCTCACTGCCAGATGGACTCTGATGAGGGGGGGAAGTATACATGTAAACACATACCGGTACATATGTGCACTGCACATACACATACAAAAAGAGAGACTACACTATGAAGGGCTTTCAGAATATTTATAT
>JARVGS010000760.1:16781153-16792370 GCA_031762315.1 Hypsolebias antenori | reverse complement strand
ATGGGATGTTTGGTATTGTATTTAAAAAAAAAAGAACAAATAAACTAAACTAAACTAAAGAAAGTGTAGGTTGTCAGATTCAAGTACCTTCTGACCCGGATTCATCAATGATTTGCGTGTTGTGTTTTTTATTTTGAGTATTTGTCTAATTTATAAAGCCCTGCACCTAAAACTTGTCCGTTTAACCAAACAATTTATCTATGTGCTGGTTTACTATGCCCACATTTAAATGAGGCATTATATGTGCATTTAGAGGTAAACCCACCCAAATTTATGTAAATATCCACCAGGACAACCAAGATCTGATCCAGGGGTGTCAAACTCAAGAAAACGGGCCAAAATTAAAAACTTTTTCAAACTAAGGGCCAGTTTCAGACTCTACATTAACTCAAGTTAGATACCCAACATCTTATCTTGGTTGTAGGTTCCTCACCAAGAGTTTGATTGGTCTCATTTGATGTTCTCTGTTGCACTTTTGACATCATAATCAAAGATTGCTGAAAAAAATTAAAGTGATAAAAATAGAAGTGTTTTACATTTAAAACAACATCTTGGGGGCCATATAAGATGTCAACGAGGGCCACATTTGGCCCTCGGGCCTTGAGTTTGACACATATGGTTTAACTGATTAGTTTAGTTCTGCTTTTAAAATGTTGCTGACAGACGCTGCAGTTCATCACCACAGCTGTTCTGGACAGTTTTGAGTCACAGTGAGGTTTTTGATAACTATCATGTTTGAAGTTAGTGGTTGAGTCAACAGACTATGTCAGAGCCAAGGTAAAACATTTTCCCTTGTCACAAAGTCGCAGCAACTCTTGACTGTATTTCACACAAGACACACAGATTCTTAATTGTTCGTGGAGTTTCAGTGACGAAAGAGAAGAGAAAATGAATTAAAAAAGTTGCACCTGTGCAGTTCTGTTTCTGAAAGTGGTTGAAACACCAACAGCATTGTTGTGGTCTGGAGCTCTGGTGGAGATTAGAACAAAAAAATAAAAATAGTTTGATGTTGAGCAGCAGCAGCTCTGGGTTAACATCAGTTTGTTTTTCTGTGTTCAGTGGATAGTGAGGAGCTGAAGGGTCTTTCTGTCTGAATAACTGCTGGATGAGATAAAGATGGCATTGCTAGCAACAATATTCATATGAATGGGTTTCTAATTAGACACCAAATTACAGTATCAATTTAATATGTCCTTTTTTTTTTACATCTATAGGTCCATCTGTATGGGCAATCTCTCCTGAAGAGAGGGTAAAACATGATCAGAAGTTTGACACCCTTTCCCCATCAATGGGCTACATCTCAGGTACAAGCAAAAGAAAGAGGATTTTTATTCGTTTATTAATAAACAAGACAAATATTTTTGCAAGAACATGGTTTATTATTTTTTATTTCATTCTGTAGGAGATCAGGCAAGGAAGTTTTTCCTCCAGTCAGGGCTGCCTGCCTCGGTGTTGGCTGAGATCTGGTACAAAACACAAAATTATACTTAAACATGGGCACATTTGTTATTGATGGGAGTCCAGGATATTTCAGAGATGTTTTGAAGCACCATATTTTACACTTTCTTATTCATAATCTTTTTTTTTTCTGTCTCATAGGACTTTGGCTGACATGAATATGGATGGAAAGATGGATAGGTTGGAGTTTTCCATCGCAATGAAGCTCATAAAGCTTAAACTTCACGGTACAGCGCTTCCCTCAGCACTGCCAATCATCATGAAACAGCCTCCAGTACCTGCTCCCAGCCTTAATGCTCCCACCTCAGTCATGTCAAGCCCTAACTATGGTACAGTGTTTTTGTTGTAATTAAACAGTGCTCTGTATGTGGCTGTGACAAAGTTTCTAGACTTGTTTTTTATCACTTTTTTACACTTTAAACGCAAGAAATATAAAATATCAAAGAAATTAAATGTAGACCAAAAAGACACACTAGAATTAAAAAAATTACTTGTAAGTTTTACTCATTGTGTTTTATGAATGTTTTGTATGTCAGTTTAAATTATGTTTCTTCTAAACGTGTGTGTATTTCTTGTAGGCATTGGCTCTCTGCCCATGATGCCTGGATCCAATCTTGCCATGTTGACTTCTATGTCTGTGGCATCTCCTGGACTCTCATCTTTATCACCAATGACAGGCTTCACCCCTTATGCTTCTGCACCGACAGGGATAAACCCATTGATGGCCTCGGCCTCTACCAGGCCCATGATGCCCACTGTGGGAAACAATGCACTGTCAAATGGTACCATGGGATTCCTTCAACCAGTCCCTGCTGGACCTATGACTACTGGTAAGTGCCCTGTCACTCTTAGAATTTCTCTAAAATTAAACAAATGCAAGTGCTTCATTTCAGTATAAAATGTAACCCATTCTGAATTTTCTTAACTACTGCAGGTTGTATTAACTTTTTGCTTAGTTGACTAAATGTCACATGAATGAACATT
The DNA here is from genome assembly GCA_031762315.1 of Hypsolebias antenori. NCBI lineage: Eukaryota > Metazoa > Chordata > Actinopteri > Cyprinodontiformes > Rivulidae > Hypsolebias > Hypsolebias antenori. Next base: position 16,789,928 of record JARVGS010000760.1, on the reverse strand, counting down.
TTTGTAAACAAGTATTTATTAAAAAGGGGTAATTGCTTTTGTCTGTATTTTTTATTTTTTATCTTTTTACATATATGCTTCAATCATAAAAAGTTAGAAAGGATTTAAGGCTGCATTGTTCAGATAGATTTGTATCCTTCGGAGGGTCACAAAGTTTAAATTATAGGGAGTTAAGTTTCTACAGTTAATCGGTTTCATTTTCTGACAAAGGTTGCTGAGTGACTGATGTTTTGTATTATCTATTTATGTTTGCTGCTTTGTAATAACTTCTAACCAAGTTTCTCCCCACCCCATTCCCTCACTGCTTTTGTAGATTCTTTTAAATTTCATGAGGCATATTATTTATACATACATGGTCAACCATTGGCCATGGCCATGGCCAACCCTTATTTACCATTCTTTAATTCAGTTTCAATTCAGTTTATTTATATAGCGCCAAGTCACAACAGAAGTCATCTCAGGGCACTGAACATAAACATTCATATATAAAAATAATAAGTTAACAAAAACTTTCATAAAAATTATAATTTAGCACTTTTTATCTGAGGAGCAGACTGCTTGGATTTAACTCCATCACAGAACTTTCATCTTGAGTACATGTTCTTTACAACACAACAGCACATCCAGCCAGTGCCACCCTGAAACAACCAGTGGCCTCACACTCAGTTTTTATAATTGTTGCTTGATATATTCAAGAGCTGTTTCAATTCACATTATGAATGTTTATGTTCACTTTTAGGCCTACCTCTTTCTGCAACCCCTTACTCCTCTCCAGCTGGACACTCTGTGTCTCCTGCAGCTATGAACAGTGCCTCACCACTGCTGGATCTTGGCAGGTAAAACACTCAAATATAGAACTTAAAAATAAGGAATAACTTTCACCTCGTTCCATCACTACCTTGATCATCTCATCAATCTCTTAAAAGTATGTAGCCTCCTAACAGTGGTGTTACCTGTGTTCTGACTTTCAGTTCTGCTCCATCATCTGTGTCTGTCATGTCCCCTATGAATGCTGTTCCCAGTGACTGGGCGGTGCCACATGCCTCAAGACTGAAATACAGGCAGCAGTTCAACATCCTTGATAAACAGATGACTGGATTCCTCACAGGTACATCATGCATTGTGCAAATATGGACAGTGTTACACAAAACAGCACTGTGCAGAACTGCAGGTGTGGATGTTTTTAAGCATCAATCACTGCTGATTTCATAACAGTTGATTTTTTTTTGGTTGTAATTTCTACTTTTTGTCAGGTTTTAGTCACCTCAAAGGAAGTGGTAGTGGTTGTGTTTTATGGGTGTGTTCTGACAATGGAGATTTCTCAACGCACACACAGACACATGTGCATTCAACTTTTTATGTTATAAAAGCCTCGTCTGACCTGTTCTGTCAAAAACCTTGGGATTTACTGAAATGACAATACCTCTCTTATGCTCTATCACCCAGTCACTCCAGTCAGGCTTGTACATGATTTCCTTTCTAGTGACACAGCCCATTATGTAAATTACACAAGTGGCTTGTTTTAATGTAAGTTCCAATTCAAACTACGACACAGTGTTCTTTAACCCTAATTTCTAATCCTGAATTTTCTGTTAGAACAGTTAATTGAACAGTACCGGTATGTTTTATTTCAACATCATTTTACTGACGCACCCAGTCGGTCATGCTTAACAAGATTATACACAAACTGCTGTGGTCATTTGTTTAAGTCAGACCTCACAGTCTCACTTTACCCTCCTTCCTTTCATCTCCCACACATCAGAGCCACACAGCTACTCTGACACTCATCATTCATATTTCCAGGTCAGCAGGTGAGAAACGCCATGGCAACCACAATGCTAACACAGACACAGCTGGCCTCCATCTGGTGAGAAAATCTTGTATACAGTATTACCAGTAAAAGTTTATTTCAAGAAGGTGCTCTGAGTATAAATCTTCAACAAATGTATTTAGTCTTTATGTATATGGGAACACTATAGGACTTTAAAGCTGTCAGTTTATTCATGTTATACATTCTACTTTTGGGCACACTAAATTACATTAGTGTAAAATGTTTTGTGTGGTTTTAGCTAAATGCACCATACATGTTTACCATATATAAATGTTTGTTCACTCTGAATGCATATGCATGAGCTACATTGTCCCATTTTTATTTTCCTTAGCCTTTAATTTGGACAAGTGCAAATACATACAATAGCTGTAACGTAAATTAAATGGAAAAGATAGATTGTAATTTCACAGCCTTCAAGGTCAAACAGCAAATACTTCAGTGTGTGGTTGTAAAAAGCTTGAATTTGTGACTTGTAACCTTAACTCCTGCAGGAATTTATCAGATGTTGATAAGGATGGCAAGCTAAAAGCCGAGGAGTTTATTCTGGCGATGCATTTGGTGGATTTGGCGAAGAGTGGACAGCCGTTGTCTCTGATACTGCCTCCTGAGTTGGTACCACCCACACATAGGTAAAAACACCTTTTCAATTTACATACTGTGTGTGTGTTTTGGTATTTTTTTATGATCTGCATGTTTTCTAGTTTATTCTAAATCTTTATTACAGGAGTGCAGTGAATGGCTCTGGCTCTTCCTTCTATTCAGCTATGATCGATGACCTGGACATAGAGCCTCCACAGAAAGCCAAACCTAACAGTCAGTACTCACTTAAACAATGGTCCACTAAGAGAGTGGCCTTATACACAGCTAGTCTCCTACATACTAAAGATGTGCAGGAGTCAGTTGAGTTTATAATTGCACACACAAGTGAAAATATAACTGCATCCAAACAAATTTTGTGACAAAACACCAGGCAGCAAACAGTTTTGTGTTATTATTTCATTATTTGTAAGTAGCAATTTACTAATTATTCTTCAGGTTATTGTTGTTTATATCCTTGAACATCTTTTTCAAAATCTAAAAAAGCTAAGTCTGGTCCTCTGGACCAGAGGACCAGACTTAGCTTTTTTAGATTTTTCTACCTGGATTATTGAGCATGCATCAGGGTATCTTTTTCAAAAGCTCATAAAAGTAATCAACTTATTTCACAGGACCAACAAAGTGCATATGAAAAGTGAATAATAGACAACCTTTTCCTCCTACTTCCAGTGTCCTTTGAAGATAAGTTCAAAGCCAACATGGAGCAAGGGAAGGCCGAGCTGGAGAAGAGACGTCAGGCTCTGCTGGAGGCAGAGAGGAGGGAGCTTGAGCGACGTGCTCAGAAGGAAAAGGAGGAGCAAGAAAGGAGGGAGAGGGAGGCTCGAGAGGCTGAGGAGAGGAGGAGGAAAGAGGAGGAACAGAGGCTGGAGAGACAGAGGGAACTGGAGAGACAGAAAGAGGAGGAGAGGCAGAGAGAGCTTGAGAGACGAGAGGTACAGCTGTATGAAAGAGTTGTGTGTTTAGTTTTCGTACATGCGCGGTGTTTCCATTTCACATCGACTGACATGTTTTTACCTCAATGTTTTCCTCTATAATTCTAGGCTGCACAGCGGGAGCTCGAGCGCCAGAGGAAGGAGGAATATGAGAGGAGGAAACGAGGAGAGCTGCAGATAAAGAAGGAGCAGGAGCAAGATGAGATTATTAAACTCAAGGCAAAGAAGAGAAGTCTGGAGATGGAGCTGGAAGCAGTGGTAAGCCCCTAAGAGATTTATTTAGTTTTTGCTCCTGTGTAACATTTGTAGAAAGCACATTTTATTTTTGATGATGCCCGCAGAGGTGACGCTTAAATAACCTTTTTCTGTTCCTCTGTTGTACAATATATTATATTGGTTTTATTTTCTATTCAGGGTAACAAACAACAACAGATTTCTGATCGGCTGCGCGACATTCAGAATAAGAAGAAAATTCAGAAGACGGAACTGGATCTGAACAATCAGAGGAAAGAGACACGCCAGCAGGATATTAACGCTCTGCATAAACAGATAGAGGTCAGTGTGTTTATTGTTGTTTGTGTTTTCATGTTTACAGTGCTTTACCCACATGTGTATAAGTAACATAAGACATATATGATATTCATATTCCCCTAACTGTTCATGTCTTTTGTATTTCCTGGTGGGCAGGACTTCCAGAGGAAGTTGTCCCAGCTGACTCCAGAGAAGAGAAGACTAACAGAGAAACTCCAAAACATGTCTCTGAATAACCTGCCAGGTTAGTCCTGAGGAATGAGCAAATAGACCCCATCTCACCTGCACTTGTAGATGAAACAGATGGCACCACACTGTTTTAAAGACAAAAATATATTATATATATAATGTATATTAAATTAGCAAGTTTTGGGTAAAAACACTTTAAAAATGTATATTGCTCTGTAAACAAAGCTGCAACTGTTGATGAGCTTTCCAACAGGCAGGTGTAGTAGAACAGGCTCACTACACAGGTTTATATATAGCTGATTTGTTTCTAGCGTCGACGATATCCGCCCTGAAGGTGAATGTTTCAGAGAAGATGGGAACCTGTTTGAAACTACGAGAGCAGCTGGAAGCTCTGGAACGAGAAACTTCAGCCAAACTGACGGAGATGGATCGCTATAACAAAGACATGCAGGTACAAACAAACTGCATAAGCATCATTATCATGCAAACTCTGTATGCTGTCAGATATTACAACAAAATGTGGAAATTTGTGTTTGGTTTGTGTTTTTTAAACTTTTAAACGTTCCTTATTGTGTCTCATACTACATCTTTTCGTCTTCAGAGGTTTTTGAAATGTTCCGCTGGACCAGGGTTCTCAGTGGCTCTGGAAATCAGGGAAAGCCTGGCAATGATTAACATTTTCCAGACAGGGAAAACTTAGGGAATTTGAGAATAACATGAAAAGTCAGGGTAAGCTCAGGGAATTTGAACACTGCTGATTAACGGATGATCTTTGAGAGTTTAACATGTTCATGTATTAATGCTAGTATTCCAGTATCATTGAGTCCATGTTCTGCTTCTACAGTGTACATAGTACATGTATCCGTAATGATGGGCTATGGTGGCTTTGTTTGTAGTGTCTGATATTGTACAATATAATTAATTATTAGGCATAATGGCTGTATGCACATACTGTAGGCTTCAGCATACTTACTGTCATCTCTGAATGTGACTCTGCCCGCCATCTAAGAAGCTAAATTCTGAGCGTTTTGTGTGACTGAAATTTCTCCTGGAATTTTAGAATTAAGGAAAACTGTAGGAATTATTTTTCATAAAATGCTGGGAACCCTGTGGACTGCACAGCATGATCCATAGTGGTCTAACTCTAATCATTCTTCACTATGTTGGGCTGATTTGTCAATCTTAAAACTTCTGTGGTCATTTCTTTTTTTGGGGAGGTCTGCTCACACAGATCCAGATCCACTGTGTAAATGAGAACTGGTTCACAGATGTGAACATGATGTTTGCCTAATATTGAGGCAGTGACCTTTCTGCAGAGCCCGAGCCCGTAAAACATCCTGACTTTTGAGACCTCATTTTCTGTTTCCCCTCTTTCATCCTGTCATTCTTTCTCACCACCTACTTTTCCCCTTTGACTTTTGTTTTTTTGTTTTGCATCTGAATTTCCTACACCTGACCACTTGCCTCTCATCAGTCCCGCATCCTGTCTCGATAACCTTACAGTCTGAGTGTGCTGAGGACTCAAAGCTTCAGATTGTCTTTGGTCTGCTAGCATGCTTTTCTAACCTCTTCTGTCTGCTAAAGGTTATCATGTTGGGTCTTTTCATTTTCTCCGTTTTTTTATTATTATTTTAATTTTTTTAAGTTACTGTATTTTTTTAACTTGTTTCCAGTATTTCTCTCTGTCAGTCTTATGGACTTTTGTGCATGGTGTTTGTTTACAGTTTTTAGTTCTACATCTGTTTCTTCTTTAAGTTGTATACAATCTAGTTTATTTAGTTACTAAATGTGTGAGTACTTTATGTTCATCAGGAGCTGAGAGAAAATCAGGGAAAGCAGCAGGCTGCCCTTGAAAAGCTGCGGATCATCAAAGATGAAAAGCAGCGAGAACTAATTGAAAAGAAAGAGCAGGAAGAGGAGAGAAAGAAGAAGGAGGAGGAGAAGAAACGACAAGAGGAGGAGAAACGGCGGAGGGAAGAGGAGGAAGCTCAAAGGTAGGGTTCAGTATTTTATATTTTATGGTACAGTGGACATTTTATTTAAAATAACTTCATAATCTTGTACAAAACTTTAAGACAATGCAGAAAATGCTTTTTACTCGTAGACGTATCAAAATGGAAATGGAACGTCAGCGGCAAGAAAAGCTAAGGCGGGAAGAAGAGGAGCGTCAGAGGAAGCTCCAGGAGGAAAGGGAGGCCAAGAGGAGAGAAGAGGAGGAAAAAGCGAGACAGGCTCTCATCCAGGCTGCCAGGGAGCAAGCTGAACGAGAGCTTAGAGCAAAGGAGGAGGCCGAGCGAAAGAGAAGGGAAGAGGAAGAGCGGAAGAAAAGAGAAGAGGAGGAGCGTCAGAGGCAAGCAGAAAGACGCAGACAGGAGGCAGAGAGAAAAAAGTTGGAAGAAGAGAGGAGGAAACTAGAGGAAGAGAGAAAGAAACTGGAGGATGAAAGAAAGCAAGAAGAGAAAAGAAAGAAAGAAGAAGAGGAGAGGAGAAGAAGGGAAGAAGAGGAGAGGCGCAGGAGGGAGGAGGAGATGAAGAAGTTGGAGGAGGAGCGAAAGAGATTAGAAGAGGAGAGGAGAGAAAATGAACGCAGGAGAGAAAGGGAGGAAGAAGAGCGGAGACGACATAGGGCGGCTGAAGCAGCTCTTCGAGATTCTGAGGAGAGAAGGAAGCGAGAAGAGGAGGAGAGGAAGAAGAAAGAGGAAGATGACAGGAGGAAGCGAGAGGAAGACAGGAGAAGGCTTCAGCAGCAGCAGGAAGAGGAGAAAAGGAGGCGTGAGGATGAGAGGAAAAAAGCAGAAGAGGAGAGGAAAAGAAAAGAAGAGGAAGAGGAGAGACGAAAAGCCGAGTTAGAGAACAGAAGGAAGGAGGAATCGTCTCGTCAGCAGCTGCCGAATGGAGGAAAGATAGATGTTCAGGAGAAGCTGATGTCTCTGCTGAGAGGGCTGGAGGAGAGAAAAGGTGAGATACACATTCAAGCTTTTTTCTACGTCTGTTTTCTTCACGATTTGATTAAGAAGAACTTCATGCCTTTTCATTTTATGACTCTGATCTGCTGCTTCAGGAGGGAAGCCAAAGGTCACGCAACACAGGAAGTCTGCTGCTCTCACATCCTTCAAGGCACTCTACCCGTTCACCGCACGAAATAATGAAGAGCTCAGCTTCAGTCAAGACGATGTCATTGAGGTATATCTTTACACAAATGTCCCCTCGCCCCTAGAATTAAAACATCGAATCTCACTGAATGTTGTCCTCTTTCAGGTTGACGAGACGACCGAGCGAGAGGAGGGATGGCTGTATGGTAGCAGACAGGGGAAGATGGGCTGGTTTCCAGAGAGCTATGTTGAGAATGTGGGCCCTTCAAGCACAACAAATACCCCCACTGCTGCTGCTCCTCCTAAAATGCCAATTCAAACTCAACTTAGCAATGCGCTCGAAGCGGCCAAGGCAGCAGGAACAAAGTCTGCTTTCACACCGACACACTCTCCAAACTCTGCACCGTCTGAAACACGTGGACAGGTGAGAGCTCTGCAGACTAGCTGCTTTCATGGTAGGGGTTGAATAGTCGACTCGTCGATTCTAGGACATCTGGCGAGTTTTTAAATTTTACTTCGACTAGTCGCAGCAAGTGATTGTGTCACATGATCAGCATCGGGCCGCTGGCTACAAAGCATATCCTTCCAACCAAAGTCGAGGAACAGGCCAAGTTTGCCAAACAGGCAGAAATTCATCAACATTGTGGAAGTATTTCAATAAAGATGACTCTTCCGGTTCAACCGCCTATGGTGGATCCCACAACTGCCCACCCCACTGTTTAGATTTCATTTACCGGTATTTAATCCACGGTGGGATCCCACCACTGCCCGCCCTGCTGTTTTTAATTTTATTTAATTTACTAAATAAAATAAAAACAGATGCACCACTGCCGGTGGAGAATCCACCACTGCGCACCACCACCAAAGTGGTTTATTTTATTTAGTGGATTAAATAAAATAAAACTTTTTCAGCTTAAGAATAGTTTTGTTTTTCCTGTGACTTATTTGCAATATGATAAATGGTAGGAGCATAAATATGTTCCCAATTTTTTTTTTTTTTTTTTGTACATACTAAATTCCGTCTTTTCATGAATAACATCTTGAGTTCCTATGACGTCACATCGACTAGTCGACGTCGACTCGACTTTTATCATGTTGAAGTCGACTTTTTAAAATATGTAGTCCTTCAACCCCCATTTCATGGTACTGTGTATATTGTCTGAGCATACAGGGCATTAATGCCTAAATATTCACTGAGATGCCCTCTCGGTTTCAGCCAGTGGTGGGTAACCTGTTGGCTCAGGCTCTGTGTTCCTGGACAGCAAAGACAGACAATCATCTGAACTTCAATAAGGATGATGTGATTCATGTTCTGGAGCAGCAGGAGAACTGGTGGATGGGAGAGCTGAACGGTGAACGGGGCTGGTTCCCCAAGACTTATGTGACCTTGCTGGGAGAAGACGAGGGCTCAGAGTAAGTACTCACACACACGTATTTATTCCAGTCAGGTTGAGAGATTTCTCTATATAAAATCAGAGCTCTTTCTGAAGATCTCTCAATGTCAAGGTCAAGCAAGCCTTAAAAAACCCCTATGAGGGGCCCCAAAGCGCTTCACAGTACCAGCCATCCACCCATTCATGCACACATTCATACACCGGTAGCG
>JARVGS010000760.1:16764193-16774282 GCA_031762315.1 Hypsolebias antenori | reverse complement strand
TGGCACCTCCACATCATTGCATTCAGTTTTTATTCACAATTTGTTTAGTGTCCCAACTTTTTTGGAATCTGGTTTGTTATATTGTTGGGGGAAAATACTCTTCTAGGCTCAGCAGCTCATGTTTTCCTCCTTTGCAGAAAATAAAATTCAGCTGGATATGTTCGGCATATTTTTCCACTAGTCTTTATTTCCGGGCACTCGTTCATCTACATTCCCTTCAGCTGTCAAAAAATTTAAATTATTCTTTTTTTTCTCTCTCCCCTAAAATTAAAGTTTCAACATTGACTTTGCTATTCTTTTAACTCTCCTATTCTGTTTTCATGACCCAGTCTGTGTTGGGGTTGTTATGAGGATCCAGTTTCTGTTGGAGTTTGTACCAAATTTTGAGGTTCTTGGAGAAATAATTTTACATTAATTTGTCCTTGGACTTAATGAGGTGGAGTAGCTAGTTGGAGATAACTTTGTTGTTGTAAAATGTAAACTTATTTAGGTTTGAATGGTTTTTAAGGTTCGTTTAAATGGCTCACTAGAACCATACATTTTGTGTCATTTTCTTTTCGGTCATATGAGTTTTTATTTTATTTATTTATTTGTTTATTTTAATTGTCACTGTCAAATTTCCATTTTTGAAAAATTTGAAATGTCAAGATTAATTTCACCTACCTTTTTTAATGTGTGAATCCAAATTTTTATCAAAATATTTGAATGCATGATAAATGTGAAATTCCTTTAAAATAATATTGTAATTTAATAATATTTTAGTACAACATGTTTATATCTTATCCCATTTGTGTCACAAGTGTCCCCTTATATGCTTGTAGAAGCACAAGTCCAGATCAGGCGTTCTGCCTCAGTTCACGTTATTTCGGTGTCTTGTGTGCACAGAAATCGCCCAGGTGATTCGAGCCCACCCCTCTGCTGGCCCCGACCAGCTGAGTCTGGAAAATGGCCAGCTAATTCTTGTTTTTGGCAAGAACTCCTCTGGCTGGTGGCTTGGAGAACTTCAGGTCAGTGATGAACCTGTTCATATTTATTCTTTCAGAGTGCAGTGGATCATCATTAACTGTGTTTACATGGACATAAGTAATCGGATTAAATGGTCATTCGGAATAAAAATGTGTTGTGTAAATGCCCCATTCGGATTATTCTTTGTTGATTCAGCTCAATCTGAAAAAATTTGTAACTAGAATGAAACGGGTGGTTTATGCCGATTCATAATCCGAACGGTGTGCATGTAAACACTTAATCTGATCATTTTATTCCGATTGTGGAAAACTGACCTGACTGCGCATGTGCGACCTATGTCTACCTCACATATTTTGTCCTGGCTAATGCAAATAATATTAACATGTCGGAGAAGCAAAACTGGTCGGTGAGCGACACAACATTTCTACTAGAAACTATGAAAGAGCTCAAAATGATCTGTATCACCTGTAGCTCAGTCAGGGAGTGCAGTGACGTCTCCACCGTCATTAAAACCTGTCGCGGGTCCATTTTGGGCGCGCAGGTTTGTTTATGTTCATCCTGGAAGTAGAACTTCTTCTTCTGTGTTTATTTATTTTTTTTTTTTTTGTTTGTTTTTAAGGAGAGTTTACCACTCTGCGCATGTCTGTAGTTCTGTTCAGAATAAAAGCCTGCTGCATGTAAACGCTCATCGTGAACGGATTGTGTCCATGTAAACGACACATTTGAATTTAATCTGAAAACATTTCAATCCGGTCAGAGAATTTTGTGCATGTAAACATGGCTATTGTCAGGTTTCTTCAACTGCACTCACCTCAACTCTGTTTTTATAAATTTGCATTCCAGTTTGTGCAGACACAAAATAAATCATTGTTGTGGTTTCTGAGTTTTTGTTTTTGTCAGCTGTGACCAGATTACTGAAATATAAACATCTCTGTAGAAACGATTAGATTTTTTTTTTCACCAGCTGACATGGAAAAATAATAAATTAGGGTTATGTCCAAGAAATAAACAAACTACAGATTCCTCCTATGACTTTTCTTTGTTTGGAGAGTTTTTATATAAAACTGTGTTGTTTGGACTTTGATTAAAATCCTTCAATCTGTTTGCTGTTCTTTTGTTTATAGGCTCGTGGAAAGAAACGTCAGAAAGGCTGGTTCCCATCCTCTCATGTTAAAGTCTTGTCATCCAGTAGTGGAAAATCCACACCGGCGCCCCAACCAGGTAACACATTCAGGACAAACCTGCTACCTGAATGAAAGATGTTGTGGTTAAAAACACATTTTGCCCTGCTCTGCCTCAGTCTGTCAGGTGACAGCCATATATGACTACACAGCTGCCAATCAGGATGAGCTGAGCTTCTCTGAAGGGCAACTGATCAATGTTTTAGACAAGAACGACCCCGACTGGTGGAAAGGAGAAGTCAACGGGGTCACCGGCCTGTTCCCCACCAATTATATCAAGATGTCAGCGGATTCTGACCCCAGTCAGCAATGTGAGTAAAACTCAAGTCATGGCAAAGTAAAAAATGCACTTTGAAACATGGGGGTCTTTCTTGTTGCTTTAAACATCTGAAACTAACTAATCCCAAAAATTGTCTTATTCTTTTCTACGTGCTAGTTTATTATCAGCAGGTCTCTCTGTTCAGCTTTTCCCCATTGACTGTTTCACTGTTTTCCTCACTTCGTCCTTCCTTTCTCAACCTTTATTTCTCTGCCCTTCTTTTCTTGTTCCACTGCTCATCTTTCTCCTCATAGGGAGGTAGACTCTTCCCCCTGCTGGCCTCAGAGACCCACTATCCCTCTCTTTGTCCACTGTGCAAGCATTACTGTTGTCGAGGAAATGCAGACCACAACCTTTAGTTAGTGAGAAAAAAATACTGAGAACTTTTTTTAATTTGTTGAAACATTTCTATGACTGCATTTGCCAGTTTTGTAAATTCTTAAAACCTTGGGCTTTTTAACTGTTTGGGTTTTATTTAGGTTTTAACTTGATAACGCTGTTTATTCTCCTCCCTGTGATTTGATTGTATCCAGACATATGGTTGACATTTTGCCTTTACAAGCCTTTGTTTTTATGATCAAGATAAACTGATCAATAACCATTTGGCATAGGGATCATTTTAGGAAAGACCAAATGCTCAAAATTTAAGTCCCACACTTTTGCTAGAAACAATTACACATACAACCTTTGTGTTTGTAAAATAAATGGAAATTTAAATACAGTTTTAAGTTGGAAGTTGGTAAAGAATTGTTAGTTGTTTAAATAAAAAGATGCAGTTTGAAGACATTCTTAGCAGAGGTTGTATTCTATTAATGCAAAGTCCTGATCAGTCCATAGCTGGCATTGTGTGGTTGCTCAGACTCACTAGTTTTGGACCAAGACGGTCTCTCAGTTAGCAACACAGAATCCCCTGGGTGAAGACTCTGATCAGAGCGGACATTTCTTCTTCTCTCGCTGTCTCAGAGACGCACACTGATGCAACTCTGACTGCCTTCAATGCTTGTTCAGGGATAAGTTGATTTTAACCCTTACACACACCACGCACACCTCTGCACCTTAGAAGCAGGAAATAACAAAACCTCATCTGTCCCACCTGTCTATTTTATTATACTCATTTACCAGTTAGGAGAAACGTGTACAGGTATGTTAAAACAGACCTTAAAGAAGTGGGTGAATACTATGTGACTGAAGAGCTGCACGTGACAAAAACAAGAGCCCAAACGTCAAATTAAAAAAGATGATGTGGCTTTTTATGTACCCTGTGTGGATACAACCTTTACTTTTCTTCTGGAATGGTCTACTGTCATCGTTTAGCCATAAACCGTTATATTTTATGACGAGGAAAACCTTTCAGTTTATTTAAAATGGATCACACATGATACAAGCAGAAGTTCAGAGTTTGTTCCAGACATTTAAAAGCCATGACGCAGGTCTGTTGCTGATACAAACTTACAGGGTTTAATTTAAACACTCCTTATAATTTGGGGAATAAACCTTCAGAGATTATAATTGTAATAATTGCAACAGGGATTGTTGCACTTTTTATGATTTCCATTTTTTTTTCTGCTGCTCTGGTTTGATTTTGCTTTTTGGTTCTTGGGAAATGCGGAAAGTATGTATGTTTATAAATTGTACTAAATGGTGAAAAACTGCAATAGTTTGAATTTATGTATGAAATTTATTCAAAGTTCTTTATTTGCCATTTGTGCACAGACCAACGATCCAGGCGCATTGGAGTTCTTGTGCAGAGCTCTCACAGTCAAAAACCACTGAAACAATACTAAACTCATTCAGTCTTTATTTAGGCAGGTTAATCCCATTAAATAAAATAAAAATGAAAACGAAGTGGTTTCTATCTACACTGTACAGAAAGTAAACAATGTCACATGACAAGTGAAGTTTAGTGTGGGGTTATTGTTGCACCTGATCAGTAGTTTTGTTTTGCCATCAGTCTGACTGTAGCAGGGGACAACTATTTTTCCCTGAAGATCGTAAAGATTACTCTGTACCATGTCTTGGTAAACCACTGTGACAGAGTTGAATGAAACATGGCACTTGCTGCAGTTTTCTCTTGTTTAAATTTAGTGAGAACAGCTGCAGTTTTTCATACTTACATTAGAATTAATGGGAAATTTTAGATGAAAATGGAGAATGGTAATTTAACAGAAAGCGGTTAACTGAAACTCTTGAGCTTTAAGAGTTTTGAGCACAAGAACATGTTTAAAAATATATTTTAAAATATTCTGTCACAAAATGATGTTTTTTTTTTTTTTGCTCCTCTATTAAATGCGGGATTTTTTTTTTCTTTTTGCAAAATAAAAATAAAGGTCTGTTTTGAAATTTCTTTTTAGTGAATTATTTTTGTTAAACTTCTTTACACTGCTCCACAATGTGAATGTGTTCCTGTGTTTATATTGTCCACAGAATACAAGAGATTTAGATGAACAGATAAAATGTGAACAGCCTTTTGTCAACAAGACCATTTTGCCTTTTGGTTTTTCAATTTTATAAATTGTTCTACTTGTTTTATAAGCGTCTTCTGTTACGTTGTCTCAAAGAACTGATTCTCGAAAAGAAAAACGAAAACATATTTTTGTGGTTTTGCCAAAGATGGGTCACTTTTTCTGTTTTTTCATGCTTTTTCCAGGGAGGAAACTAACAAACGTCTAGCTGTATCCTCTATTCAAGCCCGTGAAGCTAAAGAGAAGGGGGGTCCTGTTTTGGTACAAACAGATTTAGCTGCTATGAGAAGATAAAACACAAGGGTAGAAGGAGACAAGGCAGTCAGAGACAAACTAAAATACCTGAGGAAATAGAATCCCGTTGAGGGCGATGTCTTCAGAGTGCAGATTTCAGTTTCTGAACCTGTGGGATGAGATAAACGATGAGGGGGAAGCAGGAGGGGAGTCTGAGAGTGAGCTGCAGACACTTTGTCTGAGTGCCTCAGAATGGTCAGATGGTTACTGTGTGTCAGGTAAGTGAGGATTTGATGACCGAGGTTAGAGATCAGCAGTGCTTCATTCTTCTTTCTTCTCCTCCTGCTTTCTTTTTTAGTGAACTTTTCATATACCGGTAGTCATAAAATGTTTGTTTTCCTGTTCTTCCTGTAGGCGGCAGTGCAGAAGTGTTGTGATTTTAAGCCACCTGTAGTTTGCCATCATTGTTTTTTGCTCCTCTCCTACAGGGGGATCAGACCAGACCAGTCTGGACTCTCAAGGCCCTGTGGATAAAAAAACACAAGGTTATATTGATGAGCTCATTGAGTCTGAGGAGAGATATGTGGAAGACTTGCAGGTGGTGTTGGAGGTAAAATCCTGCTAAGTTGCGTGTTCTTGCTGATCACTTTGTGAGACAGATGTGACAGAGGGTGTTTTTTTTTTTCTATGTAAATCTGTAACTTATTTCTGTCTGCAGGTTTTCTACAAGCCTATGTCTGAGTCAGGTCGGCTGAATAAGACAGAGATGGACATGATCTTTGTCAACTGGGTGGATCTACTGGCCTGTAACAGTAAACTAGTCAAGTAAATGTCACATGACTCGAGCAAACAGATACATGGATTAAATGTTTCATAAGAGTTGCTGTGGATAATGGGAATTTTGACGGGGCAAAAATATAAATCTGTTTGTGAGCGTTTAGATAACTCAGTGTTTCTGCAGGGCTCTCCGTCTTTGCAAGAAGAGTGGTGGAGACAACACCCCGGTGCAGAAGATCGGAGATATCCTGGCAGCCGAGCTGTCCAACATGCAGCCCTACATCCGTTTTTGTTCAAGCCAGTTCAATGGCGCTGCGCTGCTGCAGACTCGCACCGACAACGAGCCGGACTTCAAGAGCTTCCTGAAGGTAGGAGGGAGAGGAAGGTGTGAGGATTGAAGAAATCTGCATCCACATTTGCTGCACTGGAGACACTTTCAGTGAATCAAAAATAAAATACAATGTATTTGTTTAACTTGTGTTGAACCCTTGTCCCGTATATGAAAGTGGAAACAAAGGCTTTCATTTAAATATTTTTTATTTCTACCAGAAAATTGCCACAGACTACAGATGTAAGGGCATGCCGCTGTCCAGCTTCCTGCTAAAACCCATGCAGAGGATCACACGTTACCCACTTCACATCAAAAAAGTATGTTAGCCTATTTATTTGGTACACTTTTTTCGTGGTAGTTATGAATGTTTTTAAGTTAATGAGCAATTTATATAACTATAGATTCTGGAGTGTACGCCAGAGAGTCACGTTGACCGAAGTTCCTTGAAAGAGGCTCTGGAGAGGGCTGAGGAACTCTGTCAACAGGTTATTTCACTCATTATTCTGTTTTTCCTCTAATGTGGCTGAAGACAGATGTGGTCTTTGATTGAACTAGTAAGAGCTTTTCAGGTGAACGAGGGTGTCAGGGAGAAGGAAAACTCTGAGAGACTAGAGTGGATTCAGAACCACGTACAGTGTGAAGGTCCTCTGGAGGTAATAAGTTTACTGTTAACCTACAATCAATCCAAACAACCAATCTCCATTTACTGCATCTAATTCAAAAGATGATTTCTTGACTGTTTTGTTTCACAGCATTTGGTCTTTAACTCCCTTACCAGCTGTTTGGGCCCCAGGAAACTGCTGCACAGTGGTAAAGTAAGTAACACCAAAATGCTGTTGTGAGTCTGGGAACAGCTAACGCAGCCATGCTAACACAACTTTTGTTGGGTTTTGTTTTTTCAGGCATGAAAATTTAAAGTGAAACTTTCAGAGCCTGATGAACTAACCATAAGAAACCACTTAAATTGGTTGTTATTAATAACAAATTTATTCATATTCATATATTTGCTTTTATAATGTTTGACATCACCATGATAGAATTGAAAATTGAACTTTTTAACAGGAACATTTTCTTAATGTATCTCCCAACTTTCGTAAAGCTTTTAAAATCTTAACTTAAATGTGGTTTGTTGTTTGTTGCTCATATCTGAGTGATTATGTCACATTTTGTCCTTTTCAGCTGCACAAGGCAAAGAGCAACAAGGAGCTCTGGGCTTTCCTCTTCAGTGACTTCCTGCTTTTGACTTACGCGGTGAAACAGTTCACCTCATCTGGGCCTGACAAACTGTTCAGCAACAAGAACAACGTGCAGCTCAAGATGTATAAACCAGTAAGAGAGACTCACAAAATAATTATTATTCATCGTTTGTGTGTTTTCATGCATGACAGCCATCTTTTGTTTCCTCCAGCCTGTGCTGCTGAACGAAGTCCTGGTGAAACTTCCGGATCCCTCCAGCGAGGAACCCATCTTCCACATCTCACACATCGACAGAGTCTACTCTCTCAGGACCGACAACATCAATGAACGGTAGCCACACACACACACACACACACACACACACACACGCACAAGCACTTAGACACAAAAAAGCAACACTTGGTGTTTTTACAACTGCTGTGTACATTTTTGTTGTCAGCACGGCATGGGTTCAGAAGATAAAGGTGGCATCTGAGAATTTCATCGAGACTGACAATAAAAAAAGGGAAAAGGTCTATCAAGGTTTGTTCCTGAAAACTTTGTTTTGCCACACAATGTGTTGATTTTGTGTCATTTTATATCAATTTTTGCTCGTTTGCAGGGCGCTCTCTGAAGGCTAGTGGAATCGGCAGACTCCTAGTCAACATCTTGGAAGCCACTGAACTCAGGGCTTCAAAACCTAACGGTGATTAAAAGTGTATTCACACAGTGGAGTGAATATTTTAAAGATACAGCTAAAATACATTATAATTTTAGTTGTTAAAATCCAGGTTTAGCTTCTTCTGAACACTATAATTTCTTCTTTTCTTCCCGTTGTTTTAATTTACTTCATTTAAATTTGTTTTCCATCCTTTGTGTTAGCCCCCTCACATGCCTGTCTTTCTTTTTTCCTGCAGGTAAGAGTAACTGTTACTGTGAAGTGACCATGGGATCTCAAACCTTCACATCCAGAACGCTCAACGACACTCAGAACCCCAAGTGGAACTTCAGCTGTCAGTTTCACATCAGGGACCTTTACCAAGATGTCCTCTGCATCACCATCAATGAAAAAGACCCATTTTCTCCTGATGGTAAGCTACAAACTCCTTACACCAGCTTCTTCTTTCATTTTTATGTCATTCCGAAAATATTTTTCCTATCTCTGAACTCGCTCAAGAATGACCTCGAAGTGGTTCTGGCAAAACTGTTTGGCGACTCAGAAGGCCCTTTCCCAGGCTGTGTTTGGTTTGGGTGAGGGAACGCTGACCCGGACTGAGGATATTGTTGAACGGTGGAAGGAGCACTTCGAGGATCTCCTAAATCCCCCACCATGTCCTCATTTGAGGAGGCACAGTCTGAGGACTCATGAGAACGAGTCCATTACCATGGCAGAGATCACCGAGGTAGTCAAAAAGCTCCTTGGTGGGAAGGGTGGCTGAGATTCACTCCAAGTGCTGAAGGCTCTGGATGTTGTGACTTTCATGGTTGACGCATCAATGTTGCATGAAAGACTGGGACAAAGCCTGAGGAGTGGCAGACTGAGGTGGTGGTTCCCATTAAACAAAAAAGGGGAACTGGAGAGCGAATTCCACTATTGTGGGATCACACTTCTCACCCTCCCTGAGACGGTTTACTCCAGGGTTTTGGAAGAGAGGTTCCAACCAATTGTTGAACCTCAGATTCAACAGAAGCAGTGTGGCTTCCATCCTGGTTGTGGAACAGTGGAACATATCTTCACCCTTGCATAGTGACTAAGGGGGTCACGGGAGTTTGCCTCTCCAGTCTATGTGTGTTTTGTGGACCTGGAGAAGGCTTATGACTTTGTGTTCCTTGAGGCATTCTGTGGGGGTGCTGCAGGAATATGGAGTGTCTGGGTTGATTTTCAGAGCCATTCAGTCCCTGTATAACCAATGCAGGAGCTGTTTCCACATACTGGGCACAAAGTTGAGCTTGTTCTCAGTGCGGGTTGGACTCTACCAGGGCTGTCCCTTGTCTCCGATCCTGTTTGTGGTTTTCATGGACAGGATTTCGAGGCACAGCCATGGAGAGGAGGCTGTCTCATTTGGGAACTTCGGGATCTTATTTCTGCTTTATGCAGATGATGTGCTTCTGTTGATGTCTTCGAGCCAAGACCATCCAAAACCATGGTTCTCGACCATGGAATGCCACCTCCAGATCGAGGTGACTTTGCCTCAGGTGGAGGAGTTGGACTATCTAGGAGTCTTGTTCACAAGTGATGGTAGGATCGAGCGGGAGTTGAATCGACAGATTGGGGCCTTCGTCCTCAGTAATGAGGTCATTACTTTGGCCTGTCATGATGGAGAAAGAGCTGAGTCGAAGGGCAAAGCTCTCAGTTTACTGGTCTGTGTATATTCTGACCCTTACCTATGATCACAAGGTTTGGCTCATGACCAAAAAAATTAGATCCTGGCATTCACTGGCCCTGGAACGAAGTGTACGCTTTTCTTCCCTCCCCCTGTTCTCGTCCTGTTTTTTTTTACTCTCTGTCTGTGCTTAGGAGCTCCTATTTTTACACATCTTCCGAAATGAAAACTACTGTTTAGGGTCTGACCAACTGGACTTTCGACACAAATGACAAAATCTTTTCAACAAAGTGACAGGGTCCTGGAGAACCCTCATCTG